>CM049812.1:19023743-19050917 GCA_027422405.1 Ptychobarbus kaznakovi | reverse complement strand
CTGCAAACATATTATGGTATTGTTATGCTTTAGTAGAGTTAAGAAATAGTAATAGTTTTGTTAAGGTTTTTTGTATGGTGGTTGGATAAAGGGACCTAAAAATATGGTTATTCAGAGTACTAATAAACAGCCTGCATGCTATAATATGCATGCTAATAAATATCTAGTTAATAGTGGGAATTGGTCCCCTAATTAAAGTGTTTCCAGGGATTTTCCATGTTTTAAAACTCAGTTGCAGCGAACTGAAATGAATAGCTCTGTTAACCAGCTTCACATTTTGTGTCAGCATGAACTGAGTGGTGTTTTCAGCACTTGAAACATTTATATCTGTTATTTTTGTTCTTCTTCCCTGATTTCTTCGTTGCTCTGCAATGGTGAAGGATGGAGAGCACGACAAAACACAGATGGTAAATACATTCACCTTCAATAATGCTTTTGCTTCCAGTTTCAGTCGCCCCACAATGCACTGTGTTCAATGCTTTTGTCTTTAGTAATAATTCATAGCAGTAGCACAGATTCAGTGAAGCTCAATCATGAGAGCAGGAATGAAGTCACCCACAGACAACGGTAAGATCAGGGAGATTATTACTCTGGGTATTTATCTTTATTAGAGCATTTATTTTTAAAAATTCTTCATTTTTATACATTTTAATTTATTTAAATTTGTATCAATTACCAGTTGTTTTTTTTTATAATTATCAGTTAAACCTATGTAAAATCAATATATATTTTAATAACAATAATAGTAATGTTTTCTCCAATCATGTTAAACCATTTCATCCTTTTATATTAATTTCTCAGTACGAACAGTTATGGCCTTTTTGATAAAATCGATTCAGCTTCAATTCAACTTCTAATAGTAATCGTAACAGCACTCGCCTCAGGTCACACTTTAGTCACTTTAGTTTGGGAACCAATTCTCACTATTAACTATTAATAACAACCTTTGCCTCAATAATCTCCTAATTTGCTTATTAATTGTTATTAAGGTATTTGTTACATTTAGGTGTGGGGTAGAATTAAGGGATCTGAAATATAGTTATGCAGAATAAGGCAGTAATATGTGCTTTACAAGTACTAATAAACTGCCAATGTGCTAGTAATATGCATAATAATAAGCAACTAGTTAGTAGTGAGAACTGGTCCCTAAATTAATCTGTTACCTATAATTTACAAATGTAGGGTATTTTTGTCACTTCTGGTGTCATTTTTCACCCCAAGTTAATCTCTGACCCCTCTCTACAAGACAAGCATGTTAACTGCACTAGTTATTAGGCACTAGTATGCATTCATATTTGCACTTTGCTTGTTTTGCGAGTTGCTGTATGACTGCATTAGTATTGATGGTTTTGTCTTTACATGACTAATGGGAAGTCACATGAGTGCTTCAAGCCTGCTAAACATGCTTGAGTGTGAGTTATTTTTTATTCGAGCCTTTAATAATGAAAAGAAATGGCTTGGAGCGGTGTCTGCAGAATGAAGACAAGGATAAATAGTCTTTGTGAACTTTTCCTTGACTTTGCTTCAGCACAGAAAAATCTATTTAGTTGAAAGGCAGACAGAGATGGATTTCAAAGCTCTGTTTGTAAGGGAGCCAGCTGCGTTAGAGAAGAATGTAAAGTCAGGTTAATTGAGGTATAATCCAATTACAAGACACCGTCGAAGCACTTCAGACAGGAAGTAGCTGATTGACAGTATTCTCATGTAAAGTATGCTGTTTCTCACTGCAAGGGAATCCAGAAGTCACTCCTGATATTTCAAGGTAGTGATAGCCATACATTTGTATTATTAAATGCAATGTATAAATAACAATTAGAGAAGATTCTGTATAGCTTTTCAGTTGATTTTCAAATGCAACCTCCTGGCAATGGTTTTGGTTTCTGAAAAGCAGAACAAAGAAAAAACGCTTTTAGCGGCACTGAATACTGTTTTTGGCTATTGAATGCAAAATGAACAATTCTGCAGGTTGGGTCTCTGCAGAGCCAGGATGGCATGTTCTCACACCACAATGGAGAAATCCTCAAAGGTCTTTGGCAGTCGACTGGTTGAGGTGCGTTTGATTATCATCTGTTTTTGCTTATGATTCTGTAATAATTCCAAACATTTCTGGCTTGGAAGGGCTTTTTCGAAGCTTTTTGGATTGGATCCTCGACTAGGAATGAATAAAGATGTGATGGTTCAGTTGGCATGATATGTACTGCATGGAGCTGGAATGGCTTTTTACAGAGATAGTTCACCCAAAAATAAAATGATTACATAACACACAGCGTTGTATTGGTGTTTTACAGGAACTCTCCATAGGCGCAATGGTTATGTATTTTCTATCGCCCTGCACCAAACGTACACCTAAACTACTCAGCACAAGACTTTGTGCATTTTTAGATAAAGAAAACAGGTTAGAATGTTATAAAAGCCTTTTGAATCACAGAGACACAGGCAGTGTCCTCATGAACCACCTACACACACATTTTTGTCATTTTTTACCATCCTTTCTAGTCTTTGAAATGAATAAGATTTAGTAGATTATGACTTTCATAATAGATTATGACTTTTAACGTATCCACTGGATTTCACAATACTAACCAAAATAACTGTTTTGTCATGGATTTTTCACCCCAAAGGTGTATATATATATATATATATATATTCAAAGCAAGCTTTTTATTAATTAGGTTGCATATTCATATTGTATTAACCTAATGTCAACGTTGGATTTTTGAGAGATGTGATGCAAGACTTACTACTTTGAAAAGACCAGTAAATCAGGCTCAAGTCAGCTTTTGTTAGTTTTAGCTTTAAAACATTTGTAATCTTAATCATTTTGTCACTTCGCCTGATTCTTGCGGCTCCTACAGTGAAATAAATACAGTCTACTAACACAGTGGTACATGAATTGAGTTGTCACTTTACTGCTGTAAATGCATTTCTGTCTGGATGTGGTGCTGTACCCAAAAACGTCAGAGGTGCATATTGTAACTTAAAATCATTTCAAATGTTTGACCATAAACCTGTGAGTAATGCCTGTATTTCTCACAGGGCAGCACAACTATCTCTGCGCAGGAAGAAACGATTGCATCATCGACAAGATAAGAAGGAAAAACTGCCCTGCGTGCCGCTTTCGCACGTGTCTTCAGGCCGGCATGAACTTGGAAGGTGAGGATGTTCTGATAGATTGAAGAGCGGTTTGCTTGAGTGCTTTATATGACCTTTATACGCCTCTGCACTGGGTCGCAAACCAGTGAGCAATTAAGAATGACAATCGAGAGGATGTTGAGTTTCCACGAGTAAGAATGTACTCACATCATGTCCTTATCCGTGTTTTTGTTCCCTGTGGATTTAGATTGAATAGCTTTGAAGAAAAGAACTGTTCGGACCAAACCAAATGTCATCAAATTATTATAGCTTTATAATTTATCAAACAACCAATTCCAGTATTTTTTTAATAAATGTGGATTACTGATCCTACAGATCACTTCCTTGTGCTGTATGCATTTTTTCCAGTCCTCGTCCTTAAGTAGTTGGTGTGACCAAGGACTGTTTGTGCAGAGGAAGTTATAAAATGGCTAAAAAGCTTTAAAGCATGCAGCAGCGCCTCATTGACAGAGTGCTGATGTACTTCACAGTTATTGGACAAATTCAAGGCTTTAAATTATGGATGATTTATTTGCGTGAAGCACCAAACAGGGGATAAAAGGCCTTGATGCAGTAGCTGCAAAACTAAATCTGGGGTTCTACCAGAGAGGCTTTTAGTTGCCATAGAAACATTTATGGCAGAAAATTAAAAAGTGGACAAAATGCCATTCTGTTTGATGCTAAGCTCTCAATCGGAAAAAACAGCTGAGTGATTTTACGAAAGAAAACTTCAAGAGCCATTCACACATCAAAAATACAGAAGCATACGTCTTGGTAAGCTCCATTTGTACGGTATCTGTGCTGAAATTCAAAAGATTCATACAAGAAAGGACACTGGAATATTTCTTTATTAAAGAAATTAGTATGCGTGGGAATAAACCTTATACATGGCATTCTCAAATATCTGCCTATGATGGTTTGACAGTCATATTCATATCAAGGAAGTAATTGCAGCCTTACTCGGTACTCAGTACAAGAAAGCTATTCTTATCCTGTGGACGTTACTTCACCTGAGAGCATTGCCTTTAATATAGAACATTATAATCTTCAGATGCTTTCATGTCACAAAGGCTTCTGGGTTAATGACATAATGTTCATGTTTTTGTTTTTCAGAACTATTATAGTAAAGGGGGAAATGCAGGGTTCAGATGGTTATATTATGTTTTTGAGGTTAGTTTGTAAAGTTTGCATATTTTTTTGCACTAAAAAGGTCCAATATTTGTAAAAAGGAACCTTTTTCATCTTCATTTTCACTCTTTTTGAAAAAACACTCAATTTTGATTACTCTTACAGAAACGCAAGTACACGCCCACTGCTGTGATTGGCTAACTCCCTTGCACTGTATCCACGCCCTCCTTTACAGCATGTTGTGTGTTTTAATACTTGAGATTGCAAGCGTTGTAATAGAGCTTTATATGCATGAACCAGAGTCAGATCCTGATTTCCAATCCAGGTGTTTCTGAAAGGTTAAAAAGTATAAATTTAATTTTAAACTGGGGAGATAGTTTTTATTTCTGAAACTTGCAGTATGCTTTTATTGTTGAATAATCCTCTTGTATGTAGTGCTGGGTGATTTTTTTTATTTTCAATTTTATTTTTTTGTATTTTTAAATTGAAAAATCACACTTTTGAATAGAAATATTACCAAAGGTTAGAATTAGACACTTTGACTATGCAATGAAAACAATAGAGAGAAAAGAATGATCCAACCACATGTCGGCGCACTTGATTAACCGCTCACATGACATGCTCATATCACATATCACACAGAATGCGCTTTTGTGTTGACAAAGATGCGACATGGGCAATGGAATAAGAAAAACAAGCAAGAATATGGGAGTGGACCTCTTTTAACTTTAACTTAACTTTTTTTTTAGAATGCCGCTGGTTAAGACTTGCATTCTACTGTACAAAAATAATCTATTTCTGTCATAATTTCTTCAAGTTTAACCAGACTTTGTTGAACGGGTCGTCGTGAAGAATTTAATTTGTCTGTATATGACATGATGACAGTTTTCTGAAATGAAACAGTCAAATGCTTATAAAGTGACTCTCAGAGCAGCTCTGGAGATGATGTTCATGTGTTCACGTTCTCAGTTAGTGAGGCGACAGATGCTGAAAACACTGCACGCAGCATGCTCACTTCAGCTATGTGTGTAGTAAGCGAAACTGTGTGTCTGCGCCATTCATTTACACAGAGATATGTAGGATTCATATTTAAAAGTATTTTTTTTGCAGCTTAATACTCAGATACTTATGGAAGCCCGTTTCCACCACTGAATAAAAAGAGTTATTGCGACTTTTTATCTCACAATTCTGACTTTTTTCACAGAACTGCGAGTTATATTGTCAGAATTTGTAAAAGTCACAATTATATTGAAAAGAAGATTTGTAAAGTCACAATTATATAGAGTTAAAGTCTAGTTTTGAGTGGGGGAAAAGACTGATATGTTCTATATAAACTGATATGCGAATATAAACTCGATATATGATATGAGAGAAAAAAAAGTCAGAATTGTGAGTTTATATCTCCCAGTTCTGACTTTATTTCTCAGAATTGCGTGATTAAACTCGCAATTGCGAGACAAAGTTGCAATTCTGAGAAATAAAGTCGGAACTGCGCGATATAAACTCACAATTCTGACTTTTTTCAGTTTATATCTCACAATAATGACTTTTTAACTCGCGATTGAGAGTTTATATCAATTCGAGAAAAAAATTGTTGATTTATAGAGTTTATATCACGCATTCTGAGAAAAAATTTGTGAGTTTATAGAGTTTATATCACGCAACTTTCTGATTCTGATTCAATTCTGGAAAAAAAGTCAGAATTGTGAGATAAAAAGTCGCAATTACCTTTTTTATTTTTTAATCAGTTGCAGAAATGGGCTTCCATTGATACTAGCCCATATTGCAGTCTGATTTAAGTGAACTAACCTACTGTAATTTAGATTTATTTGTCCAACATCTCAAACTCTGTATCATTCCACATTATATTGTAAATTCCAATTTTATGGCTGGATTCCGTGATTCATTCTGCATTTTCCGCAAAGTGTAAATAATAGGACCTGGGTAAAACAAGGCCTGGACTAATCAATCAAACAATGTAAAACCAAAAAGATGCAAAAGGCACAGGTGTGACTAAATCAATAAATATAAAATAACTAAACCAAAAAGATGGGGGAAAAGGACAATAAACCAGAACAACATGTACAAAATTAAAGTTTATCTTATTTTAATGAATAAATATAAAATAACTAAATCAAGCGGTGGATCATCTATTTCATCAACAAACTTTGCCATATCGCCCTTTACTAAAACTGCTCAATGTTAAAGCATTAAATAATTCAAATAAAGCTGCTTTGAAACAATGTGTACTTTGAAAGGTGCTATGCAAATCAATTTGACTTGACTTGTGTTTAGAAAACGCTACTTGAAAGTTCAACTCTGCCATTTTTGCTTCTTTGAAGATGCAAGCATTTTTCAACAATGGTTGAAGCTAACATGAATACTAATATTATATTTCTCACAACTTGGCAGATAAAACAGGAACAACGTGGTATAACATTTAAGTTGATCTTATTATAATATTATAAATCTTTGGCCTGGAAATTGTTTAAAAACCTTGAAAAAGCTGCCGTATGGAATATTTGTCCCTTTAGCTATGCATGTTCCTTTCAAGGAACATTTTTAGGAGCTGCTGACATTTAACATAACGTTTGCCAGATACGTGTCTTATATGCTGAGCATCTCTGGGCCATCCTTATCCTTTAAAATGTCTGAGTTGTTGTGACTTGAATAACAGAGTAAACTGTCTGTTCATTTCTTTTATCAATGCATGGGTGCCAGATGGTTGCATTTTTGAATAATCCATTATTGATGTTTCTCATTAGTTATGGCTATAAGCTGTTTGCTCCCTCCCACCCACAGATCTTCTCTTTATTTACAGATGTGATAAAACAATGCAAAAATTAGGATGTGAAACTCAACAGCTCAAATTATGAATCATTATTATGAGGCAAAGATAGTCTTAGTTAATTTTAACAATGAATAATCTGTACTGCACCTTTTAAAAAGATGTATCAATGTCTTTTGAAGTGCTTTGCGACTTGACAACTGCAAAAATGACTTGAAAGAACGCAATTTTCAACTTGATTGTGATGCAAGCATGGTTGACTGATACAAAGACACATTTCAAAATTTGGCTATGGCAGATATGCTTTAAACTAGATTTTCAAAAGTTTCCTTTCTATTCGTCTTTGACATCCTCATCGTCACTGACTCGTTTACAAAACCTGAGCATCAACAGAAACTTATGAGGATTAATTTCCTAACGATTGTATCAAGATACAAAAGATAAAAGTGTATTTAGTCACTGATTTAGTCATGCAAGAATCAAGTAAACTATGAACCGTTATGCCTTGTTTTAACATTCAGATGAAATGACTATTCATTGAATTAGAATAATCAAATTCTCCCCTTCATTTAGCTCGGAAAAACAAGAAACTGATGCGACTACAGGGTCATTCGTCCTCAAGCGAGCAGGCCCCGGCTCTGCCCGATGAGCAGCGTGTGTGTTCGCTGGTGCCCAAAGCCATGCCCCAGCTGGTGCCCACCATGCTGTCCCTGCTCAAAGCCATTGAGCCTGAGATCATTTACGCGGGCTACGACAGCACCATCCCAGACACCTCCACCCGCCTCATGACGACGCTGAACCGTCTGGGAGGCCGGCAGGTCGTCTCCGCGGTCAAGTGGGCCAAGGCCCTTCCTGGTGAGCCTTCAATATTAGCTGATATACGGTTAATCATTACACAAACTTTTGTTTTGTTTTGAATCATTATTTTCCAGTGTATGTATCCCTGTAAAGCTGCTTTAAAACAATCTTTTTTTTTGTTTTGAACCGTTATTTAACAACTTGTCCCTGTAAAGCTGCTTTGAAGCCATGTGTTTTGTAATAAACTAGTTGTAGAAAGGTGAGTTTTTAAAACCATCATGTGTTTTGTTCAAATGAATGGGCTACTAGAAACTTAGGACCCACACTGTGGACATCACCGGCCAATGGCGTGAGAAAAGAAGCACATGATTTTCTAATCGCTGCATGTATTTTTTTTTTTGCTCTCTTCTCTGTGCTAGTTATGTGTCATAGGCCTACTGGGCAAAATACTTGTGGAAGAGGATTTCGTAAGAGCTGCACGCTTGAGCAAACTCACTTCTGTGAGCTGTGCATTCCTTTTAAAGAGACAGCATTATACTGGAGCCATTTTAGCATTCTGACAACACAAGTCATTACTTTCAGAGATTTAAAACATGGCATGAACGATTTAAAGCGATCGCTGTTTGTTTCCTTATGTGGTCGATATATCTGGTTCTAATGATTATTTCATTCAATTGAATCTTGACGTTTTATGCAACAGAGGTTTCATGAACAATTTACAACAAATTCGTTCCGCTCCAGTTTCACGAACAAAGCCCAGTCTCTGGAAGGTTTTGATATCAGGAAAGATGATTATGATTATTTAACAAAAATACACGAGCCAAAGAGTTGGTTTTGATTTTAGTGACATCAAAAAGCAGGTCAAAATCAGAACAGAGAGATGTCATTATAAAGTTGGGCTTTTTTAAGCTACAACAATCATATAATATTATTTTACTGGCTGGAACTAAATCTCAAAATCAAACTGTTTTTAAAAAACATTTTATATTTTGAAGCGAAGCCCAAAATGATGGCTCTTCAATGATTCTTTGTGTTCAGTGAAGATTGTTGTACATATTTTGAATGTTTATATTGCTTTGGTGGCACTCTTGAGATGGTGTGTAAGTGTTAATGTCTGTCACATTAAGGCTTCAGAAACCTGCACCTGGATGACCAGATGACGCTGCTGCAGTGCTCCTGGCTCTTCCTCATGTCCTTCGGCTTGGGCTGGAGATCCTACCAGCAGTGTGACGGAGGCATGCTGTGTTTCGCTCCAGACCTCGTCATCAATGAGTGAGCCCACCTTTACTACCCACCGTTGGAATGTTTTGGCTTTCGGTGAAAGACTGTGTGGTTTTTAAGCTTGTCTAGTCATAGTAAAACGTCACATAAACTGAAGCTAGCCAAATAGGCATTCATTCAAAACTCAAAGTCTCCTGTTCAAAAAATGGAAAACAATTGGTGGATTAATCTGGTGTGTTTGTGTATCGTCTTTTATTTTACAGCATGTTAATGTTAATTTACATGGTGTGATAGCATTATAAAATGCTCTACTAGATGCAAACTAGATGCAAAAAAAGTTTTGGTTTTGGGAAGCCAGACGTTTGGTTTAAGGTTGTAAAACCCCAGAAATATATAATATAAGTGAATGCATTTTATTTAACATTATATATAACATAGACAATCATTTTTATATTAATTAATCATTATATATTATTATACAGAAGACAATTCATTTAATCAGTACACAGTTTTATATTCGTTACAATTCAATAATTATGTACATATGGATAGTAATTATATTAAATGTATATATTATAAGGCTGCAACAACTAATCGATAAAATCATGCATTATTGTGATCGATTATGAAGCCTGAATCATCGACAACGGTTCTCATTATCGATTAGTCAGGGTCTGCCCACGAAAAGCTGCACGTTGCCAACTTCAGCAGGATGCGGTCTGCGTCACATTACAGCACCTGAATAACCATGTGAGATCATTTTAAAGCTGCTCATGCATCTACACAGATGTTGAGTGAGAGGTGGTTTCAGGAAACAGGCCGTCTCAATGATCACCGATGCTGCTGGTGAAGAACGTGATCCACCAGCTGCCCAAAACATTCTGAGGAAGTCATTCTTTATTTTGAACCAGCTTTAAACTAATGCATTAGCGTAATGGCAGGGTGAAGGCAATTACCTGTCAGGTGGTCTAAGCAGGAAGCACAGAGCAGATTGTTCTCTGACAGATACGTGTGTGTGATTTTATTTTCCTATGGGCCAGCGCAAACACTTTCAGTTTGGGACGGTCATATTGGTATGATGAATGCCTTATCTGTAAATGTCACAAATTCAAGTGGTTGAACGCGAGCATTTCATTTAATGGTAAATTAAACATTTTTGCATAAAGCATCTGTGTTAAGTTTAAATCTTTACTGAATGAGCGCCGGGCCGTCTCCTGACAGAGGGAGACGATATTCTTTGTGCTGACAATATCTACAGTTGTTGACTGATGTTAAATAGTCAACATGTAGTGCACGTTATGATCATTATTTTAGAGAGTATGAGCTGTAAAGGGTGCATTAGTTTACAGCGCGAGCATGTAATTGTCTGAATATAAAGGGAGACGAGATATCAGACGTTAAATAAACTTCATATTTTATGCCAAATTGTCTTTTACAGGAATAGCCAAGAAAAGAAATTAAATATCAGTACATGACTGTGATCGAAAAGTGAACACGTATTTAACACGTTTTTTTTTCACAAAGAATGTAAGGTTTGTGCCACTGCTGCTCTAAACTATCAGTAATGTGTGTACAAAAATCATTCTGTATTGGTTAGTCCTCCAATATGCATAAACTCTTTAGTAACAGTAGGCTATTTCTAATGCTATAATATAATTATCTGAAAGAATGAAAGATCTATGAAAGATTGTTTTATATACCCAATTACAGTCAAAAAGTACCTAAGCAATGCCAGCAAGAATGCATGCTGTTATGAAAGGCAGGAGGCCTTTTTCTTATTATGTGAATAAATACTATTTAGTTCTTTCAGGTTGTTATTTGCCAAATAAATTTACAATAGCAGTTTTAGATTGAAACAATTCCTAAAATATAGGTCTAATAAATTAAGCACTGTATCAGTTATTATTAAAATAATCGTTAGTTGCTGCCCTAATTTATTAGGATATTTTTATATAATATTTAATTAAGTCAATTTACAATTTGCATTACTAAAATAGCATCGGAGCTCCAACAACTTTTAACATTTTCTATAATATTTACAAATATATTGTATAACTGCATATTGTAAAAACAATTATACAATGCATACATTGCTCCGTTGAATATTGTAAGTCAGTGTTGCTTTTATCTTAAGAATACGAAACAATGGACAAAATGCATTTTTAATGCACAACTAGGAAATGTAAATACTACATGAATTTCCATTCATCTTTGAATTGTGACTGCAGTATAGACGCTGCATGTGTGAAATGCTTGCAGAATGTGAATGCTTCTCTGTGTGTTAAAGGGAGAGGATGAAACTACCCTACATGAGTGACCAGTGTAACCAGATGCTGAAGATCTCCAATGAGCTGGTCAGGCTGCAGGTGTCCTACGACGAGTATCTCTGCATGAAAGTGCTCCTGCTCCTCAGCACAGGTACCAGCAGGCAGCATAATTAATATGTGCGTTGCATACAGTAAGTGTGCACGTACAGTGATCTCCAAAAGCACAAACATTTCACACAAATCATTTTCAAATGATGAAACAATAAATAATGTTCAAAAAATACAGTGACACTTTATTTTAAGGACCAATTCTCACTATTAAATAGTTGCTTATTAGCATGCATATTACTAGCATATTGGCTGTTTATTAGTACTTTTATAATATGTGCATGTAAAGCATTTGTTTGCACCATATTTTGGATTCCTTAATCCAACCCCACACATAAACTTAACAACTACCTGACTAACTAGGCCTATTAATTAGGAAAAAGTTGTAGTTGATAGTTAATAGTGAGAATTTGACCTTAAAATAAAGTGTGACCCAATAATGTATTTGGACACTGTATCAGACATTAGGTGAGCGTGTTCATAATTGATGTGATGAACTTCACCTGTGGTTATGTTGCTTGGACATCTGTGTGAACTTGAGCATACCTTCATTTTTAATGTGATTTCAGTGTCCAGATACATTTTGAGGCCACTGTCCTATGCTGGTTTTACACAGTATATCTTATATTGCCACATTTTTTCATGTAGGAGTGGGCGATGATTGATCTTGAAGACGTCCATGATGTACTTTTCAAGTGAATCAAAGAGATTGTGATCTTTTTTGTCCTTGTAATAATGTTAAAACTGCAGCACGGTTCAACGGTTCAACCTGAGCAACAGTAGGAATGTGCAATGAATCAAATTTTAGTTTCTGTTTCAATTTTGGCTTCATTGTGCCACATGCCTTCCTTTCATTTAAATCAGTTTTTTCACCCTTCCTTAAAAGCCTAAACTTTAACGTCTAAACGAGTTAAATTATGTCATGTGACTTGTAATATGCAGTCTAATGCTGGAAATGCGGGGGTTATTAAAAGTGCATTAAGTTGGAAAGTTTTCTTTGCCACAAATGCAGTCTGTTAAACCTAACGTGTACTAAACCTGAAATATTCCTTTAAATGTGCAGAATAAGCCACATGATAACCGGACACCACTTGCTGAATTGAACATGCACATAGTAGGACCCTATGAAATTCGTTTTATTTTGTCCCAAATTCCATTTTTTTTTTCTACACTCGAAAAAAGGCTGGGTTAAATACAAACCAGTGCTGGGTAGATACTGAACAGAACACATGCTGGGTTGTTTTTAACCAATAATTACATTAAATGTTTAACCCAACCTTCTGGGCAGTAACCCAACTGCTGGGTCGAAACAACCCAGTCGCTGGGTTCGTCCATATTTTACCCAGCACTGGGTTGTATTTAACCCAGCATTTTCTAGAGTGTAAATTCAGTTTGTTTAGTTTTTTTCTGGATTCCGCTTTTTTCCCCTGTTTTAATTGTTCTGGGCTCCTTTTAAATGGTTACATAAATTAGTATTTATCAAAAAGCATGCTAATTAAAATCATGAAACATAAAGTTTCACGATTTTAAATTTATTATAAGTGTAACAAAAACAACATGCTTAGGGCCCTATGGAATGTTCTGTTTTTTCTCACCATGTGTTTTAGCATGTCTAACCATTTTAGTGCATAAAAACAACTTAATTTATTCTTAAAATAGCCTTATGAATTTTTTTAATTTTAATATAGCTTAATATTCACATACTAGTCCATATCACGATTTGATTTTAATGTAATAACCTACTTTTGATCAATTCATTTAAAATTTGACAAATTCTGTGAAATTCCAAGTTATACAGTAAATTCCATTTTTATGACTGGATTCCATGATTCCAGCTGCGTTATCCACATTGCGGAAGTCATAGAGCCCTAACATAGCGAGGTTATATGAGAAATGTGTAGAATGAATACTCTGCATGCATGCAGTCTGTTTCACTTTCATTACTATTTTTAAACATAGCTGGCACTGTATAATACACAGACAATAGGTAAAAAACAACAAACGGGAATGCTTACCAATAGGCATTTGTGCATCAGATCTCTGTGTTGAAATCCTGTTGTCTCATCTGATAAGAGATCAGGATACAATTGCACCGAGACTATCAACCTCTGCGGCGCTTTGCATAGGCTCATTCGAGTCTAAGTGTTTGCCTGGGCTGAAATCCCTGGCTGACACACCACTGATCTGAACGCCTCGGGGCCAACAGCCATTACCTGAAACACATTCACACTTACTTCAGGTTTGCATACTTTCCTTTGACTTGGATGTGAACCGGCAGGAAGGTTGCGGGGCGGTGTGCCCACACAGGTCCTCGTGCCTCTGGGGCCCTCACATATTGGGCTAGACTTTTTTTTTAAATAACCTATTTTCATGAAGTGCTTTTTTTTGTGTCTCAACCTGAAGGCATTAGAAAGGGTTAAATTAATTATTTAAGAGATTGAATTAAAAGTATAAAAAAAAATATTCTTGAGAGATTCCTGTAAAATAAAAGTAATAAAAAAACCTACATTATGAATTAAGATTTTTAGGGCCCGAACACAGGTGGTGTGAGGACTCTATTGAAATAACGGTTTCTTCTCCAAAATGAATCCTAACTTTGAGAGCCTAAACATGCTGGAAAACTCATGAAACTTTGCACATGAGCCAGAAGTGGTGAAAATTTACATCTGATATGGGTTTCAGAAGTGGGTGTGGCAAAATGGCTCAATAGCGCCACCTATACAATTTTAACGAAGTGCCCCTCGAGATATGTTTCACATACATGTACAAAATTGAGTATACACGCGTAACACACCAATACCTACAAAAACATTACTCCAGTAGGAAGTCCGAAACCCAACAGGAAGTCTGTTATTTAGAATTATCGCTGCAAGTTTTGTGCCGTGTTTGCCATTTTCAGGTGTTGAATTATCAAAATCCTCCTGTAGATTTAAACAGATCATCATCAAATTTGGTCAGTGTAATCTAAAGCTCTTTGTGATGTTAAATTTCGAAGACCTTGAGTTTTCGTTGAAGGGCGTGTTCTTGGCGGCCTGACAAACTCTGACGTTTCGCCATGAAATAGGAACTCCTATTTAAATCTTGATTATGGATTAACTTTAAACTTAATTGAGGTTTAAATAAAATAAAATGCACATGCAATTTCAATATGCAACCGATTGAACAAAAACAGTGGAGATCTGACAAAAAAAAAATGAAAATTTCACAAATGAAAGCACATCGAGTTGGCAGAGTGCGAGGGTTGTGGCGGGATGTGGATCTGTCACTCATGATGCACCACGGTGTCGCACAAACAAAAGAAGTGAGGAATTTGTTTAGCATTTAACAGCAGCGGTCACAGTGATGATGAGGCGAGCACCAGTGATCACGGCCGCACCGCTCGTTTCTCATGTGTCTTCTGGGCGGTGATCAAACGGGCAGGGCAGCGCTTTTCACGAGCGGAGATAGCTACTAGATGAATCAAGTATTTTTTTTTATCTCAGTTATTTTGTCGTAAGTTATGCTATTACTCCATTAATTTATACTAGCGTATACTGTAGGCCTATATCAAGTGCTCCCTGAACGCAGTCTCTGGCTTATTGCCAGTCAAGCGCAAGCACGCTGCACCCATCTAGAGTGATAACGACGCTGATCTGATCATGAAGTCTTTCCGAGTCACAGGGCTCAAGTCTAAGTCGAGTCTCAAGTCTTCTTTAATTATGTCGAGTCACAAGTCATCAAATTTGGGACTCGAGTCCGAGTCAAGTCATGACTCGAGTCCACACCCCTGCATTATACCCTCTAATAACCCTTTGGAATGCATTATACATAAAAGCTTTTTTCGACATTTCTTTTAAATTGTAATAATTCACAACAGTACTCTGTACACCAAGACTGCATTTATTTAATTAAATATACAGGATACTTCTATCAAAAGCATTACAACTTTTGACTGTTAGTGTATAAAACGATGTAATGTCCCCTGAATCCAAATGAAAGATGTGCTTTGTGTTGTTTTGTGTGCATCTGCTCTCTCTTTTGGAAGTGGAGTGCCTCAGCACCAGAACTCATGAATCAGAGAATGTTGCGAGACCAATGAAAATGGTGTGTCACGAAAACATTGAGGAAAAACACTCTCATAACCATCCACTGACCAATGGGAGTTTCACCAATGAGACTGGTCCAATAGTGCTTTTACAAAACAAGCCTTTTGTATTTCAAAGTTTTTCACTCCCTCAAAGCAGATCTTATACTTTCACGTCATGTTGGAATTACTGTGATTATAAAATGTCAACTCGACATTATCTCGACACGTTTTCACACTCAGAAGTTATTTGTTTCTATGACAACGCTTACAGATGCAAAATATAGCCATGTGCTCAGTATGGTTGATGACCGTAAAATACTTGGAGTTCCATGTGATTTTGCAAAACAGCAAATAAAATGTAAAATAGAAATGAGTCCAGAGGTTCTACTTTACCGTCCAAGCCACAGCTGTTATGATGTCACGTCTGACCCTTCGTAAAGCTTGAAGATGGCAGTTTTTACTCTGTAACTTCTAATTAGAGCAATTCTGACATCTGGTGATCTGTGAAATGCTCTTGCTTTGTCAGAGCAGTGTGAAAACCCTTTTAGTATTTACTTGTGTCATTTGTTTAATTCTGACTCTTTAATGGGATACAGAATTTGTTTCTCCTTGGAATATTTTCTTGATTAAAAGGCAATAATGTAAATTAAACGTGTCATCTTGACCCCATCTGTTTCCACAGTACCAAAGGACGGCCTTAAAAGCCAAGCTGTGTTTGATGAAATCCGCATGTCGTACATCAAGGAGCTGGGAAAAGCCATTGTTAAACGAGAAGAGAACTCCAGCCAGAACTGGCAGAGGTTCTACCAGCTCACTAAGCTTTTGGACTCAATGCAGGAGGTAAGCTGGCATCTCTGACAATCAGCAAACACAAACAAGACACGTTCCTGGCAGATGCTTTTATTGCGTCTACAAGAAAGAAGAACACGCCAGGCCAGAAACGTACTTTATGCAAGTGCATGAACGTTCGGTCAGCACGTTGCGTACATTGTGCGTTGTGTTAAGGCAGAATGCTCAGTCCTGTTCCCGGAGAACAACCTTCCCGCAGAGTTCAGTCCAACCCTCTGGATCTGCCTCTGATTATTAAGTGTTCCTGAAAATCTTAATTGGCTGGTTGAGATGTGTTTGATTAGGGTTGGAGCTTCAGGAACAGGATTGGGCACCCTGTGTTAAGGAATACATTCAAGTGTGTTGTCATTGCAGTAATATGCAGTGCTGAGTAGTAACGGATTACATGTAATCTGGATTACGTCATCAGATTCCAAAAAATGAAGTACTTATAATTAGATTATACTTCATTTGAAAGTATTTGTAATCAGATTAGTGTAATTTTTCATAATTACATCCTTGCATATTATTTACACAATGGCAGTAAATTATTCATAATGTATAATTCTTCTATTTTATTAAATTTGTAAAAAAAAATCCTACCGCTTATAAGGGGTGGGCGATATGACCAAAATCTTATATCATGATATGACAAATTTTATAACACGAACTATATATCACATATAGATGATTTTTTTCTTTTAAAAAGGTTTTTATTATATTAAAATCTTTAATACCATATAATTTTCAAATCCTTGTCACCAATGTCAATATCAAACTAAAACAAGAGAAACTCAACCTCACTGAAGATAAATAAACAGTCAGTGATGAAATAAGGATAAAAAACTAATTGCAAGCAATAGGACAAAAAACTACAATAAATAAGAAACGCTACATACATTGTGTAAATTAATTAGTCTTCACTGTGTTAATTATACTATCTATCTATGATCAGTATAATTAACATGTGTATTATGTATAGATTCTATACATATTATAAATATAGCATTATTATTGTTATTTATTCTCATTAAAGTTACAAAAGTGATTTAGTCGACAGTGAGAGATCTAGCAGTGTGCTATGATTAACATGAACGAATATTGGAACGCTTCCCCTTTAAGACCGAAGTCCGGATCTAATATACTGTTGCATATGCGTTTTCTCTTTCTGCCGTTTACTCGCTCTTAAGACCTAAATCGCTGTTTATGAGGATACTTGCAAAGACGGGGATTCTGACGCATATAAGTGTTTATGTAATTGTTCAAACAAAAAACAAAAACTACACAAAAAGAGACGGCGCACATATAGCTCTGTTGTTTGAGTTTCAACGGCTTTTGTTTTATGTGCGACCATGCTACAGATGTAGTCCCGTTTAGGAACGAGCTGGTTTTGTGGCTGGTTCTTTCTGTCTCTTCACGCCCGTGGTGGGCGGCGTATAAAGATCGCAGTCACTCAAATGATGAAGGTATTACCGAAACAATGTATTTTGCGACACCACGATATAAATGATAGAACATAATATGAAACGATAGACTTTTTATTCCGTCCATCCGATATATATCGTCATATCGCACAGCCCTAGCTTATACACATCTGGAAGGTTTTCAAGAAGCTACACACAACAGCTACTAGTCAGGCGACTATATTACACAGAAAATGGAAAGGCCACACAATTAGTTGACATTTGATGATATAATTCATTATTATCTTTTCCTTACCTCACAAACACAAGTTTGAGAAACATTGGAATGTAATGTTTAATGCAGTTTTTGATGTAGATAAAAAAAATGGATTATTAAAAAGTTATCAAACGTAATCAAAAGTACTTGAATACTTTACCTAGTCTGTGTAATCCAAATGATTGCATTACTAACTACCATTTCTATTTTGTATTTTAAATCAGTAATGGGCTACAATTTGTCAGTAATCTACACAACACTGCAAATAATCCTTAGTTAGTCATACTTCAGGATAAAATAGAAATACTATCGCTCTTTTTGTACAAATGTAAGCTGTTCCTGCAGCTTGCTGTTCTAAATTAAAGGATTTGGACGGTGACTGGTGATCTTTCAATTAATTCATGTTAATGATATTAAGAGTAGTTTACAAGGCAGAGAGCGCAAGTTCAAGATAATTTGTGATTCATAGATTTCCCATCTGAAAGAGATGCGTACGTGCGTTTTCTGTGCGTACGTTCATTCTATGAATCACACATACGCATATTTGAGAGATGATCGTAAGATTAAATGTAGCATGGTTTCTGTGCAACATTTTATAAATGAGGCCCTATATGGGGTATTCTATTTTTGGTCTTAAAAACTGAAATAAACAAATTAAATGTTTAATAGGCATTCTAAGACTTGTTTAAAAGACATAAATGCTTGTTTTTTGAATGCCACAGTACATTCGTGAAATTATTATAGCGTTGTGCAAATTTATTAGGCAGAACTGTTAAACAAATATAGCTAGCTATTGAAGACAGAGAATGTGTGTTGGGTACTGCCATGGGGATATATCGGTCAATTATTACTTATGAATATACATGCATTAGATTTGCATTTTTGGTGTCATGCAGTGTGTAAATTGATATGCTACTTTTGTCCACAGATGGTGGAGGGGCTTCTCAACTTCTGCTTCTACACATTTGTGAATAAATCTCTGAGCGTGGAGTTTCCCGAGATGTTGGCGGAGATCATCAGCCATCAGCTACCAAAATTTAAAGACGGGAGTGTCAAGCCTCTTCTGTTCCATCAGAAATGACTGCCTTAGATCATAACAATGCCTTAACGCCACCCTTTTCTTACCAGCGCTTGTCCAACCTGCCCATTTTCAGTCGCTTCTGCTTGATTCTCAGAAGGAGGAGGTGACGTTCGCTCTTCAGAAATCTTCGTGGAGCAGGACAAAGGACATAGTTGTGTGTACTTGGAGCAGACTGAATGTGACTTGGAGAAATGAGAACATTTTTAACCATATTTTCTCTTTTTTTGCATGTACACTGCTGAAATGTTTACAAAGGTATAACAAAAAAGGGAAATGTGCCTTTTTTGCGCTTTGCGAATCAATTTTGAACATTTCTCAGGCTAACGCAATGACTTGACGTACAAAATGTATGTCGATGATTCACATTCATCACGTCTGTTTCTGCTCTTGTCTAAACCTGCCGTGATGGTTCTCTGTAGGCAGCTCAACGCTCCCAGAGGTGCTTGCAGCCCATGAAACAGAAGACCATATTATGCTGTTTTTAAGTCTCATCGAATCTCCAAACCGTAAAACTATTTAGCATGGAGCACCGTGAAAATTCAATTCAAATCAAAAGTGTTCCGTGACTGACTTAACAACATACTCTGTTGTTTCTTTGTTTATTTGAATAGGTTCCCCAAAATAGAATTTGGATGGATAGGTCACCCAAAAAATCCACTGAATTCTTATATTGAATTACCCAAAATTCAATGGGTAATGCATTGAAGTGGCACATCTGTGACTCATTTTACGAATTCATACCATAACATGGTGTGATGAGCAAACCTAGCTGAATTATTCTCTGAAGTTGTGCCCCTTCAGTGAGCTGTTGAGAACCAGAGCGGTCCCGTCCATTTGGACACGTTGTGATCTTGATCAGCTGATTTAATATACAAATGTGACTCGAAAGAAAGATATATTTATGAATCAGACAATTTTGCCAGTCATCATTGTCATTATCAAGAAAAAAAAAGACCAGGCTTTTCTATAAAAATAGATCTTTAAAATATAATAAATATTGATCTGTTTTTCCCCCACAGATGAAAGTAATTTATTCGCAAACAACAGGTTGAGAAAATAGTTTTTTAACAAGAGTGTGAACTATTATTGTTATATATAGACTTTTTATTACCTCAGGTTCACATAAAATAAATAACAATTTTGACTTGCAAGCATTTGGATATAAAACCGGTGATGATAAGTTATGAGTTCAGGGTTCATTTATCAGATTTCCATCCATTCTGGTCACATTCAGATTAGAGTATCCCAGCATTCCCCTGTGTTCATGTCATTTGGTGAATGTTTCACATCCGCCCACACCTCACACTTAGTTCTCTGTCATCCCGTGTTTCATGTTCTGGAATTCTCTCGGCATATTCTAAATCTGGTAACACATGAGGCCCACAAGTTTCGACCCACTTTTCTTGTCCGTGTTGTTGATGTGTCCCTGTGGTGCCACGCCACAAACGAGCTCTTTTGTGGTAACATCAGAACAAAAGGAACATTTGTTGTTCTCGTGCTCGGGCATGTGTTTGCTCATTGTTACGTGTCAGCTGACATTGGTGTCTGCGCTTCAGGGTTTTCGCACCAGCTATGCTTGATTACAGCGTAAAGGAATAATTAATCCAAAAATGAAAATTCTGTCATTATTTACTCTAAATCACGTTGTTCCAAACTTGTATGTAGTGATGTTTCTGTCACGGTGTTGTATGGAAAAGTGCGTCTTTAGTGTACCATGAGATGAAAAAAGAGGTTCGGAGCGACACATGGTTGAGTGAATGACATCATTTTCATTTATATAATGTTCTGCACTTGGGTATCCCGCACCTTTCTGGAGTTTTTAGTGTTTGTAAGACAATTAGACATTCAAACATTGACCCAACAAAACTATTTCAAAATGAATTGGTTAATTTTTCCATGATGGCCATGTACAGTATTAACACACTCATGGCGATCAGAGGTTAAAGGTTAGTTTCCAGCAGAATCTGCTGTCTGTCGCTGGACGTGTTACCGAGCCACTGCTTGTTTAACGCTCATTTCTAACGGCTGATGTGAAGTGAAATGTCACCGTGCAAACCCCTGTCGGATCCCTGAAATTTTAGCGTATTTTAAGAGACTGTTTTTTTACAAATCCCTCGCTAGCTTTGTGAGATGTCGCGTTTTCTATTCGTTTCACAGTAGGCCTTGCAAAGAGAGTTTGTGAGCCATAAAACGTAGGTTATAAAAATTCAGAGGTATATTGAAATGTCTAAAACTTTTTTTTTGATTGCTAATCATTGATCATTTCTAAAGAAGCTAAAACTACAATATAATTACACAGATTCTCTTTGATATACAGATCATTTTACAACTAAACCATTTTAATACATAAAGTTGTATTGCGATCTTTTTTAAGATCTGTATTGCAGATGCACTTTTGAAAAAGTGTTATGTTGTATGTAAATGTAAATTCTATAAATCTATATGAAATATATGAGTAATCACTGTTTTAAAGACTGACAGCTTAAAGTTAAAGTCGGGTATGCAAGTATATTTTGTATAGTGCAACAGAGTGACCAAAGCAGCGCAGAATTCAAATACAAACATTTAAAGCACTTACTACCCAACTCTAGGCTCGTTTTACTTTATTTTATTTCTTTTATAAAGATTTAGGCTTTGGTCTCATGTATAATGCTGTAAAATGAACTAGTAAAAATAGAAATAAAGCTGTGTAAAAGTAATGTATCAGACCCTGAGAATTTGCACTACCCTAATACTGGCCTGACAAAGTATATTTTGTACAAAAATCCATGCAGATACTATCTTTAAAGATTAAGGGCAAATCAGATTTCACTGGTATATGGCTTTCATTAAAGTCTGTTTTGTTTTGTTTGCATTTCAGTTATACGTAAAATAATCCAATGTAAAGGATATACAATGTCTATTTGTTTGAAAAAATAGTTTTGTATGACTTCTGTATTACACCTCTCCTGTAGTCAATGTCGATCTTTACACATATTTGATTAAATGTTGGACACAATTTGTTCAGAGGAAGGGTGTTGTCTTTGTTATTCTGGGAAATCATTGTGTTAATGTACTATTTTTTTATTTTGCACATTGCATATGAATGTTGACGCAAATTTACACTCTGATAAACTTATTTTCTTCTCAGCCTATATCTCTAGAATAGTGCATCTGTATTAGAGATCGACCGATATATCGGTTTACCGATATTTTTCCCGATATTTAAGCATTTTACCATAATCGGATATCGGTTTTGAAAAAAAACGATAACCGAGATTTTTATTTTTTTTTAATTAGTCACATACACAATTATACAGAGTATAACCAGCAGTGAAATGTGTTCTCTGCATTTGACCCATCCAAGTACACACACCTGGAGCAGTGGACACACACACACACACACACACACTGGAGCAGTGGACACACACACACACACACTGGAGCAGTGGACACACACACACACACACTGGAGCAGTGGACACACACACACACTGGAGCAGTGGACACACACACACACACACACACACACTGGAGCAGTGGACACTGTTCACTCAGGAGAAGCTCCAGCACGGCCACCGCATGTAACTTTATACAAGATTCACTCGTTTGAAACACGCTAAACTATATTAACATTTACTATAGAACCATTATTTCACCAATAAACATCTCTATCGAAATTAATTATTTATTATCTCTGCAAGCGATCGCAGTTTGAGTATAGTTCTGTGTAAATAGATAAACCGCGCTGTCAGCAGTTTTCATAATCTAGAATGACAAAAACATTTTAATAATTCTGATAAAACAGTTAAGAAATGCAATAAAATACGATGTTTTGTTTGTTATAGCTTATTTCAATATTCCAGAGAATATTATTCAGTGAATTATTCTTCACTCTTTAGTCTATTAAACAGCGTTTAAACCTAAAACTGTAGTTTAAAATGAAGTTGATATGACTTCTGTCCTTTATTTTCTCCATTTGAAAACATTAGACATTCTTTTGCTTATTGTTAATATCAGTGTTGCTGATGATGCTTTTTATAAATAAAATGTTTTTATTGTTGTAATTTGAAGATTACATTTTACATGAAAATGTTAATTTTCAACAGTTTTTGTTGTTGTTAAGATGACTGAAAGGAAGGAAAAACCAAAGTGAAGAATGGACTTCACTCTGTTATATATTTACTTTATAACAGTAAATAAATATCGGTTCTGCATATCGGTTATCGGGTACATAAACGTACAAATAATCGGTATCGGTTATAAAAAATCAATATCGGTCGATCACTAATCTGTACCAAACATACGAACACTAAACCAGGTCCAAATAGACTTCAAGGCAGTTCTGTTGTTGAAAAAAAATCACGTTTAAATGAACATTTGCTGAATATTATTTTTATTTAATAGAAAAAAAATCTAAACAACTGAACCATGTTTCCATTTATTTGACATCCTAAAGAATATTAAGGCTCATAACATTTTACATAATTAAAAAAAAGTAAAAAGATCAATTGAGCTATCAAAAAATTAAGTTAGTGTGCTACAATAAAAATATATATAATTCACATTTTACAAAAAAATTACACCTTATCAATTATCACTTATTTACAATGTTAATACACTCCAAAAGAACACAAATCTCATCCGAGACGATGCTTAAATAAGAGTGGTTTGCATATGAAGTTAATTCACATTAAGAATTAATTTACACTTACATGCTAAGAGAAAAAAAGCACATTCTGAATATTTTGAAATGCTTCCTGATATACAAAAGAGTGCAAGAGGTTTTTCCCTCATAATTAACAGTTATCTCTTAGTAGTTCTAAACCAAACAGATGCGAGGACCTGAAGGACACAAAAGACATTCAAAAAGCCTCAGGCTGCATAGAAACAGCACGTTTTACATCATGAAGTGCTCACATAAAAAAGCATTATTCAAAAAATTATAGTAATCAAAACAAATCCATAATGAGCCCCTAAAAATACAATTTCTTGATTGTGGCCGAGATAGCAGCAACATCTTGGTCCCAGGGCTTGTTTTTTCCCCTTTTCCCTTGTGTTGAACTACGGCAATGCATTGTGGGATGCGTGGAACAATGCGCTAAGGGAATGCCACAGTTGCCAAAAAACCTTACTATCACACAGACACGCTCAGGCATACTAACTCGGCTTCTCTGTCGAAGTTCAGTTGTTTTTAAAAGCGGGCTCTGTGCCTCGCCGCTTTCACTGACTCCCAGCTAGACGAACTCCACGTAGTTCTCCGGAATTAACCCGGTCTTCCCGTCCAAGGTGCCCTCCAGCCAGCCCGGTTCTCTCGACGAATGAACTAAGAGACAAAGATGCAAACGGAAGATCATTTTGGATGCCACTGAGAACTTTATAATTTAAACACAGTGTGAAAGGAACAAGGTTCAACTTGGACTCTATGTGCAGCACGACTCACCAAAAATAACATCATCGCAATTAGTACAGATTTTATGAGGTGGCTAATTTGAATGACTTCACTCGTACACATTTGTGCAAATTGTACGAATTAGCCACCTCATAAAATCTGTATGAATTGCGATGAAATCCGGTTGTTATTTTTGGTGAGTCATGCTGCACATAGAGTCCAAGTTGAACCTTGTTCCTTGTAAAATACGTACGCATTGGTCGTGAGATAGCGTTGAAAATAATCAAGTTTGCCAAAGAGGCCAATAAATAATCTTTCGACGCATTTTGAAGCCTCTATTCAATAGAGCTGGGTATTGACACACATTTCACGATTCGATTTAGATTCAAAAGCTTGCGATTCGATTTGATATCAGTCATTCCAGATGCATCGGGTACCGTACATGGCACATTTCTCAAGGAAAAATCATGTCAAATATACATGATAGTCAGCTGGTACTCCATTACTATAATATTGAAGGTTAAAATGAACTGATTTGTATTCAAACACTTAAATTACAATCCAGTTTTTATACTAATAACGTTATAATACTAACTTTACAATAACATAATTATAGTGTGGATTTATTCACACATCAATCACATATTGAAGAACAGTAAAAAATGATAATGAATGTTATATGGTGCATATATTTAACACAATGCTCCTCTGTAGAGTTAATTTTTCTAGCTAACTAATGCGTTTCTGGTCACCGAATGTTTTCTGTTTCTGAGGTAAATGTGACTTTGTGACATCGTTTACACACGAGCTGTTATACTGACATCTTTGCGTGGTTGAAACACTGATGGAGAAATGACATGAGATGGATTCAGGTAAGTTGTACTCTTTCTATTAACACCCCTTCGGATGTTCGTTCATGTTTATTTTGTGCTGTAGCTTGTACTAAAGCGGAGGAGATGATCAGTTCACATGCTTATTGTAATTTATTGGATGGGAGGTGCGCTTCAGTTCCGGGCTAGACTGATCAATTCTTGGGATTTAAGAATCGATATTGTTTCGTAAAATGAATTAAAATCATGAAATCGATATATTTTCCCCAGCCCCTCTATTTACTCTTGCAGTAGAGCCGCAGTGCACACGCCTGAGGTTTCATTAAGCAATGATCGGATCTACGGCTAAGCGGTGTCAAGTGTCAGACTGGGGCAGCGTGGAGCTCTGAGACCTGTCGAGCGGCAAACGATGGAACAAAGCAGAGATATCAGATGTCGACGCTAAAGTCTCAAACCTGCTTAACTAACCAGATGTACCCAGTACACCCACTGAGGGCTAAGAATAGAGCCCCCCCCCGCTCCATTGGGAACTTACCATTCTGGAATACGGTGCCTGCGATAAAGGACAGCTCCGAGTCGTGTTCAGCCTTGCAGGCATACAGTGCACGTGCCTTTCGTAGCGGAGGACTGGAGAAGATAAAGAAGGGCTATTCATCTTTTCAATCTTTGAATTAAGTTCCTGATTTGCAGATTATTGTATTTGCAATCAATATGTGATTATAAAATATCCACATGAAGATACTGTAAAGACTTTGAGTTCAAAAACATGAAGTTGGTTCTTCAAGCTGGAACTGCTCCATATGTGTGTGTTTAATTAGTGTAATCACATGTTAATCATCCAAGTGATGCCATGGTTATGTTATGCTTTATTATTATTATAAATAAACAAATGTCTTTGAAATACCTTGTGTTACCGTGTAAATACTATGGTACATGAATGTGTATATACTAATATTTGATACGGTTTTGTCTGAAAATAAAATAAAATAATAAAAGCACTAAATAAAAAGTCATTTTAATTATGAAACACAAAATTGCGACGTACAGTATGAAAAAATGGGTATTATGGATTAATGGATATTATTACATTATTAGTGTTTAGTGTCAGCGCTAGATGACAGAAAAAGTAATCGAAACATAAAAATAGGGGATATGAGCGTTCATAATTAAATAAAAATAACTGATTTTTTTTTAAATCTCTAATATCGGCTAATGACTTTATGGTACATATGTGCATATAATGGTGCTGTCAAATCGATTAATCACAATTATTCACATTCAGAATAAAATGTGTACACACACTAATATTATGTAAACACAAACTTTTATATTAGATATGATTAATCACGATTATTGATTTGACAGCATTTATGTATAACATCTGAATAATATTTAGTATTCTATACATTATCTCCATTTAGATGCCGTAGTACATTAATATTCAAACCACTGAGTACCACAGTATCACCATGATAGTACCACGGTGAGCTTTAAGAAAATATATAGATAGCACTTCATTTTATAGCTCTGTGTACTATGTACTAATTATAGTACATTTATGACTGGTATTAACTATCTATTAACCCTGAACCTAACCTTAACCCACGCGGTTACCTTATTTTACACAGCACCTTCTTAAATATACTGTATGAGCACGCACTGAAAATAAAGTGATACCAAAATATGATTGATTTATTCTGATCATTAAACGTCTTTACAGTATATGCAACAGCAGAAATGGCACTTCCCATAAAGCACCGTATACTATTACCCACAGTGCATCAGAGTGATGAAGTCAGTCGATGTAGAAGCTCAGATGTGAATGTGTGAAGCTGAAGCTTAACACTGAACGATTGGAATACTGCACTGCTATAGA
>CM049812.1:18981243-19018743 GCA_027422405.1 Ptychobarbus kaznakovi | reverse complement strand
TTGATGAACTTGTTTGATTCACTTCAAATGTTGACTCCTGCACGTGTGTGCATGTACGCCTGAAACTCTTGCCCTTTCTAAATGATAAGCAGTGTAAAATATTTTCAGCATTCGGACATTAGCTCAACCAACGGCACATGTTTGGAGTGCGACTATCTGTTTGTCCAACCACTTGAAGATGGAAAACCAGGAAACCTGTCCTAAGACCTTCATTATTTGTGCAGTTCCGTTTGGTGACAGAAATAATACACATCACCATTGAGCTTAATGAAACAATGCAGTGTAAATCGTAAGCGAGGCATAATTGAGCAAGTGAATATCTTCATAATCAGTATTGTATTTGCACAGAAGCTAATTAAGTGGCTTATTGGACACTGTGGAGTTTGTAGTCAAGCATCCGTCACACACAAACACAGTCATCACTAACCCGATCAGCATCTATTCCCAGTAGATAGTGGGGTTGTCATGGGAACAGCATGAGTTAACTTTAATCATCTAAATGTCCATACATTAGTAGAGTTAATGGATTCTCACTTAACCAAAGCCAACATGGATGATGCTGCACATATACACGTAAGCCCTGTCCTTCTGTATTTACTGTTTATCAAAGTTCCAGTTCTCATTGCTCAATAAAAGCACTCTAGAAATGATAAAACATGCAATATACAGTTATGACACCAAATATCTGTTCATATAGATATTTAATCTGGCCAGGAACCATATATTCAAGCAGAATGATTTGGTTGATAAAATAAAATAAGTGAAACTAAAATCTGTTTATATTGTGTTGGCAAATGCTACGCTGGCAAGGGCATCTCATTTCAAATATTTATCCTGAACATGTGACACTAAAATATAAATGTGTGCGGATCCATTTTTAGTAACCATTAACTATTTATATTGATTTCTTTGTGGCAAAGTCATAGCAGATTTTAAAATATGTAATTAGTTTATTTTGTATAATGAATAGAAATAAAATTATCATAATATATATATATATATATAATTGTTTCTATTCATTATACAAAATTAATATATATTCTACATATATATATATATATATATATATATATATATAAAGCTAAAATGTCACTGATGAATAAAAAATAATACAATAAAATAAAACCTATAAGCTTTTGGTAGTGTTTCACGATTTCCACAAAAAATATTAAGCACCATAATTTTTTTTTAAATATTAATAATAAAGGTTTTTTGAGCACCAAATAAACATATCAGAATGATTTGTTTATGAAAAATGATAATGATGAAGGATCATGTGACGGGAGTAATGGCTGCTAATAATTCAGTTTTTCCATCAAAGGAATAAATGGCACAATAAATAATATTTCACAAGATCACTGTTTTAATGTACCAAATAAATGCAGCCTTGGAGAACATAAGTCTTCTTTCATAAACATGTTTACTTTATTCTCTTCAGAACGTTCATTGACACAAATGTGGGATCAGATCGGACAGGAAGTAGAATCGTATGGTGAAACTCGCTGGGATCTCTGACACCAAGCCTGACTGTACTAGATGATCAATGCCAAAGCTTCATAAAAATAGACCACATCTTGTTCTAACTTAGGAATCATTTTGCCCAAATCTTCCTGTCTGTTACTATGGCCATGGGTTTATTCAAGATTCAGTTCACAGATTTGCTTTCTTTTTCTATAATTCCAAAAAAGTTACTAATGAAGATGTCGAGGAGGAAGTCGTCATTTTGGAAAAGCTTCTATATTTTGACAAGAAATGCATTATTAATTACACATACTTATCAATAGAAAAAGGATTTTAGAATACCATGTGAATTTGGTCACAGCGCCACCTACTCTCAATAGACTGGCCCTTTACTCCAGGGTGTGGCAAGAGATGCACCCCCACAACCCTAATCCATACTAACAGTTCAGAACGTCTCGGGTTACTCGCGTAACCCTTGTTCTCTTAATAGGAGAACGAGACGCTGCGTTGATGCTTTGGGAACGCCCTCTGCGTGACCATAATGTTGAAGCCTCTATAGAATACGCCAATTTCATATGGTTTCATATGAGTGTAGATGTGTTCATACACGCCTTTCCCTCTGACGCAATGACGTCGTCAGCTACTTCATTTCTACTGGCGAACGCGTCACCCACTCCTTCAGATTTCTCTGCCGAAAAGAACCCTGTCGGCAGCGTGAGGAGCTTGGCAGCATACGCAGCGTCTCGTTCCCTATTACTGATCGAACAAGGGTTTTCTCACGCGAGTAACCCGAGACGTTCTCTATCATAGGTAACTCAACGTCTGCGTTGACGCTTTGGGAACGATATTACAAACACGCCAAGCTGAAAAACGCTGCCAATCTGGTCCAATAACGAACCAACAACCTACGGTCGGTTCAAACAGACAAGATCTGATAACCTGGAGCCGTATCAACATCAAGGTTGTAGAACCTGACTGCGGGGAGGACCATCCTGCCGCAACACAATATATATGTCTATACCCCTCTAGAAAAGAGCATTGAGAGGAGGCTACGCCCCTCAGTAGAATGCGCTGAGACTAAGAGGTTGAAGGGAGGTTCCGCCAATCCTCATAAGCCAGCTGAAATGGCGTCTCTTACCCAGTGAGAAATTCACTCGATGTGGCAAGCCCACGATGGCCGCACAAAACAGACTAACACACTGGGGGGATTTCCTCCAATCCTTGGAGCGATCCACATACAGCTTCAATGCCCTAACCGGGCAGAGCATGGGAGTCTCTCGTCCTCACTTGAGGCAAAGGAGGAGGATGGAAAGAGTGAAGCGTGACCACCTGAGATTGAAACGATGTGGACAAGACCTTGGAATGTAGCCCGGCCTCGGCCGCAGGGTCACTTAACTACCCGGGGCAAAGTCCATACACGTCTCACTAACAGAGAAGGCCTGCAAATCTCCAACTCTTTTTAGTGACATAAGCGCCAACAAAAGAGTCACTTTAAGAGTCAGAGTCTGATCCGGAGCTGACTCCAAGGGCTCAAAAGGGGCCATCACTAAACCTTCGAGGACGACTGACAGTCCAAGAAGGAACTGCCGTGGGGCGAACGCCTAAGCCGTCTGACCCCGCGCATAAAGCCGGAGACCAACCGATGCCCCCCAGGGGGATCTCATCGAGCTCTCTCCGGGCTGCGATGGCCGCAACATAAACCCTAAGGGTGGTAGCACTGCCCCGCTGTCAGTCCTCTCTTGCAAAAATTCCAGCACTGGACACAACAGGGCAGTTAACTGGGTCAATCACGAGCCACAACACCACATTCAAAGACGCACCCACTTGGAAGAGTACAGCTTCCTAGTAGCAGGGGCTCTGCACTGGCTATGGTTTCCTGTACTTCAACAGGCAAATCACTCGTCACAGCCCTTGGCCTGTATGGGCCATACCACAACTTCCAGAGCTCTGGTTGAGGATGCAGATCTTGCCCTGACAGCTGGACACACAAGTCCCGTCTGATCGGAATCTCCCCGGAGACCGATACAAGAGGGGAGTTAACTCCGAGAACCACGTCTTGGGAGGGCAGAATGGGGCTATGAGAAGGAGACGGGCACTGCTCACCTTTACTCTGCATAGTACTGTCGGAATCAGCTTTATTGGCGGAAACGCGTACAGCATGACATTCGGCCACGGGTGGGCGAACGCATCTATGCCCAGAGACGTCGGAAACTCAGGGAAAACCAGAGCGGCACTGGGATGACTCCTGCGAAGCAAAGAGGTCCACCTCCGCTTTGCCAAACAGATCCCAGATCTGGGATACCGTCTGACGGTTCAACCTCCATTCCCCCGCCTGAGCTTCTGCCTGGACAGAAAGTCGGCCGCGAGGTTCAGTATTCCCGGAACGTGAACCACCCTCAACGAAAGGAACTTGTCCTGGGACCAAAGGAGAAGACGGCGCGCAAGCCTATCTAGGGTGCGCGACCGTGAACCTCCCTGACGGTTTATGTGGGACACAACCGCCATATTGTCCGTTCTGAAATCTATGATATGATGCCCCCGAGAACGGGGAGAAAATACATCAAAGCCAGGAAGACAGCCCTGAGTTCCAGGCATTTTGTTTATATGCCAAGAGAGGAACTCTTCCGTCCATTCCCCGCTCATGGCCGGTCTTTCCTCGAGTACCGCGCCCCCTTGTCATAGATGCGTCCGTCGTAATCATATGGCGACGGTGAATAGCACCCATCACACCGCTCCGGAGAAAAGCGGGTATATTAAGTTTGTTCCTCTCCATAGTAAAAGGGTCGAAGGCAACTGCGCGAATCACCCTGATATAAAAAGGCGAGACTGGCTGTTTTTGTACTTTAATGGGGTGTAACCTCAAATGCTATATTAATCATCCACCAAGAAACGGCCTCATTGTGAAGCAACCCTTAGGGGCATACACAGGGGAGGCCGCTGCCATGTAACAAGGCCTAAAAGCCTGCGGCAGGTTCCCACAGAGGCATGGTGGCCTAGCTATGAAGCGGGCCAGATAACTGTAAAATTTACGTATTTGCCAAGCATTGGTTTGTAGCCAAACGGGCCTGCAGGTCTGAACGGAATCCAAACGAACCCTAGAAACACGGTTCGCTGAGATGGGAGGAGCACACTCTTCTTGGCGTACATCCTGAAGGCCTTTCAAGAGAATGGATGTTGGCGGAGACGGTATCCCTGTGACGACTTACTAGTCCCTGGAGTGAGCCAGAATGAGCCAGTGCCAGGGTATTTGTTTTGTAATTATTCTATACATTTCCATCAGCCTCATATTGGCTGCAAAAAGCATGAAAGGCAGGCATTATATCACTAAGAGGTTAATCAGCTAATTATAGCATTCAATCCCTTTATTTTACCTACATTCTGCAGTTACTCTCCTCACATTCATGCCATGCTTCAGGAGCTCAATGGAGAACACAATACACTCAGAAGAGAGGGAGTCAGAAGAGTAGCTGAAATATTAGTGTCACTTTATAAAAATGAGTTTATTACATACCATTTTAGCTCATATTTGATCATATTTCTTTGGTTTTGTTTTTCTTTCTATTGTCTTGCACACCTTTTTGAAAAGACAGAGTCTCCTGCATGGTCAAATGTTCATGCTATCCACATAACTGATTCTCACATGAACCTTCTTATCAGTGAGAGAAATAAAGCTATCACTCACTCGTAGCAGCTGGCTCTCTTTCTGATTTTCCCCTCAAACTGGGTCAAGGTGAAATATCGCTGAATAAAACATATTAGCATTGCTTAACAGATTACCCAGAATTCACACATTAGATTAATAAAATATAAATGACCATGCTTATTAATTATGCATTCACATTTGATAGTTGGTTCTCTGTTTGCTTCTCATTACATGGTTTTGTGTTTGTTTCTGCAACCTTCGAAACTGGGAAATCCTGGAGCTTGCTCTGTTATTCGCATGGTTTGCAAAAAGAGAGTGTTGTTAACGGAGAGAGAGAGAGAGAGAGAGAGAGAGAGAGAGAGAGTGAGAGAAGAGAGAGAGCGAGAGAGAGAGAGAGAGAAGAGAGAGAGAGAGACAGACAGAGAGAGAGAGAGAGAGAGAGAGAGAGAGAGAGAGAGAGAGTGTTGGCAAATGGCAGAAAGCCAAATAACATGGGCAGACAAAACAAGCTTAAAAAAGCAACTTAGCACATCAAAATATAGATGAAACAATAAAAAGGAGGAAGGTGAAATAAACTAAATGATAAATACTGTACACATCTGCTTTCTGGAAATAAGCCCCAAAAGGCAAATTTTAACTGCTCATATGAGCGACCTTATTGAGAAGAAAAACAATAGCTTAGACTAAACAGACATGGCAACACTGCAAGACTGCCTGCTACTTTGGCCTAGAGCAGAGCATGTCTTGACTTGCCCTGAGGCTGATTAATGACTTTGTGTATGATGCACAGAGAGGGAAATATTTCTATGACACTTTTCCACAAAAATACTTGGAGGCCAGAATCACTAGAGACTTGCTTTTTTCGCAATTATCTTGGTATCATTGTGAGTGTATTTCACGGGAATCCTTTTGACACAACATGATTTTTTATAATGTGAAACATGAGAGCGTGATCTCCTACTGGGAGGGTGAGATTGGGAAAGGGCCGAGGACAGAATCATGGGGAACACCAGTTCAAATCAAGACCTCGGCAGTCATGGATCTCAACAGTAAATATGTTGGCAGGAAATTGAGAAAATCTGAAGGCTGTGCTGAGTTTCATAATTTCCGTTCACATAATAAAACCTCAAAGCAAGCAAAGACGGTTGCCAATGTAAGGTAGTGAAAATGAAACGCGGATTGTATCAAACCGTTGTTCAGTCTCTGAAAGCTAAACAACCTGCCCTTTTGACCCTGAAACAAAGCTAAAACTAAAAACTATGTGCATGACAATTAAGACCTCCAAACAGTAATAAAGATTTAATCTACTTTAGAGCAAACAGAGATACATCATAATGATATTTCACATACATTAAAACAGATCAAATATAATTTAGTAGTGAAGGTACTGCTATTGTGTCCATGTTCTTGCTAAGGCAGGGGTTTTCAAGGGGGTCCGCAAAATAATGTGCTGTATCGCATTCTCCGGACCACCGTAAGGTTCAGGTTCAGTTTCGTTTCAAATAATTTGTTATAGGTTATTATTGTTTTAATAAAGTATATTCTATTCTATTCACCAATGCAACTTATATATGTTTTTCCTGACCTGATGCAACTTTCCGTAAAATATGGAAAAGTTGTATCAGCAAAATATAGTCTTGTATTATTAAACAGTACATATAAAATGGGGACCAATTGTTATTGTTATAATTATGAGTGGGTCCCTGATTCTAACAAGTTTGAAAACCCCTGAGGTAAGGCATTGTTATGATTATTAAAGTGTTATGAGTGGTTGCTAAGGCCAATGTATATGGTTGATCTATGATGTCTCTATTTATTTAATTTATTGTTAATTGCATATTATAGCTGATCTTCTATATATGCTTCTAGTTAATATATCATTTGCAGAACTTGACCTAACAAAAACAACAACCAGATATCAATCTAAAATGCAAAACACAATAAAAAATTAAAAGTAAATACAATAAAAATCAAGCTTCAAATCAAAACACGGTAATACAATATATGTTGGGAAAAATCAACAATAACTAACTAAATAACTAGTTATACAAACCCTAAATAATGATTTACACAAAATGTATTCAGTTTACTCTTTACTGAATCGTTTTAATCGTGTCTTTTAAACTGTCTTCCTTTAGTGAAATGTATGACTTCCCCAAGGCTGTTCTGTGTCTTGGTACCCCCCCCCCAATTTCCTTATTAATTGAAAAATAGCCTTAGGGTAAAAACCACTTGCATTTGTTATTTTCTTTTTTTGAAACATGAGAAATGTATAAAACTAAGTAAACCATTTTTGTGCTTGTTATTTTACAAAAATGCCACATAATTTACTTATAAGCTGTTACTTAAAAACAAACTAGTTCATATAGACACATTATTGCCATAATAATAGAATGAGGAGAGTGACTCCAAACAGTGACACAATATTTGAGATAATAAACAAATATATACTGCATATATACATAATGTTAGGTCTAATCATACAAAAAAAAAAACTGTTCAAATTTGTATTTGTAGTCTTTGCTGGTATATACATATCTGCATACATCTGACATTCAGGTAAACCATTAATATATAATGTAAAAAGAAGTGGTCCCAACATTGACCCCTGAGGAACACCCATATTATCACTTTGATAAGATGACCTTACACAGCAGCATTTATTTTAGCATATTGTTCTCTAAATATTAGTTTCTGGTCTATATATCATATTCTGTTCTGAGAATATGACAAAGCTCTCTTTCAGTATAAGATTTTCTTTCTTTTTACAAGTCCCATTGCACAGAAAAGTAACGACAAACCTCACCATAATAGGTCACATGAATTTAAAATACCATTCGTGTCAGTAGCAAACATTTTGCTATGAGCTCAAGTTCTTGAGAACATGGAGACTGGGTGGCCATTTTGTATGTTTGTCCTTGTCATTCAGAGTAAAGTAAACATCTGCTCTGTCTGTGCTTATGCTATATTGAAGCAGCATTAAAAAAATACCCATATTCTCATCCCATAGCTGTGCACAGCAAAGAGACCTCAAAATGGTCAAGATAGTGGTTTAAAAATCCATTACCGACCCATGGCCCACCAGAGACAGCGAAATGTGAACAGCAAATAGTGTGTCTTGTTAGAGAACCAACAGTGGAAAAAGCCTGCAGGAGATTGGAAAGGTTACAGGGAAAAGCATTATCGCAGGTCTTGGGAGAGAGAGCATGTTTGTATTTGTGTGTGTTTGCTTTGAAGGTGATGTATCAAGGAAAACAGGATTTTCCTTGCTCTCTTTGGAAATAAAAGATAATCTATTAAGTTGTATCTATTACTGTGAGTAGATATGCTCTAACACTGAACCAACAACAAAGCAGTAAGCATATATGCTTTAGACATGCCGACCTATGGTGCCAGAGGTCAATTATATAATCGTCTTTAAGTGCATTACTTTTTTTTTTTTTTTTTACTTTTTTTTACTTTTTAGTCATTTAGCAGACGCTTTTATCCAAAGCGACTTACAAATAAGAAAAAGTAACTAAAACTATAAGTTACAAGTCTATAAATACTTATATATACACACACATTTAAGAAAATTGAGAAATTAAATAAAATGACAAATGCATACAACAACATTTCAAAACTTAACATTTAAATGAAAACAAAAAATAAAGCTAAAAACATTTCAAATATTAAAACAACCAAAGGTATGAGTATAAAAATGATTCTAACATGACACTAAGCCAAACCCATATATATATATATCTATATGGTATTTCATTTCCATGCAGTATGTTGAAGTAACGTTACTAAAATAAATACAATGTATTAAAACTAAAACTAAAGTAAATACCTATAAAGACATATGAAATTCATACATAATATATGTAAAATTAAATAGATAAATCAAACGGCAGTAGTTTATCAGTAATCCTAAAAAAAAAACACTGTCAAAAACACATGCTAACAACAACAACTTACACATAGAAAGTTAAAAACTAAAACAGAAGTGAAACAAGCAGTAAGAAAGAGGATAAATAAAAAGCGTTACTTATATCCCTTGCCGGTATTCCCTGCCCGGAGAGTCGCACGGTAGAGTCCGATGGTCTTTACACTCTTCTTGTCTCCACATGAGGAGGGCTTCACCACACGGCTGCCGCGACCGCTGCCACGGTAAACTAAGCTTTTTGACCCATCTAACAAAATCTACTCCATTCAGCTGAACACAATTTCCTGTTAATCACAATAAATGGCCAAGCAAGCGCCCGACACTGACAAGGGACGCGATACAGTACGAGACCAAACGCGATTTCAGCAGGTCATTACAGGTCAGAGAGATATTGGTCCAACTAAAACTAGATTATGATGACTACTTTTTGGTGCAAGCAACCCTAACTAAAAGGTACAGTACAGTACTGTAACCCAGTAATTCCTATACGAATCTGTGCGATCTGGACTTTCAAGTGAGGGCCAAAAATTTCAGTTTTCACTGTGTTTAAGTTTTTCACACAACATAACCTGCTTGGTTTGATCATTGAAAATTCTGGCTTTTAAGTTTACGAACACTCTCCCTACCTTCTGTTGGTTGAACAAACTCATAGCATTGGCTCGGCCAATGTTGTTGTGTTGGGCTAGCCGGGACAACAAATAAAACAGGAGACAGTATTTTAACACACTTTAGCTATAAATGTGCACTTACAGTGAATTAGGCTGACTCTGCTTGGATAGCTGAAGCCCATCTTGGTCTCCGTCTGTGGTGGACAGGCTGTTGAGTCGAGTCCAGTTGAGTGTGCTGTTGCAGTTTACTGACGGCAAGTCTGCACTGGAGTTTACAACCACACTGTTCCTCTTCTCCACTGCTGATGGACAAGCAGAAATGTTGCTATCCTAATGTAGAGTACATAGTATGCTAAGCCTGTGGTTGAAACAGGGTTTGGTGGGATCTAGTGGTTTGCATTTATTTGAAAGACAGTTTGTATTTTTCAATGAACAATTTCAGTTATACTGCTAGCGATTTTTGTCTTTAGACAATAACTGAATGCATCTAAAGCTGGGGACTAGTTCACTCCTCGCATGCCCAGAGGAGGTTGGCAGCTAAATGTTTTCACAGTAAATGCAAACAGGGTGGTTTGTCCTGTCTGGTCATAGGTGTGCCAACTTGAAACCTGAAGCTTTTTCAATAATTAATTCCATTGTTATTTCTAGCACAACAATTTATAGACCAGGAACTGAGTTTTCTCCTCCAGATGACTTTAAGCATTTAGTTTAGTAATGTCAATCCAATGTAAACAAACCGCTGGGAGAAACCAAAAAGAAACCAGGATTGCCTTTTGCTTCACAATAAATGTTATTTTCATATATATATATATATATTAGGGGTGTAACGGTTCACAAAATTCTCAGTTCGGTTCGATAAGACACAGTGTTGTCACGGTTTGGTAAGTTTTCGATGTGGGGCAATTGGTTATTTTGCAATGTTGGAGATATTTATGTTTTAAACCATGAAGGCGAGCTAATGGATATCACACAAGCACGCGTTTAAATCAAGGTTTGCACAATGCAAACTAAGAGCAAGATTTATGCTGATGAACATCTTAATCAGTCATTTCACAATAAGCAAAAAGTGAAAGTATAAATGGAATGACGGAGTAATGATGAAGCTTTCGGCATCTGACACCGCATATTCTCTCAGAGACGACGAGAGACGAATCTACTTCAACATATGCTGATAACGGTATAGCCTATAGCCGTTTTCATTTGTTTCCTTTATATTTATCTTGTGGCCGTACTTACTGAAAAAAAGAGAAGAAATGTATTTTGTGTTAAACAAGTTGTTTTTGAAAGTCGGTGCTTGAAATAAAAGTTTTATATTTCATTGATTTTTATTGATGACTGCAGTGTTACTATTTTAATTATAGGACTATAATTCATTGTAGTTAGCCTATAGCCTAATAGACCTGTTTTAAATACCCTTTTAAAAACATTTGAATTGAGTAAATAGCCTAATCTTATCCTCGCAGCGTGTCAGTTATGCGGTAATTATTGAGGGGCAAATTAATTGTATAGTAAAAGTAACTTCATAATAATAATGATAATAGGCCTAATACAAATAAGAATGTAACAGGCCTACATTAATTAGAAATGTCAAATGCTGGCTCTAGACTCATTCTTCCCACTGGTCGCTCTTTTGCGACTGTCTTTCTCAGTTGGTCTCACGAGCACATAATTTAGCAATTTTATTATAATTTATTTATTTTTTGCTACAACCGGGATAAATCAATGCATGCTGATGAACTTTCATCATATAGTTATATGGTAATGAAAGTCATTTTTCGTCATTAGTATTATTTGTGATATTAATTTTGTGAAGGGGAATTCCTCTTTTGCTGTATTATAAGCCGGACTTCAGATGCTTTCACTTGAATTTGCGATCTTGTAGTCACGTTTTACAAGAAAATATAATTGTTTGTTTTGTTTCCATCTATTCACCTTTCACTTTTTATGACTAAAACAAAAGATGGATTCATTGTTATTCTTAATTAAAAAGCACAACAACAATAAAACAGCAGGCTACAATGACAGCTTACATCATTTATGACAAAAACGAATAAGATGAGGCATGGCATACACCACATGCAGTATTATATACGGACTATTAAATTACAGAAAGTTTAGCAAACACTGAGGAATAAAAATAAATAAATAAATACAAGAAAGCCTTAACGTGAGGTAAACAGCAAAGATTAGCTTTTTAAAATGAAAACAAACAGAAAAGCAAAACTAAACTGGCTGCCGGTGACCATGCTTGCATTTTTTTTCACAAGAATATCAACATGTTCACCTTCTCTGGTTTTAAGAAACTGACTTTTACTTTACTTTAGCGTGAAAACCAAATCCTCCGTCCGCTGTCATTTCCTCAATATTCGCATCATTTATGCAAAGCGCTGCAATTGCCTGCTCAGAAGCATATTTAGCAGAAGTGGGTACCAGAATGGAGTAGAGGTTATATTTACATCAAACTATACTTATTATTTATCCGTCATGTCTTAATATACACTCTTTTATAATAACGATACACACATTTATTATAATACTTAATGTTGTTACAATTCTAAATTATTCTAACAAAAATTTAATAAATTATAACAATTTGTTGAACAACTGATGATAAATGCAAAATAGTGATGCATACATTTTATGTTTATCAATAATAATAACAGAGAAAACAGCCTTTCAAACATATGATGACGGATTTTATTCACGTCAATCACACATTGTGTAGGTAACTAGAAGGTATACTCTGTTCTTCTCCTAGTTATCAATCAGCGTGTTCATTATAAAAAAATATTTAAAAGACAAAAAATTCAATTTGATTCTCTGCCAGTTGGAGGCGCTTTTGAAACGTCAAACATATAACAGTTTCCCCAGAAACGGCTGTAAACAAAGCAGCGCTGCGCTCATGAACGCTACTTTTCATGTGTCGCATCATTGCTTGAATTAGTAAGAATGAGTCAAGTGTTTAAAAAGATAGCCATAATGTTGAAAATGTATGAGGAAAGTAGAGGTCGACCGATAGTGGATTTTACCGATACCGATAGCTAGGTTGGACCACACTGGCCGATACCGATTAATCAACCGATAGTTTTTAAATGGATACTGAAATAAAACTAGAGCTTTGCTATTTAAAAAAAATATAAGCAGTAACAGTACTGAACCATACTTTGCAAATGAATACAAAATATTAATATTATTTATTATATTGATCATTAAAGTTATTTCATAGTTTGCTATTTAAAAGAAAAAACTTTAAAATAAAAAATGTAGCCTATTAATAGCGAATGTTGAAATGAACACTCTAACAAGAAAGAATACTTCTACAGTTTTCATTAATGCACGAATGGACTCTTATTGTTAAGTATTACCATTTAATTTTAACAGTCCATGCTTAAGATGGCCATCTTTAAATATCTACACACGGCCATACCATTAAAATTACATACATTTGGATATTGTTTGTGTACTCACACACTTTATTTGCTTCTATTTTAACACTTGATAATTATCTAATAATTAAGAAAAAGTTAGTCACACAAAAGCAAAAATTAGGGAAAAGTGCAGCGCTGTGTCTAGGAGAACTCAGAGGTATCTCTCTCTCTCACACACAGACAAACACACACACACACACACACACACACACACACACACAATGCTTTGCGTTCAATTCAAGTGGCGGTCTAAAACAGTTTATTTGATCACCAAACGGACAGGAGTTTGTTTCTAGAATGAACAATGTGGCATTAAACAGTTTGAAGTTCGGTGTTTAAAAACAGCAAGTGGAAAGAGAAAGAGCGATCTATTACAGCGCTCTATATGAAGCATACAGACTTTATTAGAGCCACAGAAAGACAAACATTTTGCTAAAAAATGCACAATACATAATTTATAGCCTAGAGTGAAGTAATTATGTACATTTACAATGATTTAGGACAAATATAATGTAATTTAATAGAAAACTATGTGAATGGCGCTCTGTACCGCCGCAGGATTTTCTGTCGGCTGTATTTAAATGGCATTTGAAGTTTCCCGCTCAGTGCAGTGCGCAGTGTCACATGTCAAAATAAACAACACGTGCTGTCAGTGATTTCCTCTAGAGGCTGCTCTCGTAGTGTATAATGCCAGCGGACCCTTCTCAGCCACTCCAGCAACGGACGCAAAACAGAAAACTATCGGCATGGATTTTTACCGATAACCGATAGCTGCGGCAATCAACTATCGGTGCCGATTAATCGGCAAAACCGATTAATCGGTCTATCACTAGAGGAAAGTCCTCTGATGAGTTACCAGAGTAAGCATACATGTGCCGGGGCTCACTACCAGGGGCCCCGCTATGGTTTCTGTGCCCCCTGGACAGCATATTCACGATAGATCAACTGTCCATGTTTAGTTTTTTTCGTTCCCATGGTTGCTTCTCATTCTCTATACTGATAACTGCTGATATTATGTTTTGTTTTTGCGTTTCAGTTGAACAATCATTCAACCTTCATTGTATCGTTTGCAGGGAAGAGAAGCTAATTTATCGCACTGCATGATAATTCGATTTTGTAGAATTTAATTTACAATGTTGATCTGATTACCGTGAAAACAGTGTCACCCGCTGGACGCTCGCCGCTGCTTCAGCCGTCATATTAAATTATCCGAATAAAAGTGTGTTCAACAAGTCGATCCATTTCTTTGTTGGAAACTTTTAAATGACAAAGTATAATTATTGTTACTATAAATATTCGTTTTTCCATGGCCACGAGGATAAACAGAGATTGTGGGTCACATTCAGCGAACAGTCACAAACTCGCTTTTTATATTTATTTCAACAAATGACCATAAAAATCAGATCCCTAAGAGCTTGTGAACAGTTTTGTAGCATTTTTTTTTTTTTTTTACCGTAATGTAGAAAGCGCTTATGGATTAAGACCATAAGACCTTATGGATTAAGTGTTATTTAATGCTCATATTTTGAGCTCATCTGATTTTCTGCACATATTATGATTTATTAGTAAGGTTGTACACTAATGTGGTCTTTTATTATCACTGTCTCGGTGCATTAAGCGTGTTCTTATGAGAGGAAAATGCTTAACGTAGCCTAAATAAACGCGTTGCGTTCACATTTTGAGCTTATATGTGTATCTGCACATAGTATATGCTTTACAATTTTGTCTTTATCACTGTCTTGATACATTAAGCCACTTTAAGCATTTTAGAAAGTGCCCTGTTCAAGTTCTACTAATTCACAAGCCATACTTGCAAAGAAGGTAACGTTAATTATTAAACCAACAAAATCAAATCTTTCAAAAACCCACAGAAATGTGATTCTTTTATTGCGTGAGAGGCAGTGGCTTTAATCAGTGCCATTAACAGATTTAATATTCGGCGTCTTCACCGTGACCTGCTTCCTTTGGTGTTTTTACACAGAAAAAAAGGTGCAAAAACATACTGTTTTATCCAGTTTTCTCTCAGAAGGATGATATGAGTTAAGGCCATTGCACACTGAGTCCGAAATGTTTGCATGCTTTTTTCAGTTTTTTGGTATTCTTCATCCTTTCCTATTAAAATGAATGCTACGGATGCGAAAACTGAAAATCGAACCTGGTCCGAATTTTTTTGTGATGGACGAAAGTTTCGGAGGCAGTGTGTAAACGTGATTGTCACAACGTGAGGTCGTATTTATTTTTCAACATGCAAAAATTTCAGATGATCATTTCAGACTCAGTGTGCAGAGACCTTTACTATTGCAATTCTGCGCTAAAGTGACGTTTTCAAATTAGTAACGGAGGCTTGGGCTCAGCTGTTAAACTGTCAACTTTAGATTTGAATCCGTGGCGGAAGGAAGTAGTTTTGCTCAAAAGAGGGTTTTTAAAGACACTCCATTGTTGTGTCTTATGTATTATACACTCGTAGCAATGAACTGTTGTTGAAAACAATATCACCCTCGTAAACGCAAAATATGGCTGTATATCGGCACGCTGTGATTACCTATATAATATTTTTTTTTTTGTTTGTATTTGACCAAAAAGGAAGCATAATTAAAAAAAAAAATTATTTTAAGTCTTAAAAATATATATAATTTTACATTTATTTGTCACTTTATAAAGAAAGAACTTGCTGGTGTACCTTTGTCTTTCTCTGAAAACGAAGGGGTGTTGAAAAGCGTGAGGGGTCTCTCACTGCAGGACGGGGCCTTGCTGTCTGTACTTCTCCGCCTGGGCAGGTTGAGCTGGGGGTTGCCCTGCCCTCCTCCAGACACTGGCATGTCTTTGAAAATCTGCAGAGCCGAAAGGAAATTCAAATCAGCATGAAAATGTCAAAGCGCCACAATGACGGGATGAGTGTCTCCACAAAAACAGAACAGACTGACATGCTGCAAATGATGCTGGGAGGATATGACCCCGCAGATGTGTCTAGTCATAAAATTACAATTAGATTTTTTTTCTTCACTGAAAAAGCTATTCTTTTTTTAATACAAAAATACTGTAGGACAGCTATGTATCTGCTACCAGTGGCTGTCAGGCTCCCAAAGATACAAAAAAGGTCCCCGTGACTCATACACTCCATTTCAAGTCTGAAGTCATAAGTTTGCTATGTGTGACATTAGAGTTCTGCACTGAAATCCTCCCCTCCACCAAACCCCTTAAATCTCATTTCCACATGAATATGAGCATGAATCACGGTCAGTTTAATGTTAAATGTTACTGAAAAATTAATTGGTTCTCATTTTTCCTACAACATAGCATGTTTAAATATGCATTGAAAAAACTGTATTGCGATTCAACTGTAAACCTGGCAACCCAAGTGAGCGTCAAGTTGTGGAGGAGCAGGAGAAGCAACTCTCCATTTTGAACTTGGACTTCAGTACCAATTTCAACCACTAGCTGTCAAAATTATATAGTACATAGTTTGTATTCATCATTTTTATTTCAAACATGTTGTTCGCAGTGTTTTATGGGACTTTATTTTACTTTCATTGATAGAAATTAATGAAACGCTTATGTGAAATGAAAACGATAATTGGGATTTTGTGTATTTTATTAACTAATGCTGCCCTCGACTAATTATTTTTATAGTCGACTAGTAGTTTATAGTAGTGACTTCGCCTGTGGATTTTTTTATTATTATTTTTTCCTGCGACTAAGCGACTAATACAATGTTATTGTACCAAGCCTCTTCTGGTCGACTAATGATTAGTCGACTATTTGGGGCAGCCCAAGTAATAACACCTTGGAAATATGCTAATATGTTATTTTTAGCAGCTTGCGTTATCTTTTTATCTGAATATTATTTGTTGGCAGTCACCATTGTTGAGTTTTGTATTCCACGTTAGGTGTTGATGTCTGTGAATGACTACATAATGACTTATTGTTATATATTAATTATATATATATTGTTATATATTAATAATTATGCATTGCTAGCTTGCCACATCCTTCAAATATATGATTTGTGTTTCAGTAGCCTTTCTAAACTATTCTGAATGCTCCATTTAAATTTAAATGATTATAATTAATATATAATTATTGTAGCGGACGTAGTATAGTGAATGTCTAAATATGGGCACGAGTTGCCGTTTACTAAGCGGAACCAATTAAGGCGGTACTGTTTTACCGGGAGTAATAAGACAGACACACAGTCGTACATTGTGTATAATCAAAGAGTATAGAAGCCCAAGAGGTGAAACTCAATATAATGCTCCATAGCAATAGTTGCGCTCATGACATGACTGTGCAGCCGCCATTTTGGACTGAAAACAACACAAAAAAGTCGTAGAATAATAAGAACCAGTCGCACTTGATCAGCTTACAATAATACTTTAAAAGTATATATATATATTTGTATCATACTTAAATATAAATGGCTTATTTTGTCGGTACTCCACTAAATTCTAGCTGCTTTGTTTAAAAAATCCGTACAAGCTGAAATCCAGCCTGAACGATGACAACAATAACGTACAATAACTAACGTTAGTGATGATCAAATTTGTTTAACAGTTTATTTTTAAAGTCTTCCCTTTTTCCACAAAACACTGTGCTCTCTAGAAATCATGTCGGTTTCGGTTGAAAATATTTCAAGTTCAAGTGTTAGCATTATAAACACTAAATTATTAACATATGAAATTAAATTCAGATTACAGATTACTGAAAAATTAGGACTGTTGGACAAAAAAATATAACCGGAATTATAACAGCGTGACAGTAAACTGTGTTTGCAGTATTGTCTTATATTAATATCCATTAAAGGAAGACTGTAAACAAACAAACAAAAAAAATTATGTAAAAAACCCCCAAAAACACAGCCACTTTCTCCAAAATTGTTTCATTATCACAGACACAGCAATGCACCATGTTCTTGAGATCATCAGGTTTGTAGTGTGTTCCAGGGAATTAAAACATACAATATATATTTCAGACCTAGTGGAGTAACGTTATAATAATATAGTAAGTAATTGTAAATGTGTAAAGTTGCGTAAGCTAATTCTAACTTAGTGGCATATTCATATAAATCATGATTTCTATGGCTAGGACCTGCAGTTCCTAAAATGATTTATGACTAAAAACAGTTCAAGTTAGCAGGTGCATAAGACAGCGCTACGTCCTACTTCAAAACACACAATATTTTTACACGTTTGTGAATAATTACCTGTCAGTGTCTTTGAGAAAACGATGAAAATTAAAGATTTTTACTGTCAAGTTGATAGTTTTTGCAGTGGATTGACGAACATTGCATTTTTTATTCTACTTTGACTTCTCTTTCGTTGTTATTCTGTCTATTTCTGTATATCTGTAATGTTACCCAGTTGAAATTTTCACCCCAAAATGGCGGCTGCGCTACCGAAGCGCCACCTAGTGGCTGTTACCCAAAAAGCATCAGCGTTTCGCCTCTTGGTATTCTATACTCTTTGGTATAATGTCGTTTCACTCGCTAGCGTTCCTAGCATATGTGAATGTGAAACAATGGAAGAGTCTTTGATGTTCCTTTGAATCCTCCCTTCTGTAAGCAGCTAATGAGTTCTTACGTCTGGTGTTTTGCGTTGGATATCTTCTTATTGCCATCCATGTTGTGGTGAATGAGGAATTGGTGTTCTGAATAAACCATCAGTCAGTGAAATTGAAGGATCTTGTCCGTGTGTTACTGGAGGAAAGCGACAATTATAATTACAAAATGTCCAAGCGCCCAAATAAAAAGAACTCTGATAGCACTGGTGACTTCAAAACTCAATGATAATTGTCAATAAAAATTACAAAATAAAAGCTACTCTGGCTCCAACTCTCAATTAATTCATATTAATCAGGATATGTGTACTTCATGTTAAAATCTAACCTATGTTCTTGGCATTGTTAGCAACATCCTCTACCAGCAGAATTACAGGCACAGGCGATTTTAAATTACATTGTTCATGCTAATTTAAAATGACCATTTGAAGCAAACAAAATAATTAGAGAAGTCAGGCACATGTCGCCAAAGATAAGTGTGTCATTTGTGTGTCACAAAAGTTGTAATATTTCTATTAACTCTTTCCCCACCAGCGTTTTTATAAAAACATTGCCAGTCATCGCCAGCATTTTTGATATGGCCACCAGAACAGGGGTGGGATGATAAATCGATACGTGGATCGATTCTGTGATTTTCGAATGCATCGCGTTTCTCTCTGGAATCGATTCTGAACTTAGTTTTTAACCACACACGAGCACTTGTGCATTTGGCTGAGTAATCTCAATGGTTAAATGTACTTGCACCTCGGCTTTTATGCTTTCATGGTCACAAGATTAATGTAAACAACCCACTCGTGTAATTCGCTTCAAACTTTTCAAACTTTATGAATGATTATTTTAGGTTCAGGTGGTGTATGTGTGTAAGGAAGCAAGCAGAATAAGCCTGTTTCTAAAGCACGCAGTGCCATCTGCTGTTAAAACTAAGCTCAGAATCGATTTGAGAGATAATCGCTATTCGCAAAATCGCAGAACCAATGGAATAAATCAATGTATCATCCCACCCCTACTCCAGAATATTTTGTTGTGTCATGCAATATGTCAAGAGAAAGAACAAAGTCTTTGTTTTTTTTGTTAAAGTGGGTAAGTAACATTTTAAACAAAAAGCTGAGAAAACATATGTTTTTGTAAAAGACTTCATCCGGATCAGATTCAGAATAATAATCAAAACATAGATTAGTCAAGATTTTCAGTCCTAAACCACTTCCAGAGTCAACATTTCATTCGGTAACATTACGCAGTTTTGATTTATATGCTGTTTAAAGTCTGATGAACATGTTATTACACATTTATGTGATCGCTTGTTTCCGTTTCCTCTTCATTGCGATTTGATCCAGGGATTCGCTCTTTCAGAGATGTGTAATAGCGCCCCCTACCATATAACAGTGAAAACACAGAAAGCTGGAGAATCCTGTCAATGGTAGCGAAAGAGTTAATGATTATGAGGTCCAAAAAATATACAAATAATAATTAATATAAAAGAGGTGAATTTATGCACAGATGAATTTGCCAAAATATCAATAACATTCATTTAGAAAACAGTTGCCGTTTTAATGGAGCTTACAAGGAATAAGAGCAGGTTGGCCACTATCTGCTATTATATTATATGTACAATCTCACATTTATGGATCGGATCATACGTTTGGAACAACATGAGGTTAAGTAAAAGATGCCAAAAAACCTTAATTGTTCCTTAAGAATGCTGAGAAAAAACCTTGTGAAAATGAATATATGGAGGTCACAAGCCTTTATGCAAAGCTGTATGCAAACAGCCTATTGTGTGTTTGTGAAAGAAAAGCTTTTGGAGGATCAGGTTTATGTTACAGTCAGTCTACGCTTCATTTCCTGCTGTACATAACTGTGTGTTTTTGTTGAGAGATATGGGATAGGTATCCATCCATGCTTTTCAGCTGAAGCTTAAAGATTTATTACAGGTTACCTCATTCACAGTGGAACATATGTGTGTGCCGTGTCTTTATAGGGACGAGACATGAGAAGGTTAATTGTACAGGACACAGTGACAGTCTTGATCTTAAAACCCACCCACTTCACCCCTTCATGCAGGAGGAAGTGACCCTATGTCATGTGACGGTGGGCTCAGCTTAAGAAATCAGCCTTGAGCCGATTTGCATGTTGCCATGACAACTACTCTAATCTGCTTTACCCTTTAAGCCCCTGCCGGGTTTGAAGTTACCTGTTATAGCAAATACAGCCTGAGCGAGTCCCTCCGAAAAGGTCTCGCTGCTGTATAAGCCCCCTTTAATAGAGGAATTACATCCTTCATTCATACCTAGGTGCGAGCAACACAGCTCGTGCACCTTAGGGTGATTACGCTTAGAAAAGAAGTGACCACCTGACAAAAACAACCTAATTTAATAGTTGTGCAGATCATCACTACAAAACAGTTTTCTTAATCCTTAAACAATTTTCCTAGAATAATATGGTAATAACTGGCTACTCTGGGGTGCGTTTCCCAAAAGCATCTATGGTGGCAAGTTCCGTCATTACCAATAGAGTTCAATGGAACTACAACCTTAGTTGTTTTGGGAAAAGCACCCCTGGTCAGCTCGTAGTCATTCATAAACATACCCGTTCGTGGTTCGCGATCAGGATTTCTACCACAATGTTCTGGAACTTGATGTCCATGATTGCAGCGACAGTCTCTTCCTGAGGCCTCAGCAGCGTAGGGCCGAACACTATGCCGAGGTTAGCTACCGTCATCAAATTCTGCTGGTGGTGACTGGCCACTCTGATGAGAGAGTAAGACATCTGATGTCATTTACTGCTTATTGTAGGTGTAGTGCTTGTCTGTATAGTTAGCTTTATTGATAACAAAAATAGGACTGTCATAACTAATCAATAAAATCAAGGAAAGGTTCTTATGCATTCTTAGGTTCCACTTTATATTAGGTGGCCTTAACTACTGTGTACTTTCATTTAAATGTATCAGTTGATACAATGAACTTATATACAAATCTTTATTTTTTAAATACCTGCATGTAATTACATTTGCAATTCATTTCTGCAATTACATTTATAATTACACTGTTGACCCATTCCTTACACCTTAACCCACCCTTAAACCAACCCATACAACTAAACCTGTCCCTATCCTTACCCGTATCCCACCTCAATAGCAGCAAAAGTATGCAATAAGTACATTGTACTTTTTAATGCAGGTATAGAAGCCACCTAATATAAAGTGGGTTATATAAATATAAAATGTATTTTATATACATAAACCATATGTTGCTTATATACATAAACCAACCATTTACCATAATTGAAATCCAAAAACCCACACAGACACACAAACTGACATTGAAGATCTTCATTGAAGATCACTGATGACACACAGTTTGCCGTGGCTTTGACCGAAGACTTCACTGAACACTATAAAGCCTACTGTATCATACTTGATACACAGATATCTAAGGCTTCCAAATGACTTGAACAAAACTTGAAAAACATGTTGTACTTCTACTTAATGCCTTCTGTTGACTGATTGAAAGTTGATGTTTTTAACAAGTAAAGGCCTTGAAATCTATATCCGTCTTCAGGTTGTGGTACTGGTGTCTTTTTGCTGAGATTTCGTGGTAATTCTTGGCAATATTTCAAGATGAACACTAACTGGGGATATTTTTTTTATCAAATTAAAATGCGAGTTTTGAATATGATACATTAGGCTTTTGAGAAATTAATATTTGTGAATGTTTCAGTCATTGTACTGCACTGCATTATGTTTTGCCCCCATGATAAAACTACAAAGCTCTGATCATAAAGCAAAGCATTTAAATATCATCTTACTAAGAAATATTATATAGATATAGAGCGACGATTGATATTTATATGCATTTTATGCGAGTAGTCTGCTATACTATTACAAAGATCTCATTGATTTGAATTACAAGATATCCGAATTTCATCTTACTTTATGGGGTTATAAATATCAGCAACCAATTCTCTGAAATCATGAGCCATAAAAGCTTGATATATCAAATATGATACTCACAAAAAAAGTCAAAAGTTTCAATAAACTGTTACATAAAAAACAGGTCAGAACAACAGGTTTTAAACTAAAGCCTACTGCCTAATTAAAAAAGGACAAGGCATTTGATACGCCCCACTTCAACTTCCTGTCTCATAAGGAAATATCATTCTGTTCATCAAGTGATTTCATGTGGACTTTAATGGTGGAGCTTTTTAGGGTTTTGAACCTGCAGACTTTCAGACATCTGGCCATATATTAAACTACTCTTGAATTTATACAATTATTAGTACATTTTATATTATTTCATTAGGTAATATGAAAATTTGACTGTGGCAAATTAACCTCTAATCAGAATGATGATGAGCAAGCTAAACAGTCCCGCTGTAAATGAGGATTCAGTGTCAACAGACCCCACGGTAAAACCTTTACAGCAATTATCCCTTCTAATCAGCATGCTGTAAATATTAAACAATTCCCTTTGAACCTTGTTTTTCACTGCTACTGTCAGATGAAACCACTCGTTCCACACTACAACATCATTTCCAAACTTGACCTGAGGGCATACAGCAAGTGAGGCATTCAATCTGCATGCAAAGTGGGTATTACACTTCTACTTCCTGTAATTCTTTTGGACTATGAATCTGATCTTTTGCATCAAGCTGCTTTGCGAAAAGCATTTTCCGTAAAACTCCAAAATACTCCTCGATCCGTCAGCGTCACCGAGGAACGCTTTCCACAGAGCTCGGCCATCAGGGTGTCAAATTAAACTCACACAAAAGAAAACGGAGCTGGGAACGGGAGGAAAGGACAGGTGGAGGAAAACAAGCCGCTCTTTTCAGCTGGGCAAACACAAAGGGGAAGTTAAGGCCTTTATTACCATCAGCAGGGTTGTGGTTTTTACAGTGAAAATCCTCTTAGGTCTTCGGCTTTGCTGGATTTGTAACACACTAAAAACGGGGCGTCAACACCAAAACTTACTTGGCCAAGTGTTTCATAAGAAGCTCCAGCATCTGGCGGTTCTTCTCCGGGAGACGGTGCACTATGGAGTGGATCTCTGCCACCCTCGCCTCGGGATTGTCCAGTTCTAGGAAGACAGAGAAAGAGAAGCGAGAGAATAAGCGGTTGCAAAGGAAAACAAGCACATTTCCTTTTGCTCCGCATGAACTGTAGGCGTTTTACGGCTGTGTTTGACTCAAGTGCATTCGCAGCAGGAATGGGAGTCTCAATGTGTACGTTTTAGCATTCGCAGACACATATCAGGTCTGAAACGTTGCATCTGTTGCTGATGTTGTGAAACAGAACAAAAGATCCCATTCCTGATTCTGTGAGGTCACTTCCTGACACAGTCTGGACCCACACAGACACATTGTTCTAATTAAACTGACATTAATGCTCACATGTTTGCGTGTTTGTGTCGGCCTTGTTGTAAAAGCACAGTGCCACCTAGTGTATGTGACGGCTACAGCAGTGTCCATTAAGGGCGAAGCTAAGCCGCCAGACGCGGGCTCTTAAAGGTCACTGAAATATTAGAGTGATCTATCTGGCTGACATGATATCCTAATAATCCCCAGTAACAAGAATACAGAGAGAGAACGAGCTATCAAAGAGGTTGTTTACACATGACAAGGGACAAAAACATTCAATTAAATACAATTAAAACTCGCACTGGTTTTCTAGTGTAAATATTCAAACCTTTTTAAATCAAGATTTAACTAAAGATTTGAACTTAACAACACAGCTACATTTAACATTTACTTTAGAAGCAAAAGGACTTAAGATATGTAGTCTTTTCTTTTTTAAACAAGAAAAATATCTGCAAATGGGGCAAGAAAAATACTCTTGATTTGCTCTTGAAGTAAGATTTTGTTCTTACCCCACTGGCAGATGTTTTTTTCTTCTTTTAAGCAAAAATGAACAAAAAAATTATGTTTTTTTCTCAAAAAACAAGACTTAATATGTTTATTTGCTTCTCAAGTAAATGCATCTTGATTCAACAATGTTTATATTTTTACATTAGAAAACAATACAGAAATACTAAATAAGTAAATCATTTTTGCAGTGAGAGCATAATTATATTTTTGTAGCCTCAACTTCATTGCTTCATTGGAAATGCCACAACCCAAATTGAAACACACAATGCCTGAAACAGCACCACAACAGATTTTTATTTTTTTTTTAAGTATAACATGGTATAAAATCTAATTATAAATATGTGTGTGTATATATATATATATATATATATATATATATATATATATCACACACACACAATGATATCTTCAACTTATCTTCAACATCTATTCAATGATATATAGAAATAAATCTAAAATTATATATTCTACACAAGAATAATATATTGTCTGAAAGCAATTCTTATTATCTTATACAAACAAAATATAGATTAAGAAAAATATCTGTTGATAATACAAAGCGTTCAAATATTGAACTGCAAAATCCCCTTTTTAAAAACGACAGCACATATCCAGACCAGACATGTATTTGGTCATGCTGAACAGAAACCAAACCTTTAGATCACACACACACACACACACACACACACACACACACACACACACACACACACACACACACACACACACACACACACACACACACACACACACACACACACACACACACACACACACACACACACACACACACACACACACACACACACACACACACACACACACACACACACACACACACACACACACACACACACACACTTTTTTGATTCCCTCTTCTCCAGTTACATACACATTCACATCGTCTCTCTCTCTCTCTCTCTCTCTCTCTCTCTCTCTCTCTCTCTCTCTCTCTCTCTCATGGGCAAACTCCAGATGGCACCTTGCTCTTTATCACATAAATGGCTCACATAGACAGGAATGAACTAGGGGAGGGGTGGAAAAAGAGAGAAAATTAAAGGCAGAAAGGGAGGGGTGGAGCTCTCCGAAAAAAAAGAAGAAAAGTTCATATGAGGACAAGGCCCTAACGTCACACTTAAGGGCTGGCAAAAAAACAAAAACACAGAAAGAAAGAGAAAAAACCGAGGCAAAAAGGGCACGATGGTAGAAAGCAAATGAGATAAGATGAAGATAGCATGAGATACAATGCAAAAAAAGCATCTTCGTAATCAGTCTTGTTTTCATGTAATGCAAGATGCATTTACTTGAGCAGCAAAATTACATTAAATATTGTTTTCAGAGATTATATATTTTAGTATTTAATATCTGTAATTATATTCTCTTCCTAATTAGTTAAAGTTGAATTTATTTTAACAACATTAAATAATTTTAATAATGACATATTTTAAATATTTTTAGGAAATAGTTTTTTTTAAAGTAAAAATAAAATAAAATTGAATTAAGTTTGTGTTTAAATCTAAATTGTGAAGTTTCTAATTGAGGTCAGATTTTTTTTTGCAGTGTGAAAATCAAAGTTTATGGTACGAAAGACGATCTGGAAAAGAAACAACATCCCTTGGTGTCTCAGACAAAAGCCTCCACACTGTAAATCCATTTTCTTTCCTCAGTTTCCTGTTTCTGACCGCGTCCTATTAGCCTGAACACTCCTACTCTGCACTGTCTTATCACAAGCTCAAACTGTAGTCAAACAGTTTCAAATAGTCAAAGTAGATCAGAGGAGGGGAAATAAGGCCAGACCGGTCTAACCAGACACTCACTGGCTGCTTTGATGAAGCTCCTCTGGTACTGGTATGTCATGAGCGGAGCCGGCAGCATCCTGATAACAGAAGAAAGAAAAGATCAGCGATTAGATAACAGACTCAAAAACAGAAGAAATCCAGACAGAGTAAACTGAGAATGCTTGAGGATCGTGTCTTCCTTTACCGTTTTCAAGTTGTATACTGCTTACTTGCTAACTTCCGAGAGGTTTTATTTTTAGCCTGCAGGCCGATTTGTAGATGATAAGCAATGTTGTTGAATTACATGAATAATCAGACTGTGGGTTAGACTGCAGTTTTAGATTTTCCTATGTGATATGTACATGTGATATGAGATTTGAAAAGGGAGAACCCGGGTTGATCGTGTCAAAAATGACTGTGGCATGTTGTCTACACCGCTGGAGCTATGTTTGCTAGCCGTCTTCTGTAGTGTTGACTAGCCCAATCACACTTTGATGGGCGGAGTTAGTTTAAATATCCTCTGCAAACAAGGCACATCGTGTAAATAGACACTCTGTTAAAGAAATGTACTTGCAGATAATATAATACTAATGCAATAAAGTCAAGATAAGTGTACTTTTACAAGTGTTTACATTTTAAATCATTACGTTTTAATAATCTTTTGTCATGCCTTAATAAAAAAATATTTTAATTTTTAAATTAAGCATATTCAACATAATTATACTTTCAACTGTAATGTTAGATTACAGTTAAAATGCATATATTAAATGTACTTTGAATGTACTATAAATGCATGCAAGTTGCAACAGAAATGACATTAAAGCATATTTTAGTTTGCCATAATTGCTTGTTGGTATATTTAACAGTGCACTTTGATCATATATCAAACACTTAAGTAATTATGAAATTACATATAAAGATGTACTTCATGACCACTTACTGTAATTGACACACTCAATATCTGAAGTTTTACTTTGTAAATACAACTACTTATACTGTTAAATAAACAAAGTTATGACATTACATATTTCTCATTATTCTAATGCTTAGCATACTGCTAGCTTGTTAGCTTTCTAGCTTATTAAATCTTTCATCTTTGATCATTTGTTAAGGCCATGCCATTAATAAAAAGTGATGCAATAAACTTAATTGTACAGTATATATAATATATTTATTGTAAATCATATTTAATAAAATCAACTGCTGTACCATAGAGAGAACAGAAAAATGATAGCATACAAGCCACAATTAATGTCTATCCTACAAGTGTGACTGGAGTTATTTGTGGAAGGGGACTCAGTTGTTCAGTAAGTGTTCTGAGTTTATTTTGTGGGTGCTTACAGTATGTTTTGTGTAATATAGCCTGGTTTGTCATGTGGTCATGTGTGAACGGGCAGGTTGGTACCTGAGGTAATACTTTATTGCACTGGTGATGGTCTTGATCTCCCATCCTGTGCTGTCCAGCTCCACATCTGCACAGGTTTTGGGGTCTAGAGGAGGGTATGATGGTTAGACGGCAGATTTAGTTTGTAGGTGACCTCGGTTGAACCTTTGGAATTACCCACTCAGCACAGTGCCAGTATGTACAAGCAAACTATGCATATGCGTGCTGCAAAACAGCCAATCAGCATCACAATTGCAAACCATTTCCTAAAGCAAAACTGTCAAAGTGTGTCATTATCACTCGAGGCAGGCAGTTAAATTCTGGTGATCTGGTGAGTAACACAACAACAGTCTATTCATTCTGCTTTCACCGCAGGGTGTGACGGCATTCCCGTCACTTTTTGCTTGTGAAGAGGTTTGCGTTTGTACTTAAGCAGTTGAGAATAATGGTTCCTTGCAAAGTGAAGATTTACACACAAATATAATACTTCAAATAAGTCTGTATGATATTAGTTGAGGCAGATGTGCTTTGAAAGTGCAGTAAAAATATTGTAATATGGGAGGGGCATGAATTAATTTTGGCATAGTGACAAAAAGTAAGCTCAATGCACTGTAACCAACAGATATAACTGTAACCAGACAGATATCTGTCTGTGCGAGAGCAATGCATAATGAAATAACTAGGTCGCTCACATAATAATCAATATATCTGTCAGTGGTCGGCAACAGGCGGCCCGCGGGCTAAAACTGGCCCGCCAGTAGTCTCGCGTAGCCAGACCTTCAGTTCAGACTGACGGCTGAATGTCTGGAATATATGGCTGCATTCATTGGTCAAGGCCCACCCATGAGGCCATTTGAATGACATGTCAAACAACCAATCACAGTTCGTTTCGTTCAGCGTCACGTTTCGGGGCGTGGCAATGTCGCCACAATAACATACTGTGAAACTCTCGGATGTATTTTAAAGATTCTATGCCGCGAACTTGAAATATTTCACATACTTTTGAAAATCCAGCGTTTAGTTGACTCTGATAAGAATTCGCCGTCACATTTGTAAACACGACGGCTTTCTTCTTTCGTGAGGGGGTTTGGCGTCACGGCCTCTTTGTTTCCAGGCGGAAAACAAAGAACGCGACACACACGTCTCCCGGAAATCCTATATAATTCAACCAATCCGACGACGACTTCGGCACTACTGAAGTGTTTCCAGATAAGTGTGCCATATGCATCAGACGTTTAGCCAACGGTCCGTGGGCATGACGTCTGAGGCTGGAGACTAGCCGGCCAGCAATAATATCTGGCCCGCGCCCGCAGCCACATTATTTTGATAGCGGCTGGTTCTGAAATAGATCTGTCATGACAGCAACAGTTATTCAATATGGCTGATTTTACTCACAATCACTTCGTATTGATTTTGCCTTCAAAATAAATGCTTTTTCTTAAAAGCAACTGATGCACGCTGTTAATCACTTAAACTGGTCCACCAATGTGATTGTGCGAATGCTCCGTTACCTCCCCTCCTGTAATCACATGCCGGATCCATTACCACGCTTTGTTTCCGGGACCTCGCAATTTACAAATTAAGCACTGAGTTCACCCCGATAATGAAAATTCTGTCATTAATTACTTATTTCCATGTCGTTCATCTTCAAACACAAATTAAGATATTTTTGATGAAATCCGAGAGCTTTCTGTCCCTGCATAGACAGAAATGCAACGTCAGAAATGAAGCGTTCAATGTCCAGAAACGTACCATTGTTACGTGAACATTGTTAATAGTCCATGAGACATCAGTGGTTTAACCGTAATGTCATGAAGCTATGAAAATACTTTTTGTGCCCCAATAAAACTAAAATAACACCTTTATTCACCAATTTCTTTTAGCGGGCATAACCATGGTCTCATGTAAGAACATGGTATCGGATTGGAACGTGGGTTCAAGTACTCGCCGATACCGATGCCTGAATTTTTTGTGGTATCGGAGGAATTTCCGATACTAGTATCGGAATCGGAACAACCCTAGAAAAAAAGTGTACATATTCTGAGTTAGCCTAATTATGGCTCTCAGGAGAGACACTGTGTAACTCAAAACAGTTTTAAAGCTGAGAAATTGTATATGTGACATTTATGGCTGAAATTCTTTGTTAATGTATACAGGCCCCGATATACTTCAAACGAAATCGAACTGATATGACGTCATTTCGAACAAAATCAGGCCGAAACGAAGTTCATTTTGAGTTCGTTTCGGCAGTTTGAAACAGCTCACTAAAGCGAACTTTTTGGGGAAGTTTGTTTTGGCTCCTAAACACCTTTGAGCTACCATTGGTCCGTGGCGATTACGCAATCGGTGGGTGTGTTCTGGAGCCGCACCTTCTTTGATGTGTGGTTTTTTTATCCGGTTCGTTTCTCATTCAACAAAGGTCAGGCAGGAGAACAACATCTCCAAGTCACTAGCAACATAAATACACTGTGTCGAATAGCTGAGCTGCCACAGATATATCCGCACCTGCAGTGGCGTAGCAAGTCAGTCCCGGGCCCATATGCAAAAAAATAGTACGCCCCCTCGGGGCCTTAAATCTCCTGGTTTCATTAAAACAAAATGACCACCAGCAGCGGAGTGCTGATTCTCACCCATGGCCAGGCTGAGTAGTTTCTGCACTCTGGAGCTGACACCGACGATCCTGTATAGCCCCTGTTCATCAATACCTGTTACAGAAAACCATAGACTTATGTACTGGTCACCACCTGACCTCTATTTCTGAACAGAAAAACAAGAGGTGTACCTCTGGTTTCTATGGCATAGATGAATTTTTTGACAACGTTGAAGCCGATGACATCTAATTGAGCCACTTAAATAGAAAGAAAAAACATCAATACAACTTCATGATAAAAGAAACACTAATAAACAACAAAAAAGTGCCCATGAAACCAGCATGATACGTATATCCGATTCTGTGATTCAACTGAATGATTGATTTATTTTTAATTTGGAGGTCTGAAATAGCACTATACTTACTAGCTTCATTCTGGCTGTCACGATTCAGGATGTATACCTATGAGACAAGATATTTTGATAAAGTAATTGGCTGTTAACACAGAATAGCTTAAGAAAAAATCTGCATAACAAGTACAATTGTATGGTACCAGCTGAGAAGCCATCACAGCACACAATACCACTGCATCATCAGCACTATTTTACATGCATTATCTGTTCGCTTAATGCTTTCAAAAAGCTTTGTCACTCTGAAAGTCATTTGGCATGCTTAAGACATCATGGTTCAGTTCCAAAACCTAGTGAGCTGCCTACATAGGCAGAATTATGGATGAGAAGGCAATATCAAAGTATCAAAACGACACCCTCAGTGAAAAAAGTCTAAGATGGTGGACGACTCAAATGTGGATTATGAATATATTATATAATTCTATATCTAGCAGTAATCATGACAGCCCTCAGAACATTTAAAGCATGCTCCCGGTGTGTGTGTGTAAGACATGCTGCTGCTGCATAAATCCAGGAGCAGATCTAGACAGGTGGAGCTGGGGGAGATTCATGACACCAACCTAGAGTTTCATGACTGAACTAGATATATAATTCAAAGCCAAATAATATTCATACAAATATTATAAAAAATACTAAGTTTATTATTAAACAAAATATTTGTGTGCTCTATGAATTCTTTATGCTAATTAAGGGCCTATCAGCATTGTAACAGCAAACTCTATTTAATAAGTTTGTTGAGCATCCGGTGTGTTTTTGTGATAAGCACTATTCGAGCCGATGCCTAAAGACTGTTTCATCAGTAACTGATGAGGTCCCGTTCAATAAGCATGCTGCCCAACAGTCTATGTAGGTAGTACTCTAGTGAGGCAGCTCACTAGATCATGGAACAGAGCCTAAATCATCCTGCAATACATTACCGATTCAATTATGAAGCCAACACTCAACTAAACCACTACATTTGAATTCAGATAAAAAAAACAGGCTAAAGATCTGAACATGCATATTTATGAGACACAATAAGTCTCAAGAATATGCATTCAAAATGTGAATACACTTTATCTGATCACAGCAGTGCCAAGCATGTGAAATGCTCTTAAGGTGAACCCTATCAGATTTGAGAGTGAAACTAATTTCCGATGTCTCAGATAAAGTACCGGTTCTCTTCCGTCCATGGCTTCCATCCAGAGTCTGCGGTCTTCCTCTGACAGCGCCTGCATGGTGATCACACCAGGCCTGAAACATGCACATGCACACACACACATGCACACACACACACACACACACACACACACACACACACACACACACACACACACACACACACACACACACACACACACACACACACACACACACACACACACACACACACACACACACACACACACACACACACACACACACACACACACACACACACACACACACACACACACACACACGCACACACCACACACACACACACACACACACACACACACAATCCTTCAGTGATGCATGCATATTTACAGGACACTGTTAGTTTAAACACAGCATGTGCGTTCGAGGAAAATTAATTGTCTTACAAATCTACAGAGGCACACTTGTGAAAAATAATTGTGCTTAATTGTATTCAAAATGCACATTGTTGTGTAATTTAAATCTTAAAAGTTCAGTTGAATATAATATAATAATATAATACTAAGTAAATAAAAAGCCACTTGCACTGAAGGTGCACTTCAAGAGTACATTTTATGATTTATGGTTTCTTTACACACTTAAGTACATTTAAAAAAGTTATATTGTAAAATTAAAATACATTTTATAATATTTTGTAACTTATTTGGATGTGTTGAACATATTAAATCACATCTAACGTTCTTGAGTATAACTTTAACTAAACTTAAAAGCAATTTAGTTACACTAACTGCATAATACATTTTCATTTAATTGTAAGCAAAATTAAATTAAGTGTTCAGAAACAATGCATTTCATTTTTACCAAGTACATTCTCTTGAAGTACAGTATTTCTGTAATAAGTACTCTTTAATTTTAAAAGTATGCTAAAAAAGTACATCTTTTTTATGTATAAGTGTAAAAGCATTCATAGTTAAACATTCACAAATGTATTTTACACAAAACACACAGCAATTTTACAACAGCCTCCTGCTTTTCTGATTGCAAACTCACAAAAACACACTCCAAACACCTTCCGTATGTTGGCTCTGCCAGTAAAATAAAAGGGACATCACATACACAAAATGACACGTCCCCCACACCAGCAGTGCACTAGCACATTGTAAATCTAACGGGGTTTTCTGACCACAAACTCAATTAAACAGACCCAGTTCTGTTACCATAACTCTGCCTGGCCTGGCCTAACCTTCAGTTGTCACGCGAGTTAATGGTGTGTGAGTGTGTGCTTCTGATTTACTGATAGAGCTGCCATGCTGAAATATTAAGAGGTTTTCCAACACGCGTCACGGCTCTCGCTGGCTCTTCTGTGCTAAAGCAGAGAAAGGGTTTTGCTTGGTAAAATAAGAGTTGTATTAAAGCACTGGACTGTTAAAGGACGGACTGTCTGTACTGTATTTCTGCACATCGATATCTGCTACATCTACATTGGTTACCATAGCAATGATTTAAGTGTTCACACCAACTATAAAAGAGTCTTTTTGAGAGTAGCTGTTGGCGTGGAAAGAGAAGATGGAAAACTAGAAATGTTTCCCAGTTCGCTATGACACATCAATACCAAGAAAAATGAGTTCATTCGGACACATCTATAGACACTATATAGCATTACCCCATTCTTAATGACTATTTTTGTCATTATTCTTATTAAAAATATCTGTATAAATATTTTCAAGTAAAAACACTATAAATAATGTCCAGTGTGCTGAACATTACACTGTATATAATTGTGACATATACACTTAAAACACCTGAACCTGAATTTGACCATTCATACGGAGACATATTTAAAAAAAAATATGGCTACATTTTTAAGAAGAATTTCAAACCACATGCAAATGTGCTTTGTATCATGTATAAAAATAGGATTTCATGTTTGTTTTTGTTCCCCAGTAAAAAAAATATATAATTTTATATAGAACTAAAACTGCATTATTTTCAAACTTTTTTAAGTTCTGCTTTAATATGTATTAAAATGAGTGCTGTCAAATGATTAATGGCGATTAATCACATAATATATGTGTTTATACTGTGTATATTTATTATGTATATATAAATACAAATATATGCATGTATAAATTTAATAAAAACATGTTATGTTTATATATTAAATATATTTATATATAATATAAATATAAGATTATAAATATGTAAATGTATATACATTTAAATATTTTCTAAATATATATTGCATGTGTGTGCATTTATATATACATAATAAATATACACAGTACACACACATATATTATGTAAACAAAACGTTTTATTTTGGATGCGATTAATCGCGATTAATATTTTGACAGCACTAATTAAAATGTAATGTATATCCATGATGGCAAATCGGTTTAATTTAGAATAAAAGTGATATTTTAATACATTTCAAAATTGACAGAAAACAGAAATCTCTCTAATAAGGTGCTTAATTATTATCAAACATTACTTTGGCATAGTTATTAATATTGGCTCTTATTATAAATCTTAAAAATAAGTTTTTGTTTTTCAAAATAATTTCCTACATTTTTGTGAAAACCCGTGATTCTTTTTTTTCTGAATTTTTTGAGAAAAATAACATTCAAAAGAACAGCATTTATTTCAAATAACCTTTTGTAATATTACAAACATCTTTAATTTCACTTTTAAATAAATGCAGCCATGGTAAACGTTTGACGATAATGTATATCCCGGATTAAAATTATTATTCGTGCAAATTCAAAAAAAAAAAATACATAATGTTCTCTAGAAATAAATCTTATTTATGTGACACAATTTAGCTGGGATGCAAGACTAAAATATTGTTTGTTTGTTTATTATAACGTTGTTTCATGAGGGTTTAGAGCATATTTTGGCCTAAATGTTAAGTGTAAAGTAATCGTCTCCCTTCCCCTTCCTACAACCCATAAGATGAGCCCTTGATTTCTCTCTTCCTAGTTACTGCAACAGCTATGACGGCTCCAAGCTATCTACAGTGCACTCTCTTCATGCCTGGCAGACCTAGATCAAATCTCCACCCCTTCCCTGAGCAGCAGCCTGAGGAAGTGCGTCTGCCGCTGGATGTTACGCGGACCAAAGCGCCATCTGGTGGCAGGTATGCTCATAGTCAACTTACCGGTCCACGGCTTCAATGTCAAAACAGAACCTCTTCTCGATGGAGTCTGTTTTCCTTCTGGTGCAAGATTTCAGCGTAAAGCTTTCCTCGTCTCCCTGAAAAGAACAACATGGTTTACTATAGGCCCAAGTTTTAGCATCTCATTTTCAGCATTTAGATTTTTATGTGAGCCTGGAAAATATGACCAGATGTTCTATATTTACCAACTACACTGTCATCATATAAATGATTATATAAATAAATGATAACGTGTCAGGTTACTCCCTATCTTCTTGCAAAGTGTGGCCAAGGAATGGGTGTTCAAATGCAGGCCAGCTATTTTTATTCCAACACTTCACAGCTCCTTTACCGACTAGCAACACATTACACACATACCTCTGGAGTTCATTACCAGAGCGCTGTCGTTCTGTCCTTCAGTGACCTCCTCACTTACAGTCTAATTGTTTCTATCACGTCGCTCTGCTAAGTGACTTCTCTTTAGTGTTTCTTCTCTTTTCACATTGCAGAAAAGGTGATAGCGTAATGCTAGCGCAAGGACTAGATACTAAACAAACGGAGTATGCTCACAGAATGCAATATCTGGAGAGGTAAAAAAGGAGGGTCCCCGTGAGCACGTCTAGTCTACAATAAGTCTGCAAGACTGCATATACAGTGCTGCTTGAAAGTTTGTGAACCCCTTGCTGAATCTGTGAAAATGTGAATAATTTTTACAAAATAAGAGCGATCATGCAAAATGCATGTTATTTTTTTATTTAGTACTGTCCTTAGTAAGATATTTTACATAAAAGATTATTACATTTAGTCCACAAGACAAAAATAATAGCTTAACTTATTAAAATAACCCCATTTAAAAGTTTGGGAACCCTTGGTTCTTTAGAATGAACGAAGAGGATAGTTCTGAAGATGAACGAAGGTCTTACAGGTTTGGAACGACATGAGGGTGAGTAATTAGTGACAGAATATTCATTTTTGGATGAGACTATCCCTTTAAGTACCTTACATCACTATTAACTATCGTAAGCAGTAATTAGCAGTGTAATGAGGTAAACGTCATAGATAATAGGTTCATACTCAGAACTGCTCCCTGAGTTGTCCCAGTGTTATTCACTTCACCTGTCAGTGGTTTTAATGTTTTGGCAGATCACTCATGAAAATAATAAGTCAAATATGTTGAAGATTGGTGGACAGGCAGTAAATGTGTAATCTAACAACTGGTTTCCACACAGTGTGCTTAAAGAAATGAGTTTGTAGTTCCTGCTTGTAATCCCTCGCCAATGTGCCTGCCAAGCCTCCATTATAAGTCTATTTACTGTAAACATGTTCATTTTGACCATCTGAAGGATGAGCTGAAATCACTGTTGTAACTGACATGTCACAGATGCAATACATAAACATTGGGTTGAAAACAAAACCGACACAATAAATGTTGATGAATTTGATGAAGCACTAAATATAATGTGTAAATACTTATAGTGAGGGTGTCATAGATTCATGGTTTATTGTCATGTTTTTCATGTGAAGTTACATTGGTGTGGACGTGGTGGTTTTGGACCACTCATGTCTTGAACACTCTCGGATTGTCAATCAAATGTAAATGTTGATCAATTTGATGAATGCACTAAAATAAATGTGTAAATATATAAGGGGTGCACATATGTTTTTCATATGTCTGTCTTGTGTCTCATGTTTTTCAGAGCACCTGCAATTGATTGGGAGGTCCTGGAGATTTGGTTTGGTGCTCACACTAATTAAATATATCTACAAAAAATGAATTATTAATAAAAGTAATAATAGTTTTATTGCACTTTAGTTATTTTTTTAAATAAAATAATAAAGTGTGATAATACTATTATATGTTATAAGTGAGTATTAAATATTTATAGTTCTCTTAGCGCTGCCGAGTGAAGCGCGTCAGTCAATGAAGCGTCACAGTTTTGCATTTTGCTGTGAAACCATTCAAATTCCAGCTCAAGAATCGAAAGCTATTTTTATGTCTGAAATTTACCCAACATTCAATTAAAAGGGTTTTGTTTCAGCAGATGTGCATTTCCTTGTAAATATGCCAGCAATAACGTAAACATTATGACATTTTTTATGACAATAAAACACGTTTTCTGTTTGCTTCTCTCTTGCGATTGGCAGGTTTGTGTGTCTAGCAGCGGGGTATTAGTGTCTGGCCGCATGCAGTCCCTGGTGCGAGAGTCGTGCTATTGACCCCGCGTGTGTGGCTGTGGAGAGCGGGACGGGCACAGAGCCAGGTGCCGACACTGATGCCAGCTCAACGATGCGATACGCAGCTTCTCGTGCCAAGATCAGAGTCGTGTCAAACACGTGTCCTGTGCCAGCATCCGCTCTCCAATCCAAAGGTTACACATACTGAGTGAACGGGTGCGAGAGGGACTGTATGTGACAGAGAAAGAGAAAACAGAGCTACTTACATTTTTGGCCCCAGACTTCTGATCAAACAGCATCATAGTCATGCGTTTGGGCTCTCGGTGATAGATGCAGTAGTACTTCACCCATGTGGACACGAAGGAACCTGATTTGGGATAAAACAGGAAGCCATGTAAGAAACAGACAGA
>CM049812.1:18953743-18976243 GCA_027422405.1 Ptychobarbus kaznakovi | reverse complement strand
CGTTTTGAGCTTCTGCTCTCACCTTTGCAGCTCCAATCTGCTCCTTCCTGAAACGCTCCAGTGGCAAAATCAACACATCACTGGCATTTTCAATCTGAGGAGACACAAGTCATAGGGGTTCCTGTTATCATCTACAGTATATCGAAAAATCACATTTAATCTCCTAAGGTTTCTTCCCATTCTTTGCCACATACGTTATGAGAACTGCTTACTCTCACTTAAAACTAAATGGATTAATATTTATATCACTTAAAGTAACATTAAATACCTAATTATATATATATATATATTATTTATTTTTTTTTGATGGATGGATGGATGCAATCCAAACCAAAAGATTATTCATAAAAGCTGCTTCACATGTTTAACACTTGAGCTACAAACAAAAGACTCAAAATAGTGATGAATTATGTTTATACACTCTAAAAAATGCTGGGTTAAATACAAACCAGTGCTGGGTAAATCTTGGAGAGAACACATGCTGGGTTGTTATTAACCAATAGTTGGGTTAAATGTTTAACCCATCCTTCTGGGCAGTAACCCAACCGCTGGGTCAAAACAATCAAATCGCTGGGTTCGTCCATCTTTTACCCAGCACTGGGTTGTATTTAACCCAGCATTTTTTAGAGTGTAGCTGAACATATAGACACCTATGTTGGCGTGACCACACATTAGCAAGTTGAGTCTACATCAGACGTGTCAAAGGGAAATCACGCCTATGAGCTACAAAGCTTGTTACAGTTTCCAGAGTAGATGGTAGTTTTCTGCTTCGTGTCAGATTTTGACAATAGCACGAAGGTATAAATGCTATAGCAGATGTCTCTTATTTTATTTGGTTTATTTAGTCCTCCTATTTTTATTTATTTTCTTGTGCATTATATATAAAAATCTTCTATGTAAAATATCTTATTCTTTGAATGATCCCTCTTTTTTTTTGTAAAATAATGAACATTTTGCAGATTCTTATGTAAACTTTTCACAACAAATAAAAAAGTTCTGTCATGAAACTCTAGATGGCGTAGTCTGAGGTCAACTCAATCTGACATAATGACATCATTATCACATGGCGCAGCTGATTGGTTCTTTTCATATCAGCAGCCAATGAGCTCGCTCGCTGCTCAACATTCAAATACTTGGCTAGAGTTTTCTGTAGTAGTTACAGTTCGCTTTAGAAACCCTCTACCTTCCCGCAGCTCCACCTGTATAGATCTGCTAAGAAGTCAATTTCATGCATGTATATTAAGGGTGATTCATGTTATATGTGCAGCAGCAGCAGCAAGTCTCGGTATACCAAGACCAAACACAATAACATTGCCATTGCTATGCTAAACTCTCATGCAGTGTTGTGTAAGTTTACTTTCAAAAAGTAATTACATACAGTTACTAATTACTTCATCAATATTGTATTTAAATTACTTTACTAATTACTCTGTCTGAAAACTTAGTTACTCAACAAGTAACTTAATTATTCAAATCGCTAATTAGGCTACATCTTAAAATCCATATAAACCTTAACAGAAATTAAACTCAAAATTTTAAATTTGAGTCGAACATGGAATAGTTTAGCCTTTTAGCTTTAAAACAACTGTAATACTTACACTTTTTAATAAAAAATGTAACCTTCGTTGGTTAACAAATAGAAATACTCTGCAAAATATCTGAATAACAAAAAAGCTTAAAAGTTAAACAATACATTTCAGTTTGTCAAGATGTTCAGGAAAAGCCCAACTAGTAAAATCCGTACAGGTTTATGTAAAAATAACACATTAATGTAGGTAAGAATAAATGACAGAAATGATCTTCTCTGCTGAATAAAGCCGTGTCAGATCGCGCTGTTCTTATGAGGTCAATTCCTCATAGTAGATCTTCTTTCAAATATGATGAAAATTAGATGAATCTTGATTTTTTTGTATCTAGGTGAGGGCGTTTGTGTGCAGGTGACTGCATATAAAGAGCTCAAATACGGGAAAGACTGCACCTCGCTTTCATACGGATTACATAATCAGGAATATTGGTTTTCGATTTGAATTCGTTCATTTAAAAGCAGACGCTTCAGGCTTTCAGATATGGGAAAGACTGTACCTTGCTTTCATACGGATTACATAATCAGGAATAATTGTTTTCTATTTGAATTCGTTCATTTAAAAGTATAGACTTCAAGATTTTTAGATTCTATTGATTTTAGTCGTATATATCTGAGTGTTTAAGGTTTCTCTGTGAATCAGGGTAATCTATAAGTGAACGAGCCGGCGCGCGGAGGGTTAAAGCCGCTGCATTCTATTTCATCTATAGACGGTAAATTTAGATTTCAAATTCAATATTGATTTTAGAACTGTTGAAAATATTTACTGTATGTAACGCAAGTACTTTATAAGTAACTGTAATTAAATTACCTAAAAATGAACAGTAATCCCTTATTTTCAGTGGATAAGTAATTTAATTACAGTAACGCGTTACACCCAACACTGCTCTCATGACATGAACTGTGTATCATCATACCGTCTAACCCAGGAAATGAAAGACATGGAAGCAAGTTTCATTTTTAGTGAACTATTCCTTGTAACTATTAGGTATAAACATGGTGATAATGAAACTGATGATGATGAAAAACCTGCTGACCATTCGTGTCCGCTCATCTTCCAGGTTCTGCAAGACTCCAGCAAACTCCTGTAGTGATTTGGCTTGGAAAGAAAAGAAATAAGACTGGTGATCACACACAGCATCTTGACCACATTAGCTTAATTTACATCTTCAAGCAGTGAAGTCAGACATTTGTCATTTTATAATTCACCACGGACAGCCTGAGAATTCAAGTAAGAAATGGTTATTCAAAACAGAGCCAAGATCAACACTTTCCACAGCACAACTCAGGTTTGTGTTTAACATACATAAGCCTGTGGGGCTATTTACACCTGGTCACTTATGGTAATAAAAAAATAAAGAATATATATACATTTATAATGTGTGTGTGTGAGAGAGAGAGAGAGAGAGAGAGAGTACAGTAAAACAGGAAGAATTACGCCTGTAATTTCAATGTGAAGGCTTATAAAAACACCCTACTCTTAAAAGCGCTCTTATTTCCTTCTTGGACAACCAACCAATCACAGTCTTCAAAAGACTGTGTCATAGCTAGCAACAGGGCCAGGCCCGCCTCCTCACTAAGATAAAAGATTTAGCCTTTTCCTCGCTCAGAGTTGCTCTCAGATTGGTCCTGAATCACTTTTAAGCTAAGACTCCAAGTTAGAATTTTTAAGCTAAATTAGGAGCTCTCTAAAAGGATTCTTAGAACCTTTAAGAATATGGGCCCTGATGTAAATGCCCTCCGAAAACGCATTCGAGACTCATTTAAATCCGATCGCTCAAACCACTTCAGGAGGTGGTCTGGGCCGCATTCCAGACAAAACTGGACAAGTGTAAATGCATCTGGTTATTGAAACCACATGTGCTAATTTTCCTCCTCCCAAAATATTAAAATAATAAACATGTGAGGGTTTTATAGGCTATATGGCATGTTATAGTCAGATATGACAGTGCTAATGCAACAAGAGTCACACAATAGAACCCTGCCCAAAGCACAATAGAAAATGTAATGGATTTAATGGTTATAATGGGAATTGTATTGGTTTTAATGGAAACTATAATGGTGTTTACTGGTATGTGATGGATTCTATTGGTGGGATGTTAAATCCTATTGGAAAAATGCCCAAAACACACTACAAAAAGGAACTTTTCAATGGTTTTACTGGAAAAAGCTAATGGTTTATAATGGTATTTTAATGCAAACCATTGGAATTTCTGTGATGGTTTCTATTGTTTTTTTTTTAGCAGGGTCTTCAGCAAGCTGACGCACAAACTGCCGAGAATTAAACTGAAAGTAAGTCGCAGACGCTCAACACACAATCATCTTCATTAAAAGTAGTGAGACTAACCTATCTTTCCAGTGCTGATGCCGCACTCTCCTGTTACGGTCTCTGATATTGAAATTAGCTGATAATGAATAAAATGCAGCGCCTGTATTGCTTTCATTGACGTGAACTCTGTTAAATTTGCACACAGAGCGGGATTGAAGACCGGATTTATATCCGTGTTCCTGTGGCTCGGTGGTAGAGCATTGCGTTAGCAGCGCAAAAATGTTGTGGGTTCAGCTCCCAAGAAACACACATACTGATAAAAAAAATATAGCCTGAATGCACTGTAAGTCGCTTTGGATAAAAGTATCTGTTAAATGCATAAAAATGTAAATCCGTTTTGCGAAGACACATCTATGTGGCCTAGTGTAAATGGAAACGTTTTAACAAATCAGATAGATGTCTGATCAGAGAAAACACATGAAGTGACCAGGTGTAAACAGGCCCTGTGTGACAACCATTAGAAGGTGACAACACAGGGCTTGCATGTGTTTAGCCCTCTTACAAAAAAAACAGCAGGCAGATACCATCTTCTGCAAAGACTGTGTTTAACACCTACAACTACTTTTTTAAAGTCTGTGTTAAGAAACAGTCATGACACAGTACTATTTTAAGTAGTCTTATTTCATTAATATTGTATTAACTGCAAGTGCAGTTTTTTAAATGTACTTTTAAGATTTGAAGCTGACTACAAGTGCACACTTAATACAATTAAGTGCACTTCTTTAGCTTTTATTAGGGTGCTGCTATGCAAAGTCCAATTATATTAAGGCTATTATATACAATTGATGTTGTGGCATGCATATCTACAGCAAACAGTTTTGAAAAGGCAAATAATCTAAATGTGTGCAAGCGTAATGGCGATTCCACTGATTAGCACTAGTATTTCTATCATAACTAAAGCAGCAATCTCATCAAAACCTCTCAAGATACCCAACCTCAGACATAGTGGATGCAATACCAAGACACCTTCCAGATGTACTACAGTTTGCATGTTCAACTTCATAAGGAACACGGTCAACTGAAAGTAAGACTAAAGGACTGCAAGGCTGCAACTGAAGATGAGATCAGAAACGAGGCAAGTCAATACATGTTCCTTCTTCAGATTCAGCCAAGCAGGATTTCAGCAAGTTTCCATGTAAGGTGCCAGGACTTACAGAAAGCCACAGAAATCCCCACAGGTTCCAACACTTAAGCCTCTGATGCCACACCATCAAGAGGAATAATGGCATATACATAAAGGTTGAGCTGAAACCTTGGTTTAATTGTGGCATAGTGGCGGTTGTGTGGATGGCGCTCAGTAAAACCTGTCTTTTTGAGTTAAACGCTTGTAATGAATATATTGTGCAAGACCTGGAGTGGGATCAGATGGCCATGGATCAATTTGTTCTCAATCGATGCACTTCAGAGAAAGCAACGATGAAACTTCTTTAAAGTTGAGTTCAAATGCTTTCTACGAATGTTATTTGTATGACAGCATACATTGAATAATGCTTTGTGCTTTAAAACTGTAGTATAATCTTGAGAATACTTATTTTTTTCTTGCATAATACACTGATTAAGGAACAACAAACACTCAAAAGAAACAATGTTATGAGCTTACCAATGCATATCTCATCATCTGTTTCTGCATCGCCAATGCACTGGAATTTAAACTCGTTCAGCGACTCTGCAAACTTTCTCTTCACGGTGGACAAATCTGTAAAAGATGTGAGGAGATGTGTTAGAATCTATCACGAGAATATCACAAGGTGACAAAACCACAATGTTTAAGCCAGGAAGTGAAAGAACATGCACTTCGGAAACGTTGTGGTGTCTAGGTCTTTCAAGACATGCGACTGACAAAGAGACAGAATGAGTCCAGAAGTCCCTCAAATAAATACTGTTTGTCATGGAATGAGGATTTGGCTGGTCAGATCAACTTATAAATCGAAGGCAGACCCCTTGGTTTTAGATTGGAAAAAAACTTCTTCAGAATAACAAACAAATGAGAAACTTGCACGAAAATGAGCCGAGCTGGATGTCAATCTAGCACTTTTTTAGTTTGAGGTAAATTGCATATGCAGTACTTCAATAGGAATTCATTATATTTGGAAATTGCAAGCCAGTTCTATAGACTCTATATCTACAGAAATCAATATGATTGATTAATCATTAAGATCAGCTGCATTAAATAATAGATCAACTGAATGGGAAGAGAAGCAATTTAATAATTTGAAAGTAATAACATTATGATTTTTTTCCACTTTAGTTTATGGACCAATTCTCACTTTTAACTTTTTGCTTATTATTATGCATATTACTAGCATATTGTCTGCTATTAGTATAAAGCACATATTAATGTCTTTAATTCTGACCATATCTTAGACCCTTTAGTCCTGCCCCATACCTAAATTAACAACTGCATTACTAATAAGCAGCAAATGAGTTTATTGAGACAAATGTCATAGTTAATAGTTAGTTAATAGTTAGAACTGGTCACAAAACTAAAGTGTGACCAAAAATGTACACAGATGAAACACGCATTATGTGTAGTGGAAAGGATACTTAGTATTTTGCGTATTGTACTAACAATTGAAAGTATGCCGAAATGCTTGAAAAAAAGCTATTTGATTTGTACTAAAAGTTTTGAAAATGTACTACTTGTACTACAATACTACTACTAATAATAATAATCATCATCATAATAGATTTGGCATAGCAGCTCTTTTTAAAAGTATCACTCAAAGCAATATGAGCCAAACTTTCTGTATGTGATTGTCAAAGTGTCAAAATCAAAACTGTGTGTAAACTCTCTCCATTACAAACGACACAAGTGCTACAATTTATAATCAACTCAAGGGCAAGTTTGCCAGCACACAAATACATTACTCTTTTTTCAGGACATGCATTTACTTCTTCTGAAACATATTGACCCAGTTATTCATGGAAAGAAATATGATTCTGTTTGGCAATGGCTCGCTTTAAGACATTTTACAACGCATGAACAAAACTGTAAAATAGTTTAACATGCAACAATCTCTATACTAACAAAATTCACACCAATTACCCTTAATTTATGACAGAAAAATACAACAGACATCTCATGGGTACATTGAATAGCATATTAGTTTTTTGCTTTGGTATCAATACGATATTCATTTAATTCTACTAGTATTGGGATCGACTGCTAATATTTGGGAAAAGTGACAACCCTACTTCCCAACAAGTAGCCTATCAATTTGTTATCAACAGACGCAGTTATTTTAGCACTCGGAAATCCAAGATTGGATTGTTAATTAGTGACCAGCGCTAACAATACGCAGCTTCTGTTGACATCCACATTCGTCAACATGTGCTCTAAGAACACAGAATTCCCCAAAATCGTTCTCGTCCAGTGTCCTCTGCTTCCTGCCTTCTGCCCGGCGACACAATGGTGCCGTCCAAGGAAGGAATGTGCACATACAGCTGTATATGCATGCACAAACACTCACAAATACAAGCCAAGAGGAAATCAAATACAAAGATGCAGCATTTTCTTTCCAAAGGCTCCAGTGGACTGCTGTGACGTCTGAGCTTCAGTTAACATGTTGCTTGCCTGCACAGTAAATTTCCTCTACGTTTTAGAGGCTTTTCTAAGCGAAAAGAACCATTGATATGTCATAAAAGGTGCATTTTGTTTTCTGATATTATCAGAGACTTCTTATAGACCTCTCTATGATGTAACGCTCGCTTTTTTCCTGCATGTTGAGATCGCCACATGCTCTTTGTCCACACCACATAACTTCAATACTCAAATACTTAAAATATTTTAACAAAACTATACTACTTTTTCCTTAATAAATAATAATAAAGATTATCCCAAACAAAGATTTCATTTTCTAGAATTATATCCTTCTAATAAGACTTTTTGTCTCAAAAAGCCTGAAAATATCAAAATTAAAACTTCCATCACAGAAGAGATGTACTCGAGTCCAATGCACGTTTGCCTTTTTATTTTGAACCAATAATTGTTTGGTATAACCTTGTTATTTGACTGATACTCTGAGGTGAATGTCACCAAGAAATGTCTGCGTTATTTTTACATTAGTTTACATCTGTGAAGCTATGGAAGCCTGTTTCCAACACTGAAAAAAATAAAAAAATAAATTTTTGACATAAATTCGCTATTGCGAGTTATACAGTTAAATTCTGAGGTGAAAAATTAAATTTTCTACAATCATGAGTTTATATCTCACAATTATCACTTTATAACTCACAATAACATGTAACAATTATGAATTTGTAACTCGAAATTATAAGTTTATATCACGGAATTCTGAGGAAAAAAAGAAAATTACAAATTAAAATAGAAATTTAATCACAGAAGGGGTGTACTCAAGTAATTACATTATTAATTTATTTAAATATAGTTTTTTTATTTGTTCATTGTTTTTTAACATTACTTAAAATATGCAAATAAATGAATGAATTAATGAACGAATGAATGAATAGTTAGTTAGTGTCATAAGCAAACTCTATCTGAACCCAGTTGATTATAGGAGTATCTCATATACACAAGGAACAATAACATACAATTGAATGCTGTTGTTCCTCCCACAACTTGCAGTGTTTACACGTCCACAGTGACAATCAGATGTTGAAGAGAGAACATGGAAACACTTGAAGCATGTTTCTAAAGTGTCCTGTCCCGGGATGAGACGGAGCGCTGCTGGTGTGGAACGGATACCAGCTGCTGTCTGCAGGGAGCTCGCGTTTCTATGAGGGAGGATCGGCCCTCCCAAATCCTTCATCATCATGCTCATCAACTTTTTCAGATGCTCCTGAACACGTGCTTTCTTGAGACAGAGGTTTTAAATCATTAGAATGAGACACAAGGGGCTTCATTGCTAATGAATGAATCATACAAAGACCTGCAGTCTAAGTTCTTTCTGATTATCGAGGAGTACTCTAAAAACAACAACCGCACGACAATAACTATTAGAAGAAACTTGATAGGAGCTCGGTTTGCTTTCTTTGTTTTGCCCTCATTTAGAAAATGTCAGTGTAATTAGCTTTTGGCTAGCTGCTTTATTGAAAGTGTAGGTTTAAACACATGAAATCTTATAGCTGTTACTGAAGGACTCTAGGAGACAATGAGAGAAGGATAATGGTAAGTATATTTATTAATAGCAAAGGTTGATGATCAGGAGCTTGAGTCCAGCGTATTAGCAACGAGATCCGACAAAGACTGAGGAGAGGTGTGTGCTTAAGTAGCGTGAGGTGATGAGGATCAGATGAGGTGCAGGTGCGCTTGATTGAGGCTCAGGTGACGACAGGTGCGGGCGTGTGATGACGATGGTGATTGGCTGGGATGGAGGACAGACAGACGAAAGGCTGGGATGGAGGACAGACAGACGAATACGTAACAATAGCGTATTGAAAAAGAGTTTCATCTCAACACGTTTCTCGTGCTTCTCAACATGTGTGCAATGCAACAGTCTGCAGTGTAACGTGGAAGTGTTTTGGAATGCTAACAGAAAGATGTCATGAACAGAGTCGTGGCTGAGGTCCAGGAGCACATAACTCCGCTTCAGCCAAGTGAAGGAGTATAATTTGTCTCTAAAGACCATTACGGCAGACACTTAGCAGTCACTTTGTACAAAACACTGACTAAACATATGCTGTATGGCTGTTACGCATTCACAGTTACATGCTAAAACCTGCACAATAAACCTAAAAATCACTGTCTAAAGAGATCTGATCAAATATTTACTGCACATTTAGGTGAAAACTAAAATTATGAGCTACTTCAGTGTCAAAAAACTTCAGAGTAAATAAAGTACAATTTTAAAGGTATCTTAAACTGTACTTATTTTACACAACAAAACATTTAAAAAGTACAATTTTAAAAGTATCTTGTCGAATATACTGACAAGCATTTATGGTAAACTAAAATATGTAAGGAATAATTGACGACGGGCCGTTGAGTTTTTAGAAAATAATGCACACCCGAGGTGGTGATGCGGTCACGACGCGAAGCGGAGTTACACCGTTACACCTTGGGTGTGCATTAATCTTCTAATAATTCAACACTCGAAGTCAATTATTCCGCTTATACTTCGGTTGCCACACCTCAACACATCGATCAGATGATATATTTTAAGACATTCATCTGTTTTTTCTACATAAAGCGCTATTGTGAGTAGAATTATTTCTTCCGCATCTCATCCTTGCTAATTCCAAAACGTAATTTTAAACCATAACGGAGGCTTGAGCCGTTGATAGCAAACTAATGCAGTTAATACAATTAATAACTAAGTTATGAAGAGGAAAGAGAGAGAGAGAGAGAGAGAGAGAGTCAGAGAGAGAGAGACAGAGAGAGAGAGAGAGAGAGAGAGAGAGAGAGAGAGAGAGAGAGAGGTGCAGTTTATATATACTTTTAAGATTTTAAATACAGTACAAGTGTATATTATTATAATTTTTTGGCACAAGTTATGTGGCACATGCAAAAGAACCATATTTGATTTTGAGAGCTACAGTGCAAATTATCAGTGAATAATGTAAATGTTGGTCGGTTCCTCTCACAAAGCTATTGTATGAATCGAAGTGTGAGTCACATATGCTGCTCTATGATACTTTTGAGCTTTTTGTTGTTGTTATTTTTGACAATTTGGAACATGGCAGCCTGAGGCCTTTTTTACATTCATTATTTTGCAGTGCACAACAAATAGGAAAATGATGACAACATTTTCTAATATATATATAATATATAAAAGCCTTTGAGATGGAAGCCAGTGAAGACCTGGAAGACACATCTCTCCAGATGGTCCAAACGGCAGAGCTTCCATTACACACAGCACTTTACCAGCAGGGAGCTGTACTGGGCCACACAGCGAGAGCTAGTCAGAAGCCAAAGTCTACTCAGCAAAGCACCACCTCATCACTGCTAGACACACACATTATAATGTCCTGTGAGACATCTTACTTGGAACTCTAGTAGGTGAAAATCAATGAAGATGTAATTAGAAGAAGATGCAGATATGCATTCAAATCCATTCATTCATAACAAAACGAACACTTTCTGACATATGAACCATAACAGGGTCGTCAAAGACCAAACATGTTGCACATGCGAATGGGAATTCACATAAACTACGGAGAAATAAACATTAAGTCATACTTGTAATGATGTCATTGCGATAGATCACACTGTTAAGGCAGAGCGCAGAGTCAATTCCTATTGCAAAATCTACAAAACAAATGACTACACAGGATGAAGTAATGCATTTCCTTTTTGTATTTTGCACCAATAATTGTTAGGTAGCTATGTCATTTAACAGATACTCTGAGGTGAATACCATCAAGAAATGACTTACATTTTTACATTGGTATACGTATATAGTGTATGTTTCTGCAACTGTATTTATTGATTTGTTTAAAGGCAATAGTGACTTTTTATCTCACAATTATGATTATTTAAAAAAAACATCTTGCAATTGCGAGTTTATATCTCACAATTATGATTATTTTTTCCTCAAAATTGCACGATATAAACTCACAGTTCTGCATTTTAACATCTCACTATTCTGACTTTCTAACAATTACAAGTGCATATCTCGTAAACAGATTTTCTTACAATTGTGAGTTTACATCTTGTGAGTTAATATATAAACTCATAATTCGGAGAAATAGTCGCACTTCTGAAAAATAAAGTTGCTTATATCCTGCAATTCAGACTTTGTAACTTGCAATTGCGAATTTCTAACCCGCAATTCTGACATTATAACTCACAATTGCGAGTTATATCATTCTGAGAAAAAAAAAAATCGTGAGTTTATATCTCGCAATTTTGACTTAATTTCTCATAATTAGGGTTAGCTTATCACACAATTTTTTAAGTCACAATTGCACATTTCTATCACGTAGTTCTGACTTTATAGCTTGCAATTGTGAGTTTATATCACGCAATTCTGAGAAAAAAGTGATAATTGCAAGAAAGAAGTCAGAATTGTGAGATAAAAGTCCCTATTAACTTCCACAGTAAAGCGGTGTGCTCATTAACATAGATTATAAGGTTTTAGCTTCTACCTTTTTTGATGTTTTAGCACACAAAATGTAATTTATTTTCGAAACAAGGCCAATTGTGCATTTTTAAGATGAACAACTTTGTTGATTACACAGGTCACCAACATGAAGGAGACAGACGAGCTCACAGAACGAAGCCCTGCAGTTTCACTCTACATCCGCTCATTAACCTCTGTGGAATAGACTTGTTGTTTTTGGGTCAATTTCAGAGCACTACAATTTCTGCTCGTTTAGTTTAGTCAGCAAGATAAGATGAAAGCTGCAGCCAGCTGGGATTTGTGCGGTGGCTGCGCTGTTCATGCTTGCAGCTGAAGTACAGTCACAGCAGTGTTAGCAACTCAATAAGCATGAAATAGCTTTTTAACCTTCCAGAAATAGCCGCTGGAATACATTTACTTCGTTTGCAGCTCTCAAGGCATTAAAATGCCAGTGAAATAGTCAGAATGTTTAAATGGCAGTAAAATAAAGCTTGTGTTGTAGCATGCACACAGGAAGCGGATTCTGACGGAGCAACGACGGACCATGAAAGTGGATTTCCGAACACTGATACACAAGTCCTTCAGAGCGGAGGATGGTGGTATGCCACAGGAAAAGGAAATGAATAACAGGGTAGGAAGTGAGTTATGACCGGATACTTAATACCTGCAATGTCAGCAACTACAACATGATTCACAGCAACTTAATGACTAAAGGTACTGTACCACTAGCTGACTCAAACCAACACAATTTGGGTCAAGGATGTCACACCTACAAACTGTTGACATCATTGAAATGGAATTACACTAGAAATGTAGAAGCACAGAGAGTGGGGTAAACACTAAAATGCTTGGCTCATTGGAAGCTGCAAAATGCAAAAATGATATTACATTGTTTCTTACATACTTCATGAAGCTTTCAGTAAAATGTTCTGAAATTAAATGTCCAGTGAGTGGAGCTAAACTGATAACACTTTATCACAACTTGTGTTTCACGGGACTTGTACCAGAGAGTTCACTATTGCATGTGCAATGCTGTATCAGGAGAGCTGCAGAGCACTTTACTATGTAAGAAAAGCCATACATAAGGAGCTGAATACATACAAAATGTAGTTCTCATGTACATGTATACATGTTAATGTGTTTGAGGTCATAACATATTGTGCAAGAAACAGTGTGAAAATAATTCTTTATTTACTGTTCGTTGTAGTTAGAAAATGCAGTAAATTGTAGATCTACAGATACGTTTTTGTAGAGCTACATCACAATGTCATCTGGACAGAAAAGCCAACATTTTCTGCATGTTAGATATCATGAACCTAAATTTGCATAATTGCCTCATCCACCAAACCCTGAATGGCTGGTGCAGCATTAATAAATTCATGGTATTCAAAAATAACAGTGTAATCAACATAGCGCACTTCTCAGGAGATTATGGTTGTTTAGATGGCCATTAGCATATACATATGATTAAAAATGTCAAACATCAAGTCAGAATTATACATAAGGATACAATAAGCAAAGCACGAGCAAGTAGCCCTGTAGCAATCTCTGTCTCTGGTTTGTCTTTAGTCACGTTGCTTCTGTGTCATTCTTTTGCCCTCTTTGTTTACTCTAAAAAGAGTTGAGATTTGCTGTGGACAGATGTATAGTTAATTGACTGTACATATTCTGTCTGCACATCTTTCCATCCTCCTCCCTTTGACAATTCAGCATGAGGTACTATAAAAAAATTGGCCGTCGTGGGCTGGCCACATATATTTTCTAAAACGCTGGCTTTTGAACATTTAAGTTCCGGGCGCATTGCTAATCATAGGTATGCAACATTCTACAACCTTTGAAAAAAGTTCTTGTCTGTTTGAAAGTATTGTAAAAATCGTGTTTGGTATATCACAGAATTACAGATTGTGTTAAAGGGAACGAGACGTGCCACTTCAATTCTTTTCGGCACTATTTGACAAGCAACCCTTCCTGATTCCGAGTTTCATCACATGCTTTGGGTCAATACGGCTGAACTTGTTAAGTTTTGCTGCTCACCCATAAGATTGGTCCAATAAATGGTTTACCAATATTAAAATGAAGAAAAAAGTATTGTAAAAATCACTTCAGTTAAAAATCAATACTATTTGAGCAACCCTTCCTGATGATGTACAGCAGCCACCAGAAGCACTGTTAAAAATGAGGATGATGTACAGCAGCTGCTTCCTGATGGCAAAGGAGTAAACCAGCACAGAAACAGAAAGAAGAAACATTAGACGTCACACCGTGTGCACAATGAAAGAGACTTTAACCTCAACCGTCTCTATACGATCTCCTGTTAATTACTTTCACTTGTGTAAACAGTCTCACAGAAGTGTGAGATGACAAGAGTGAAAAACAGGGAGAAAACAAGGAACAAAGATGAGAATTAATATTGGCATATCATGAAAAACAGGATTTTCTTGCTCTTCTAAAAGAACTTGATCTACTATGTAACGTTCACAACTCCAAACTCAATCCCTGGTCCAAAATGACTAACACAGTTCGTAGAACGGGAAGAAGGAGGCGGGAATCGGCATACATTTATACACTTTAATAATAAAATAAACAAACACAAAAGAAAAGCGGCAGCCCCTCACGGACGACTGCCGCACACAAAATACAAAATAAAGTCCAGGCCTGGTCCTCTCTCGTCTTCCACTGTCGTCATCTTTCCGGAGCTCCTCCGTGGGACTGGAGACCGGTGAGTGGCGTAGGTGTCGCTCATTATCATTAAGTCCACCGGCCTCGCTCCGTTCCCACGGCTCTCCGTCCCACTCGCTACATTGACCATTTATTGAAACTAAGTTGTATAAGTCTTCATGTTATGATATTACAACCATGTCCATGCACATTAATAAATCAAAAGCTATTCAGCTATTCAGCCCTCCCTGATGAACTACACCATATGATACATTCAAATAAGTTAGCCAATCATAACAAAGACCATTTACATATATTGGTCTTAAAGGTACAGTAAACAAAACAGTCTCAACATAGTGAATATATTGGGAAAATCCTAATAGGATAAGGAAAATGTGTAAAGTTGTAAGGCCAGATTTTGCAATTGTTCTCTTTGTATTAGTTAAAACAGGCAAAACAAAACCGCCTATGAAACATGAGATGTGGCTGTTTTGTATATTCAAAGTGTGATAAGTGCGCACACAGACAACCTTGCATGTTTTGCTTTTGCTGGAAAAATAAACAAGAGGAATCTCGTGACATGGATCTGTTTGTGGTGTACAAAAGAGAGCAGTCCAATATGTGCTGGATACACTCCCTTTGTCTCGGCTAAAGCTGCTTTTCATTCAACCAGCAAGTGTCAGCATGAAACACAGCGAGCAGGTGTGTTTGTGTGTGTGCGCAGGAAAAAATGAAAGCAAAACATATAGGTGAATGGCACCGGATGGTTTAGAATGTCATTGACCGTTGCCATGACTGTCTTGCAGTTTCACACAAAAACCTACATTAAAGTTTAAGTGTGTGTTGTTTGTTATTTGTTTGTTTATTTTAGCCTAATATGCAAAGAAATCTATTAAAATGTTTTTAGGTTGATTTCCCAAAAAATGCATTTGGGGTGGAGCAATCTGATTGTGCAACCAATAATATAAGTAAAGAGTGTTCAGAATTAATGTTTAAAAAATATTTTTTTTATTTTTGGTGACATTAAATGTTTAAAATGTTGGTGACATTTTAAATGTTTTTATTTACTTATTTCTTATTTTTATATTTATGTCTTAGAAATTTGGTCAATATATATATATATATAGTATCTCACAGAGGTGAGAACACCCCTCACATTTTTGTAAATATTTTATTATATCTTTTCATGTGACAACACTGAATAAATGAAACTTTGCTACAATGTACAGCTTGTATAACAGTGTAAATTTGCTGTCCCCTCAAAATAACTCAACACACAGCCATTAATGTCTAAACCGCTGGCCACAAGAGTGAGTACACCCCTAAGTTCTCAGGTGTGAATGGGGAGCAGGTGTGCTAAATTTGGTGTTATCGCTCTCACTCTCTCATACTGGTCACTGGAAGTTCAACATGGCACCTCATGGCAAAGAACTCTCTGAGGATCTGAAAAAAATAATTGTTGCTCTACATAAAGATGGCGTAGGCTATAAGAAGATTGCCAAGACCCTGAAACTGAGCTACAGCAGGTGGCCAAGACCATACAGCGGTTTAACAGGACAGGTTCCACTCAGAACAGGCCTCGCCATGGCCGACCAAAGAAGTTGAGTGCACGTGCTCAGCATAAAAAAAATCCAGATGGTTATGTATGGGAAATAGACGTATGAGTGCTGCCAGCATTGCTGCAGAGGTTGAAGGGGTGGTGGGTCAACCTGTCAGTGCTCAGACTAGGGTTGCATCGCCAATGGCTCACAGACATCACGATGTCCGCACCCCCCGCATTTTTATTCCTAAAAATGTAATACTTTCTCTCGCAATTATATCATTGGGTAATTATACTGTACATAAATTGCAGGTAGGGTTGTCACGGTACCAAAATTTCAGTATTCGGTACCAATACCAGTGAAAATCCACGGTTCTCGGTACCAATTTCGGTACCAAAGCAAAACACAAAAATAGGCTAATTAAAAAAAAAAAATATTAATAAAGTTAAACAAAAATAGACTGCACAAAAACCAAATCCATTCTTTATGCTTATTTAAAATAATTTCAATTTTTTCCACAATTAATAAAAGTATGAAAAAAGTAAACAAGTTCCACCCAAATGTTTGTCATATTTCTGCTTCTGCTGAAAAACTGTAAACTGTCTGTTTTAGGGTTTGCTGGGCTTCATGATCTTCCTGCAGCTGTAAAAGGAAAATATAATATTAGTAAAGCAGTGGACTGAGTCTGACCAAATGCAACATTAGATCATTGACTCCAGCTAAAATATAACATTTCAGTAAATAACAAACCTCAGCTTTTATAATAAATTTAGATATGATTACATATATTTTAAGACAAGTGTATATCAAATAGAAGGAAACTGTAGTATTAAAAACACACTTTACATGACCTATCAAATAAACAATAGTTATATATTGCAATTCTTCTTCTTAGGGTTAATTTCAAAATTTACAAATACATAAAATCAATCAATCAATCAAAGTTCAATCTTTTAAAATTATTTAATGCACAATGAACAAACATGAATGATCAAGTGTTTGTATTAAATAACATTCACAAACATTAATTAATGTTGTAAAAATATATTGTTCACTCACTGTAAGTTGATGTTAGATAATAACATGAAGTCATTGTAAAGTCTATACAGGAGATAACATTTGACTGTACTTTCATTTAATACAAACTGTGTACATATTTAATTTTAAAGGGCTTTTAAACCTGCTAGTTATCCAGCCAAGAATAACAACAACTAGCAACTAACTAGCAAAAAAAAAATTATATAAAAAAAATAAAAGGCCAGAACTGTTTTTTTTCTGACGGACTGATATGACATAAACACTGTTAACTGTTTGTACATTCTCCAACACGCATATTTTAGATTCACAATTCATTTAAAAGCCTCTGGTGTGTATCAATAGTAAATACCATCATGTCCTCCTGTTGTTTTTACCCTAATAAAGGTTATAGGCGCATTAAATATTTAATAAAGAAACTTAATGCTAATGCTCATTATATTAGCGTTAGCCGCGCTTATGCTAAGGATTAACTCCGCTATAACGGCAGTTTATTTTAATCCGACATTCAAATTAAAATATGGAATAATATTCATAAACAGGATATCTAAATATTAAATAGAAACTTACCTGCTTGAACTCTTTCATTTGATCCGGGTGTCGGTCTTTAAAGTGTTTTATTAGTTTGATGTGTTTCCTCCGTTTGATGTCGGCACGTCTCAGTACTTTTATGAAGAGAGCGCATCTGCAGCTTTCAGATCACGCAGCAAGAACCGGGTCGACCGGGTCCACGGTACCACCGGGACTTAAAGAATCTTGGTACCGTGACGTTTTTCATATTTTTAGTACCGACTTGGTACCGAAGTACCGGGTCTTTTGACAACCCTAATTGCAGGCATATTGTATATAAATTGCAGGCATCAGGGAACCGCTACTAATATGCAGGGCACTAAAACCGCTTTCGAATGAGCGCTCATTTAACTTACACTTTCAAGATTCGAGATCACACAGACTCTATACTATGGAGCAGCAGTACCATACATTTTACAAGATTATATGTTTGTCAGTGGTGCTCAGCATCTGCAAATCATTCGCCATTGTCCTCTCAGTCATCTCTCCTTACTCTGTGCATGTGGTAAGTGAACTTTCATGTACTGTAATAGGCTGCTAGCAAGCGGCTAACCATGTCCCTTTAGTGCAGTGGTTCTCAATTCCAGTCCTCGCGTACCCCCGCTCTGCATATTTTGTACGTTTCTCTTATCGCTTCAGACGTTTGTATTATTCGACTGTAAGTGACCTAGAAAGTGGACATCACATCACAGGATATTCTGCCATGATTCTAGTCCAAAGCAAATGTATATGTTCAATTCAAAGGGCATTGAAGTGTGCGAGATGTGAATTTAAATTGTATTTATTTACAGAGGTATATAATGTCACACTTCACGCTTCTCTAGTAAGTTTTGTCTGTGTGTGAAGATGCTGCAGACAGCGGCAAAGCGCAAATCCGTGAATGAATGTTTCCGAAGTGAAGTAAACATAGGTTTAGTAAACTTGAAGTAAACTCCGCAATGGACACTGTGTAGGGACCATTTAATAACTTGAGGAGGCATGAGATCTGTTCAAGATTGCATTTATCTACAACAGACCATGTCAATCGGAACACAGTTCATGCACGGAGCTCACTTCTAATGAACTGGTGTGTTAACAAAGAGAGATATGCAAAATATGCAGAGCGGGGGTATGCGAGGACTGGAATTGAGAACCGCTGATTTAGTGGCTACGTAGAACGCATTATTTATTTTCCGTGCCTTTTTGCATACAGATTCATGCTTCGGGCAAACCCCTAACCCCGCCCCCCGATGTCATCGTCCATCATGATGTGACCCAACCCTAGCTCAGACCATACGCCGCACACTGCATCAAATTGGTCTGCATGGCTGTAGTCCCAGAAGGAAGCCTCTTCTAAAGATGATGCACAAGAAAGCCCGCAAACCATTTGCTAAAGACAAGCAGACTAAGGACATGGATTACTGGAACCATGTCCTGTGGTCTGATGAGACCAAGATAAATTATTTGGTTCAGATGGTGTCAAGCGTGTGTGGTGGCAACCAGGTGAGGAGTACAAAAACAAGTGTGTCTTGCCTACGATCAAGCATGATGGTGGGAGTGTCATGGTCTGGGGCTGCATGAGAGCTGCCAGCACTGGGGAGCTACAGTTCATTGAGGGAACCATGAATGCCAACAGTACTGTGACATACTGAAGCAGAGCATGATCCCCTCCCTTCGGAGACTGGGCCGCTATTCCAACATGATAACAACCCCAAACACACATCCAAGATTACCACTGCCTTGCTAAAGAAGCTGAGGGTAAAGGTAATCTGTGGGGCATCCTCAAACGGAAGGTGGAGGAGCGCAAGGTCTCTAACATCCACCAGCTCCGTGATGTTGTCATGGAGGAGTGGAAGAGGACTCCAGTGGCAACCTGTGAAGCTCTGATGAACTCCATGCTCAAGAGGGTTAAGGCAGTGCTGGAAAATTATGGTGGCCACACAAAATATTGACACTTTTGGCCCAATCTGGACATCTTCACTTAGGGGTGTACTCACGTTTGTGGCCAGCGGTTTAGACATTAATGGCTGTGTGTTGAGTTATTTTGAGGGGAGAGCAAATTTACACTGTTATACAAGCTGTACACTCACTACTTTACATTGTAGCAGTCTAATTTATTCAGTGTTGTCACATGAAAGGTAGAATAAAATATTTACAAAATGGAGTGAGGGGTGTACTCACTTCTGTACACACACACACACACACACACACTCTTTGTTAATAATTGGAATCTTTTCTGGGAGCGTCCTAGGCTATTTCGTGCTGATGGCCTGCACCCCAGCAGAGTCGGTGCGGAACTCCTGTCGGACAACATCACCAGAACGCTAAGCTCTATCTGACTAGTAAGCCAATTCTCCAATAACAACTATGATGACTTTTGTTCTACCCACTTAAATGGTAAAGGTACTTGCAGTGTCCAATCTATACAGACTGTGTCCGTTCCCCGAATAGTGAGATCAAAATATACATTTAATGCAGGATCTAGAACAAATCTGATCGTGATTAAACCAGAAAAATGCAAAATAAATGAACAAAAACAATTTGTAAAACTTGGGCTCCTAAATATCCGGTCACTCACACCGAAAGCAGTTATTGTAAATGAAATAATCACAGATAATAGTTTTGATGTACTCTGTCTGACTGAAACCTGGCTTAAAACAAATGATTATTTTGGTCTAAATGAATCTACTCCACCAAGCTACTGTTATAAGCACGAGCCTCGTCAGACTGGTCGTGGCGGCGGTGTCGCAACAATATATAGTGATATTCTCAATGTTACTCAGAAAAACAGGATACAGGTTTAACCATTCGAAATACTTATGCTCAATGTTAAACTGTCAGATAAGCAAAATAAATCTGTCCTATCTCTTGCTCTGGCTACTGTGTATAGACCGCCAGGGCCATATACAGATTTTCTAAAAGAATTTGCAGATTTCCTCTCAGACCTATTGGTTAATGTTGATAAAGCACTAATTGTTGGAGATTTTAACATTCACGTTGATAATACAAATGACGTTAGGACTTGCGTTTACTGACCTAATAAACTCTTTTGGTGTCAAGCAAAATGTCACCGGGCCGACACATCGTCTTAATCATACGCTAGATTTAATAATATCGCATGGAATTGATATTACTGATATAGATATCGTACCTCAAAATGATGATGTTACTGACCATTTCCTTGTATCGTGCATGCTGCATATTACTGATATTAACTATATGGCTCCGCGTTATCATCCAGCAGAATTATTGTTCCAGCCACTAAAGACAGATTCACCAATAACCTGCCGGATTTATCTCAACTGCTCTGTGTACCCATAAATACAGATGAACTAGACACAATTACTTAGCAACATGGGAACTATCTTCTCTAATACGTTAGAAACTGTTGCCCCCATCAAATTAAAAAAGGTTAGAGAAAAAAGTGCTGCGCCATGGTACAACAGTTATACCATTCTCTCAAGAAAGAAACTCGTAATTGTTGAGCGCAAATGGAGAAAAACTAACTTGGAAGTCTTTAGAATTGCGTGGAAAAACAGTATGTCCAGCTATAGACAGCTCTAAAAACTGCAAGAACGAGTATATCCGCAGACTCATAGATAATCACCAAAACAATCCAAGGTTTTTATTTAGCACAGTGGCTAGATTAACAAATAAACAGATGTCACCCGATCTAAATATCCCTCACAGTTTAATAGTAATGACTTTATGAATTTCTTTACTGATAAAATAGATAATATCAGAAATACAATAACAAATGTAGTTTATACAGCGTCTAGTACTTCAGCTTCATTCATCGCACCCAAAGAAAAACTGCAGTACTTTACAACTATAGGACAGGATGAGCTAAATAAACTTATAACTACATCTAAACCAACAACATGTTTATTAGATCCTGTACCGACTAAACTATTGAAAGAGTTGTTACCTGTAGCAGAAGAACCCGCTTCTCAATATTATTAACTCCTCGTTATCTTTAGGTCACGTCCCAAAACCATTTAAGCTGGCAGTTATTAAGCCTCTATTAAGAAACCAAAATTAGATCCTTGTGAACTGGCAAATTACAGGCCCATCTCAAATCTTCCGTTTATGTCGAAAATATTAGAAAAAGTAGTGTCTGCTCAATTGTGCTCCTTTTTGCTCAAAAATTATATCTATGAAGAATTTCAGTCAGGTTTCAGGCCCCGCCATAGCACAGAAACTGCACTTGTTAAAATTACAAATGACTTACTTCTTGCATCAGACCAAGGCTGCATCTCGCTGCTAGTTTTACTTGATCTTAGTGCTGCGTTCGACACTATAGATCATGACATACTAATAGATCGATTACAAAACTATACAGGTATTCAAGGGCAGGCTCTAAGATGGTTTAGATCCTACCTGTCCGATCGCTACCCCTTTGTTTATTTAAACGGGGAGTCATCTCAATTAACACCAGTAAAGTATGGAGTACCAACAAGGATCTGTCCTAGGTCCTCTGTTATTTTCATTATATATGTTGCCCCTTGGAAATATTATTAGAAAATACGGGATTAGTTTCCATTGTTATGCTGATGACACTCAACTATATATCTCAACAAAACCAGATGAAACCTCTAAACTATCTAAGCTAACGGAGTGTTTAAAAAAATATAAAAGATTGGATGACCAGTAATTTTCTCCTATTAAAATTCAGATAAGACAGAGATATTAATTATTGGACCTAAAAATAGTACACAGAATCTCTTGGATTACAATTTGCAAATAGACGGATGTAATGTTACTTCTCTACAGTCAAAAATCTGG
>CM049812.1:18925658-18953643 GCA_027422405.1 Ptychobarbus kaznakovi | reverse complement strand
TTTTAATGTAATTTAAGATGTACTACTTTTTTGTATTTGTGTTTTAAAGGCAACTGCAATGAAGCATCAAGAAAGACATGAGCATGCCAGCCACACTGAGACTGAAATAATTCATGGTAAGAGAACAACTATGGTTTTGAGAGGTTCGTGTTTTTTATATGGGGTTTGCCTTTTAAAAGTCTGCCATTTCTACTTCTTGTTTTTCAGAGAAGACATTTCTGTCACTAACTAAGTGGATGGTGAGCAAAGGTGGTGGCCACGTTTTGGAGCCGCACCTGGGTTTGCAGATGGTTATGTATTTTTTGACAGCTTGTCTTTTTTCCCCATTATGTTTCTGTTGCCTAAAGATTCTTTGGGAGGATAAATCCAGAGGATACAACATAATGCACAGCAAAACGCCCAAAGACAGGAGAAATGGTGAAGATGCACTGTTCCAGTATTGCAAGGACTGTATTTTTAAGTGCAATGTTTTAAATAAAGAATTTGATATTTTGTAATTATTGTGTCTGTTTTAATTGAATGCCAGTAGTACCTATGTAGAGTAAAAATAAAATGAATTCTATATAAAAATGATAAAATCTAATGAAATCTATATTAAAATGATATAATATAGTAGTATACTGATGAATTAAACAGTACAGTTTACAACTGTAAATCAAATACAGTTTGCTACTGTAAATCTGAATTACAGTAACTTACTGGCAACAGTGTTACTGTAAGGGTTACTGTAAAAACCCTTTGAAATGTCTAACAGTGTATAGTAGATTGTGTACAACAGGTTTTTCATATTAATAATTAAGACGCCTTAGAAATTTGGTACAGACACAAATATGATACAATAGGCTTTATAGGTTTAATATTTTCCAGATAATATATTAATAATTTGCTTTAGTACAATGCACTATAATGTAGTAAATTATTTAATATAGGAAATAACATTTATCTCTCAAGGAAATAGGGTCATTTTCATTTTATGTTGACTAAGATTTAATGCAAGTTGTTTTATTTCATTTTAAAACAGTGTTTGTGCTCATGACCAGTCAGGCCATTATGTGTCATTATGTGCTCTTTTTAATTAATACAGCCGCAAATTAGCCTCTAAAGAGATAATGATACAAAATCCAGATTCAAAGACATTTGGATCAATATGCACTTTGATCCTCGTAGAACTGCTTCAAGCATCGTTTGCTTTCCCCAAGCAGCAATTAATCATTCAAAGTATTCATGAGCTTGCAGTGCCAACATGCTGAACATGTACCGCGTGTGATGTTTGCAGGAGAAAGGGGGGGCAAAAACCAACAGCACACGTCCCGAGATGAGTGCATGCTGCGGAGGCATTGGGATCTCTGCTAGGAAGAGGATTCTAGGTCAGCAGGGAAATCCCATTATTACGGCAAGCCGTGACGGATAACTTTAACCCTACATGCATGTGCTTTTGTGATCACTTGTGTTTGTATGCTTCTGTGCTGTTTCAACACTTGCAGCAAGTGTTTAATAATGTTTGCCAGCACATGTATGATAGCACAAGCTGCTTTTCCCTCGATCAGAAGAACGTGAAAACACTGAATGGGATTGATTGCTAGTCAGTAAGCAGGCGGCGGGTGATCACTGTTATCTGGACGAGGCAGAAGGTTTGGGGGAGGGTGCATGTACCTAACAGACGCCCAAAGGAAAACCCTCAAGGACTTGGAGGGCTGCATGAAAACAAAACATCTGTCCATTTGAGAAGAATGCAATGAAAGGCTATGAGCGAAGACCTGAAATTCAGTCCTGAGGAAGCTACTTTGAAACTGCTACCAAGCTGCTTGTAGTACAGCTACAGTACAGACATTTCACAAATAGGAAGTTACAAGTAACTTGTGAAATGGAAAGGTATGCTTACACTTTTCCAAGCATTCATAAACTTGCTAGAAAATCTTAGAATTAGTCTCTTGTCATTAAGACCTTCAGTAGTCTGATTTAAGCCAGTAAAAACTGCCCAGCACCACCTTCGCAACCGCAAAGCAGCAGTTTTTCACATTACTCACATTTTCGTTATAAAATTAAAATGTAGTTTTAATTAAATATGTATCTATGTATAGGACTAAAACTGAAAATCACCCAATAAAAAAAAGCTGGATTTTATTTAATTTATTTATTTAGTTGGTTAGTTTGTTTATTTATTTATTTTTAAGGAATACACCAATACCAATAATACCAATATTCTGGCCGATATCATACTGTTTCCTGTGTTTCATTTTACTTTATTTCCTGTCGCCTTAGTTACCAATTCCTCCCTGTTTGTGTTACTCTCTTATGAGAGTTTAATTATAAAGTATATTTGAACTATAGATCATATAGTTTGGGTTATGTTACTATAGATTGAATTAATCATTGTAGTTATTAAACTCGCAATTCTGAATTTTTTCTTGCAATCCTGACTGTAACGAGTGGGGCGGGGCCAAGAGCCGTGGGAACCGAGCGAGGCCGGTGGACTTAATGATAATGAACAACACCTGCGCCACTCACCGGTCTCGAGTCCCACGGAGGAGCTCCGGAAGGATAAAAGAAGGAGCGACGACAGTGGAAGACGAGAGAGGACCAGGCCTGGACTTTTATTTTGTGTTTTGTGTGCGGCAGTCGTCCGTGAGGGGCTGCCGCTTTTCTTTTGTGTTTGTTTATTTTATTATTAAAGTCTGTAAATGTTCACCGGTTCCCGCCTCCTTCTTCCCGATCTATGAACTGCGTTACACTGACTATTTTTATCTCGCAATTGCAAGTTTTATTTCGCAATTCTGACTTCTTTTCTCACAATTGTGAGTTATAAAGTTTAATTGAAGGAAAAAAAAGACTGACTATTTTCTTACAATTGTTTAAATCTCACAATTCTGACTTTATAGCTTGAAACCGCATGTTATGAAGTCAGAAATGCGATATAAACACACAATTCTGAGAAAAAAAGTCAGAGCAAACTTTCATACTATTTCGGTTGAATACCTGGGTCATTCATGTTGTATTGGAAACACAGCCGTGACAAAATAAAGCATTAAAAAATAAACGCTGCAAGAAAGTTTATGAATCACACTATAATAATGTAGAGTGAAAAAAACAGATAAATTATTATTACTAAATTAGGTTTCAGAGGTTAACTTCAAGCGAGCATGCAACATCCTGCTTCAGCACTACTTTAGTAAACAAAATTGTTTTGGTTATTGGTTATTGGTTATTGCGGCACGCTATTTTAGAACAGCTGAGCTACTCTCACGCTACTAAACAAATAGCTACATATAGCATTGCTACTGCAACACCACTGAAACTCTTGTAGCTTGTTTCTTCCCCTTTCTGAGACACAAACACCACTCAGATCACTGAAATAACCTAAAGTTCCCCATTTATAATTATATACAGTGCCCTCCACTAATATTGGCACCCTTGATAAATATGAGCATAGGCGGCTGTGAAAATAAATCTGCATTGTTTATCCTTTTGATCTTTCACTAAAAAAATTCACAAAATCCAACCTATCATTGAAGGTAAAACAATTGAAAGTGGGGAGAAAATCTCATTGTGAAATAACTGTTTTTCTCCAATGAATGTTGGCCACAATTATTGGCACCCTAGAATTCTTATGAGTAAAATATCTCTGAAGTATATTCCCATTCATATTTAATTTTTTTAGCACACCAGGGTGACTAGGAGCATGAAATTGTCCAGCCTTGACTTTCTGTTCCACAGGATTATAATTATGAGGAACACAAAGGTCAAATTCCTTAATCATCCATCACAATGAGGAAAAACCCAAAAATATATTTCTGATGTGAAGAACAAGATTGTTGAGCTTCACAAAATAGAAAGTGGTTGTAAGAAAAGGAGTTAAAACATTGAAAATCCCATTTCCACCATCAGGGTAATATTTAAGAGGTTCCAATCAACAAAAGATGTTAAAATCTGCCTGAAAGAGGACCTGTGTCTATACGTCCTAATGCACGCTGAGGAGGAGAGTTTGAGTGGCCAAAGACTCCAAGGATCACAGCTGGAGAATTTGCAGAGATTAGTTGTGTCTTGGGGTCAGAAACCATAAAAAAAAAAATCAAACATCCCCTAAATCACCACATGCTGTTCGGGAGGGTTTCAAGAAAAATTGTCCTCACTCATGGAATTGGAATTTTGTGAATTTTTTGAGTTAAAGATATAAAAGGATAACATTGCAGATTTATTTTCACAGCTGCCTTTGCTCATATTTACCAAGGGTGCCAATATTCGTCGGAGGACACTGTACATGTGGACATCAGTTTCTAAGCGCTCAGTTCAGAGCTAAACGGGCTGTATTCTTTCGCTGCTGTGCTGTTGTTGGCACTCTAGGGTTCCGGGCACAGGAATAATAGGCCGGAAGAACACATTCACATGTTTCAGTACGTCCACTGGCTTCAGAGCCTGCCGCTGTCACAGAAAAAAATTACTGGCCGCTCACTTTTCAAAACTCATTTTTGAACAGTACTCATTTTAACTTTTCAAATCCTCTGTTCTAAGGAAATGTGATACAGCACTGCTTTGGATAACCTGACAATTCATGACACGATGAAAGAAGACCAGCTTTAGTAGGTCAGCTGCTGTCTTCACGCCTCACTGAGTCCCACATTGCTTTGGAAAGCATCTCTCTATATTAGAATAATAATAAAGAAAACATTTGGCCATAATTATAAGTTTGCTGTACAGGATATCAGTGGATATTTTAGGAACTGTAGAATTGCTTTTTTTAAGATGACATTTACCATAATCTAATGCTCACTACAAGTCTTATAAACACTAATTATTAAGTTTAATATTTAACACATTTTACATTATTTAAAAAATATGAATTCTTACTGTATAATATAATGTTAACATATGGAGGACCAAACCTGCAGAATTTAAAAATACATACTACATACATACATGTCATAACAAGAAAATAAATAAAGGAATACATTATTTATTTTATTACCTTTTTTCTTTATTTGCTATTTTCTGTATGTATTTTTATGTTTACATTTATTTGTATTATTTTTTACTTTCAGTTAATTATTTTTTTAATTTACCATTTAATTTTTGTATTTATTTATTCTGTGGACCTAATCTTGTTTTGTTTAGTTTGATTCTGTGCATTTAAATGTGTGTGAAGTGTATATACTGAAAAAAAGTCCAACGCAAAATGGTTTTTCAAACAAAAAAATAACACTGAATCAACCTAAATCCATGAATTTATACCAAAATAATAAACATTTCTCTCCAAACCCCTGCTATTGGCTGAGCCAGCATTGCTGTGTCAGACTGTGTCTGTTTCAACCTTTGTGCATCGCAACAAAAATTCCCAATGAAATTATATTGTGAAAATCATATGAGCCCATGACGTTTACGAGGCAATAACACTGGGAGACTGACATTTGTTTGACTGCCTCGTTTCAAGGAAAATTCATATCAGCACATTCTTCAAATTTGTGAATCTTTAAGCAACGATTTGGCTTTGAATGTCTTTGGGTTTATTTATACTGTGAATTAACTGAGATGAAAGCATTTGAGAATGCATTTTGTAAACTGTTTGATGAGGTTAGGCGTCATGAGGAGCTCACTCAATACTGAGCTTAGAAAAGCTCTTACAGGCAGCTGAGGTTTTGGATCAGCGCACAGGTGCTAATCACCAAATCACCCTGCGCTGATCTACAGAGCGCTCCCAGATTTTACCCACGGCTCACTGTTTCTTTCCAAAGCAAGCACTAGGCTTGAATTTTGAAAGTCTCTCTGCCCAACAGTATTCCTCGAATCCCTGGAGGGACTGGAGGGGGTTGTGTGGAGATTAAAAACTGTCAGCAGGGGTTATTTTTGGAGCGGTACGGCAGGGAAATGGCCCAGGAGCTTGCAGCTTGCCTGCGCTCTCCCTCTCATTGCCAGTGTGTTGTGGTTTGTTTGAGTTGGCATATGGAGTGCCAGCAGTCCAGAGCATAACACGCTCACACTGCCTGCCTCCTCCAGAGACCACCAAAGATAACGCAGGCCTCATCGTGTGGGGGTGGAACCCATCTGTCACGTACGGCTTCAGATTAGAGTGACGTGGATGAAGGGCATAACAGCAAAAATGTCAGGATGACATTAGATGTCGTGATATAATAATGAAGGAAAAAGCATCATTAAAAATTAAACTATCAAACACACACACACACACACACACACACACATTTACTGACAACCACACATACACACAATTTATTAAAATATATACTTTACTGTGAACTGAATGTATGTTTTTGACACTTAATTCCATTTTATTTACAATTAAATGCAAATGTGTTACCACAAAATAATTCAGATTAAATACAATTAGTTTACTTTTCCCCCATTTAAGTAGGACATAAGTCCATTTTTAAATGTCATTTACTAATTACATCTATTGTCTTTTAAATATGGTTAAAACGAACACTGTTAAAAAATAAATAAATACATACAAAATTAAATCTGTGAAATATACAGTTATATTTACAAATATAAACACAAATATACAGAAATACACAAAAAAGGCAGCTGTAGTTGCCAGAATGTCACTGTAAAAAATACTGTTACAAAAATGTAGGTTTTGTGGATTTAACTTAAATTTACTGTACAGTAAAAACCTGTATTTCATTAACTGGTATAATGTTAATATACCAACCTACTGAAGTATAAATCCATATCCTAATCATATACAAACATTCTTTTAGTTTGTACAGTTCTGACAGCTGCATTGTGGCTGAATCAGATCAGGTATCTGGCCCTTGTGACCGCTTGCTGACACAGCGCTTTTGTTAAAACTGATGGCAAGGCTAGTAAAAGTCTGTAAGAGAAGATAAGAACCTGTGACAGACCCTCTGCAGCCCAGTCAGGGATCCTGGTTAATTATTCATAATTTCCTTCACAGAATGACCTGCAGAGTGAATTCCTTTTCACACACTGCATCAGTCCAGCAAATGATCACATCCCTTACTGTATAAAATAAGATTCATTTTTAAATGAGACAAAAAGAATGCTAAAGCAAGGTTACAAAGGCTCCGAAGCAGGAGGCAATTTATTATAATGAAGTATTAGGTCTAATAAAAATTAAAATACTGTCCTCACCTACACATTTGTTTCAAGTGTAAATGGGGACTTGAGCCAAGTTTCAAATAGGACACAAAAGCACCATACTGTAAAAATATTATTAAAGTGGTTCAAATGACTTTTATGGTGTTTTATATCCATTTACCCTTGTGAAAAAATACACTTTAGCATACTTTTATATACTTGTTACAGAAATAATATAGACTAATTTAAAATAACTTAATTGTGAAATGAATATGTTTCTGGACACTTAATTTAATGTAATTTACAATTCAATTAAAACGTATAATAGATGTAAATTATATTAAATGCAATTAGTCCGCACTTAAGAGGGATTTTCAACACACTTAAATAGGCCTTAGGTACATATGTCATTTTATAATTCTATTCTCATTTAAATATGATATAAGGGTACTGTTGCATGTACAGAGACGCATTTATGGTAAAATATACTTTAATTTAATTTATTTAGAAAATTATTTGCTGTGCATTTAAATACATTTTTAATTACACATTTGTAATGATTAAATTGCAATTTAGTACATTATATTAACTGTAAATGTAATATTAAATAACATTTCAGGTAAAATGATTAGGAACCTTACATGTGCTTCCGCTTGTCAGCACATCAAAATAAGTGTATTTATTTAAAGCACAACAAAATATTATAGATATACTTTAAGTAGTACAACCCGAATTCCGGAAATTTTGGGATGCTTATTAAATTTGAATAAAATGAAAACTAAAAGACTTTCAAAATCACATGCGCCAATATTTTATCCACAATAGAACATAGATAATATAATAGATGTTTAAACTGAGAAATTGTACAATTGGATGCACAAAATGAGCTCATTTAAAATTTGATTCCTGCTACAGGTCTCAAAATAATTGAGATGGGGGCATGTTCACCATGGTGTAGCATCTTCTCTTCTTTTCAAAACAGCTTGAAGACGTCTGGGCATCGAGGTTATGAGTTTCTGGAGTTTTGGTGTTGGAATTTGGTCTCATTCTTGCCTAATATAGGTTTACAGCTGCTGAAGAGTTTGTGGTCATCTTTGACATATTTTTTATTTAAGGACATGCCAAATGTTCTCTATAGGTGAAAGATCTTGACTGCAGGCAGGCCAATTCAGCACCCGGACTCTTCTACTACAAAGTCATGCTGTTGTAATAGCTGCAGGTTTTGCATTGTCCTGCTGAAATACATGCAGGGCCGGTGCCAAGGGGTGGTATTCGCGGGCCGTGCCCCTCCAAACTAGTTAGTGTGCCCCCCATTTTTCATCCTCTCCCCTCCTTGCTGAACGTGATCGATTTCGAAAGCGAAAGTGGAACCGATAAAACAGTGCACATAAGAAAGCAATTGAATGCTTTAGCGAGCGTCAGCAACTGCACGCGATCACAGATGGCAAGAACCCCCCCCCCACACACACACACACACACACACACACACATGATTTGTGCCCCCCCTATAAATTCAAATGCCCCCCTGATGGAGGTTCCCTGGCACTGGCTCTGAATACATGTCGTATGGAGGGGAGCATATGTTGCTCTAAAACCTTTATATACCTTTCAGCATTCATAGTGCCTTCCAAAACATGCAAGCTGCCCATACCTTACGCACTTATGCACCACCCCATATCATCGAGGTGCTGGCTTTTGAACTCTGATGACCGCTGGAAGTTCCCTCTTCTTTAGCCCGGAGGACAGGGCGTCTGTTATTTCCAACAGAATTAATTTCAGGGATAACTAATTTTTGCACTGGGTGCACTGGTGCGCCTAACTTTTTTTTCTTAGGTGCACCGGCACAAAAGTTGGTGCACCCAAATTTTTATATAGGCAATATTGACTAGTAAACGACTAACTAACAATCTGGTCACATAAAGTTCTTTATTTGAAGCACAATTCTACAAGAAAGGTAACTTACTGAAAAAGTGTGTGGTGCTTAAAGTGCTTCACTGAGCAGAGATTTAAACTTAAAACATCTCAAGATAAATTAAATCTAAATTAAGTGTTTTAAGGGCGTCAAACTGAACATCTCGTGGCTCAATGTATTATGGACTATCCTCCATTGCAGTTACATGCCCCTCGAATGGCCAACTCCTGTAGTTTAGCTTTCTTGATCTTTGTCCTTGGCTAAACCAGCTGGCACACTCGCTCTAGCATCAACATCTTCCAGACTTGCCCCTCTACACTGAGTCTTATAAGATCTTCCACTGTGTCTGAACGAAGGGATGCTCTAGTGCAGTGCTTCTCAAACCCCCCCCTTAAACCCATAAAAACAATCCTGCGCCCCATCCACCACAGACTACCAAATAATTGCACTAAACATAATGAAAAAAAAAGTATTTACAGTTTTTATAACAATTCTTACTATGCAAAAAAGAAGTATACTTAGGCTTTAGTGTTATGTTAGAAGCATTTTTATACTCATACCTTTTCTTGATTTAATATTTGAAATTTGTTTTGCTTTATTTTCATTTAAATGTTTAGTTTTGAAATGTTGTATGCATTTGTCATGTTTATTTCATGTCTTTATCTTCTTAAATGTGTATATATAAATATGTATAGTTTTAACTTTTATTTTAGTTACTTTTTCTTATTGTAAGCCGCTTTGGATAAAAGCGTCTGCTAAATGACTTAAAAGTAAAGAAAAAATAACTGTTCTGTTCTGTCTAATGTCTCTCTGTGCTCCATACTGTATTTTAATTAGGGATGGGTATCGTTAAGGTTTAACGGTATTACTACTCTTATCGATACTGCTTATCGGTCCGGTACTTTAACGGTATTCTTATCGGTACTTTTTGTTATTTATTATATATACATACATACATACACACATATATGTATGAAATATATATTTCTATGATAGATTAGCAGCTAATTAACATGGCTTTATATTCTGAAATGTTAAATAAATATTTCATTAAATAAATATAAAAACATAAATTTGTAAATGCCACCAGTGTGCAGGCATTTTTTTGTGTTTTATATACATAAGATAAGATAGAGTAAGAACATGAACAAAGAACAAAGTTAAATAAACTGACAAATATACCATTTGTCATACTATATAAACAAATGTAAAAAATAACAGTGCTTTCAGTAGCTTTTTATCTATGATGGTCTACTAACATTAATGTTCAGGTAAGTAATAGCTACAAATAAATCTAAAAGTGATCAAATATAAATGAACACTGCATAGTTTTCACTGTATATATTGATAGATTAATGCTTATTAAAGCTATTATTTATTCAGATTAAGAGCTGTGACTGATTTTCTCTGTGTTTTGTTCTTTGATTAACATTGAAGAAGCTCCAATCTGTCACTGAGACAAAATATTGACACACATTTTCTCCAACTGTTCTCGTTCACTTTAAGATAAACTGTGTTTTAAGTGAATACTCTCCAAGCCGTCGTTTTTACATGCTTTGAGTGTGTATTGATCGTTTGGACGCGCCCGAAGCTCAAAGTGTACTTTGCTTGTCTGTTTTGGAGCGCGCCGCGCACGCGCACACACAACGCGCACACACACGCGCGCAAACACAACACACACACACGCAACACACACACACACGCACACACACTTCAGCCTGAGGAACAGGTTCTCTCGGTGGATTGTACTTTCAACGTTTTATTATCAAACATGTCCAGCAATTTAGTAACTGTAAAGACGGCATTTTACAACAATCGACAGACGATTGATTGATTCTGACGTTAAGTTTTGGCAGGGGGAACGAATGCGCGCCGCTGTGAAGGGAAGGAAGTTGTGCTAGAAGAAACACGGCTATAATCTTTAGAAGCTAAAAAAAACATTAAATAAATAACTCAGTTTATATAACAGCACAGGCCTAAAGTGTAAGCATGTTTTAATTGTTAGTTCTCTCTTCTATCATAAACAGGCTTTCATGTTGCGCGTGCTGAAACTCATCCACGTGAGCGCGATCTGAATTGCGAATAGCAAAAATGCATCATAGACAAGATTTTGAATATTATTGCATATAAAAACAGCTGGTGACTCGGCGGGATAGAATTTGCAAGATAATGTGTTATATATATATAGCAATAATAAATGTATGTGTGTTTTCTTAATTTCTCCAGTACCGATAGCAGAACCGTTAACATCAGAGCTTATCGATTACTCGGTCTTTTATAATTTAGCCCCGAGACCGATTAAATACCGGGTTTCGGTACCCATCCCTAATTTTATGCAGCAAATTCTCAATAAAACTGTTTTACTTTATATATTTGACTGTTTATGTTGTCAGTCAACAGGATAATATGAAATAATGACTGAAACACGTCCCTTTAAGAATTCATAACCAGCTCTCCCTTCCAAGAAGCTAGTCTGCACAAAAATACTAATTTATAATTGTATTGAGCCGTGTCTGATGAAATCAATAATACACAATATAAAGACAAGACAATTCCTGTGCTGTGATTTCTTCTATATTTGCATGTACATTTAGAGAGAAGCAATAATATCTGTTTTAACTGAACGGGCTCCTCTCAGACGCTTGCTGAACAGAGCAGATGCAGAGAAAGCGCGCTGATCTCGCGCCGTTGCGGCGATCACAGAGACACTCTGAGAGACTCGATTTGTCACTAGTTGCTTTTTTGGGAAAACAAAATGTTGCTATGGGGGTTACAAAAAGGCGCTAAATGTCGCTAAGTTGGCAACACTGCACGCATCTCTACTACTCACCTCTTTCTCTCTGTCTGACTGCAGCAGCAAACGTGACGCATTTGTCAACGCGCACACACACATACAGGAATATCTGGCCACGGCCAATCAGAGGGGGGGTCCACCTTCACTTCTCTGATTGGTTTAGACCACGATATATGCCTAACGGGGGTGTGTGTCTTTTGTTGAACCACAGAGTTTCTGAGTCGCGGATACTTTTTTTATTTATCTCCAATGGCTGGGACGCACCAGTGCGCCCTGGGATTTTTGTTAGTCGCACCGAGAGAAATTAGGTCGCACGTGCGACCAAATTGGTCGCACTCTAGAGCCCTGGAATGTCAAATTTTGGACTCGTCTGACCATAGAATACTTTTCCATTTTGAAACAGTTCATTTTAAATGAGCCTTGGTCCACAGGACACAATGACGCTTCTGGACCATGTTCACTTATGGCTTCCTTTTTGCATGATAGTGCTTTAGTTGGCATCTGCAGATGGCACGGCGGATTGTTTGTGTTTACCGACAGTGGCTTTTGGAAGTAGTCCTGGGCCCATTTATTAAAGTCAATGACAGAATCATGCGATGAGTGATGCAGTGTTATCTGAGGGACTGAAGACCACATGCATCCAACAGAGGTTTCGGCTTGTCCCTTACGCACAGAGATTTCTTCAGTTTCTCTGATATTTTGATGATGTTATGCATGTAGATGATGAGATTTGCAAAGCCTTTGCAATTTGACGTTGAGGAACGTTGTTTTTAAAGTATTACACAATCTTTTTATGCACTCTTTCACAGATTGGAGAGCCTCTGCCCATCTTTACTTCTGAGAGACTCTGCCTCTCTAAGACATCCCTTTTATAGCTAATCATGTTACAGACATGATGTCAATTAACTTAATTAGTTGCTAAATGTTCTCCCAGCTGAATATTTTCAAAATGTCTTGCTTTTTCAGCACTTTGTTGCCACCGTGCCAACTTTTTTGAGACCTGTAGCAGGCATCAAATTTGAAATGAGCTCATTTAGTGGATAAAAGTGTAAAAATGTATCTGTTTAAACATTTATGTTCTCTATGTTCTCTATTGTGAATAAAATATAGGCTCATGTGATTTGAAAGTATTTTAGTTTTCATTTTATAAAAAAAATAAAAAATGTCCAAACATTTCCGTAATTCGGGTTGTAGTTTTGGTAAAACCAACAATTATAGTATCAATAGTATTTTGGAGTAAAGCATTTTTAAGGACATTTAAAAAAAAGGAAAGAAAGAAAGTAGACACAAAGACATGTGTCTTTTAGGCTGGACATTTAGGCATCTGAAATATCTGCCTTCATATCAGCAATTTAGGTTATGGCTTACCCACTACTTCTGTGGCTAATGCTATAAAAATGAATATTGCTACAGTATATTATAATTGTTACTTTTTTTAAATCCACTCAAACTCGGTACAAAGCCTGCAATGCAAAAAACATAAAGTAGCTAAAGAGTTATTGAAACTCTTACAGAGGGAACTGAAAACTTTCAGGCACCTTTCAAAAGTTAAGGAGAATAAACTACTTGAGAATAGTGCTCCCATTTCCCCTCAATACTTCAGGTATTACAGCTAATTAATCCTGGCAATTTTCTGAAACATTCTGCTGTCGCTAATTAATCATGTTGAAATCTTTCTAAAACAATTCTTCCAGCAGCTTTTCAAATGTAGTTTAGCAGTTGAGCCTTGGACAACTTTTGCTTTAAAATAATCAAAGTTAAAATGTAAACCAAAGCAGCAACATCAAGCATTCGTTAGACAGGTCAATGAGAAGAACTTGATCAACCATCGCATGTTGGCTGGACATTTCAAGTCCCTGCCTCATCTCTAAGGGGCAATGAGTATCTCGACTTCAGCGGTTCTGTCCGGCCCAGCCAGACCATGAGAACACTGGCCCATTGTCTTACTGCGCTCCTCTTGGAGACTCACTGGTTCGACACACAGCGAGTCAGGACATGGGAGAGCGGCCTCTGGCCACAATGCTCAGCATTCACAAAGAGACAGAGAGAGTTAAATAACCGAAGGGGACTTTACCCAAAGCCTACACATTTTACGGCTTTGGAAAAGAGGAATTTGGGACAGTGATTGTAGTGGATTTTGGGACTAATGAGTAAGAAGAAGAATATATATTATCACAGTCACAACAGACAGAAATGTTCATCTCTAAATGCATTAATCTAAGTTTCTTAGAATCCTGAGAGATGTGTTCCGAAATTCCAACGGACTTCTGGGATTGTCAGATGGAACAAAACCTGTCTTCTTAACAATACTCTGTACTGTCTCATGCTTGAACGCCCACTTCCACTTTGTTCCTGTGCCGTCAACAGGCCAAAGAGAGGTTTTTACTGTATAACAGACAGCGGAGAGCCTGACTTTGGAGCAGTCAGACAATATTTGGCACAATGATGGGGAAAAATCATTATTAACAACATCTGCCTGACTCTCCTACGTCTTGTCAAAAAACACCTGTGTTTTGCTTTCCTCTCCAGATGAGACAGCAAAGGCTGGAAAATGCTGTACATGACACCTACAGCAAGTCTCAGCAGCATGCTAATTAAAACCAAATGTGGCAGGTTGCAATTAGAGCTACGAGCAAAATGCAGAAGTGCTTTGGCCAACTGAATTTTTATGCTACTGCAGGTCTACTTATAAGCAAACATTTAACCATTTGTTACATTACACAAAGCCTGTGGTATAATTATACCATACTATTAATTACCATTGTTTCTCATCGTCAGACAATTACAAGCTCATGGAATGGAATTATATGTGCCGCTTGAGACTAAAAGCTGGGTTTGATTTTCTATTGTGTTGCTGCATTGTTCGCTGATGTAAGCTTATTTTCAACACTCTTTTTCACAACCAATGCTTATACAGTTTTTTTTTTTTTTTTTGTAAACTTGCTCAGTGGGTCACCCGGTAAAGCATTACACTTGTGTTGTTGAGTCCCTTGAAACACCAGTCACAATAGAAGAGCTCAAAGTTTGTAGAAGCAAATTAAAATGCCATGGTTGCTTCAGAAAACGATAGTTTTGGTTTGTTTTCCTAAACGAGAAAGACTGTAAATTAACCTTTTATGAGGAATTTTACCTTAGTTTTTCAAATCTGCAAACACACCAAAAATGTCAGCAAGATGCTTCAGTTTTAAGGTCAAAAAGTGAGATATTTATGTAAGTAGCTAAACATTTAATAATTGACAACTGTGTTATGATTACAATTTTGAACATGCCCAGAAATATAATTTCCAGGAATGCGAAATCTATATTTGTTAGCGTATTATGCATAAGAATAAATGTACATATTGTGAATAAATGTAAACTTTTAAATGAATGAAGGCATTTTAAACTGTATTACACTTTTTTGATAGCATTGCATTATATCATACTGTAATGTAATCAAAGGCATTTGATTCTAAACTTAAAATTATTAGTCACAGTTAATGTCTATATTTCAACAAATAAACTGCAGCAAAACATAATTATCCTATATTATATAAAAATGTTGATATAAAATCTGTCTTAATTGTAATTTAAATATTAATACACAACTTTTTATTTACAAATGTTGATTATTAAATCAATTTGATTAACTCATTTATAATTAAAGGGGGCAGTCGTGGCTCTAATGGATAGAGCGTCGGACTTGTACCCGAGGTTGTGGGTTCGAATCTCGGCTCCGGCAGGAATTGTCCACGACTGAGGTGAAACCCTTGAGCAAGGCACCGAACCCCCAACTGCTCCCCGGGTGCTGCAGTGTCGGCTGCCCACTGCTCCAAGTGTGTGTGCACTTCGATGGGTTAAATGCAGAAAACACATTTCACTGCTGGTTATACTCTGTATAATTGTGTACGTGACAAATAAAAAATATATTATAAACATTTTATTTTCAAAAAAAATTATTTTGGTGCATCACTACTTGTCAAAGTTCTAGTATTACGTTTTTTTTCGCAGTAATAAAATGTAAGATGTTTTTTTATTTCTTACAGGAATCTCTTATATTAAGGCTTCAAAAGTTTATTTTGGCTCTTTTATTCCTTTAAACTCGCTGAACTGCAGGAATAATTTCCTGTGCAGGTACCTAAATGCGTTTCACAACCAGCTGGACAGCAGTGAGGAGGACATAGTCATGAAGCAATCCAAGAAAACATCTCCTGTGTCCTCTCTCTGCCCTCCAACTCATTAACTTTTATGGTACAGCAGGAGAATGTTAAAATAAGATCGATTTAATGTATAACAGAACTTAAACTGTGGCACACACACACAAAATTTCACAGGCTGAGCTAGTTTCCAAACCGCACATGGTTCCTCAACCCTTGACTGCTGTGGCTCGCTAATTACAAAGCCCTGGCAAAGCTCACCAATGAAACAAGCAGAAGCCTCCGAGTCAACACAGGTCATGTTCAAGCAAAGGTTCATCTAAGTCCAAAAACCAGGTTCAAATCAATCTGGAGCTCCTGCATGTTTCAACATTAAAGCATTAGTTCACCCCCAACAATCTGTCATCCTTTACATGATGCTGTAAAAACTACCTGGCCTCATGGCATAAACGTACCTGGGGCATTTTTTAGCGAGACGTGAAATAAGTGCCAAAAAGTACATATCACTGCAGTTTCCAAAATAAATTAACCCTAGAGGCAGTAAAACTCTGACACCTTTTATTCCTTTTCACACAAATTTACAGAGTTTCGATTAAAAAGCATATCATGTTTATAATATCATATATCAATATCATGTTATGACTTCAAAACAATATTAATATGCTGGGAGATTTGAAAATTGATGCTTTTGAACGTTAGCATCACACATATCCAGCTTCATATCTATGGGTTTTCATATAGACGGTAAGTTTGTTCGGTAGCTCACAGAGAACGGAGACGTACTTCAGAGATGAGGAGCTCTGGTTCAAATCCCGTGTAATTACGGTTTCAACAAAACAGATCAAATCTGCATATAAGGAAGTTCAAATAGCACGGTTGCATCAACAAGTGCGTATTATATCAGTTTTGCATTTTTCAACACTATCGGGTAGGTTTATGGTTAGGTTTGGTGAAGTGCATATTTCCAACACGATAGAGCATTAATGTTTACCAACGGTCCGCGGGTATTTTAATTCTGACCCGCAGCAATACGTTCCTGAAGCAACGTAATAAAAACACAGCAATACGTTCCTGAAGCAACATAATAAAACACAGCAATATATACCTATATCAACGTAATATAAATGTGCCAGGATTCACGTACTGAACCCATGTTTTAGTGCCACTCAGTGGACATTTCTCTTTGAAACTGTGGTGAAACGTGCAGTAAGATAAGTCTCGCTGAAAAGTACATAGAGGTAAACATTTTATGAGACCAGGTTGTAAAACTGTATGGCTTTCTTTCTTCCTTTTACGAAAAAAAAAGAAGATATTTTGTAGACTTTTGACAGTTTTGACAAACTACAGTTCGTCACACTGTAATCTTCATAACTGCTCCCTACGGGCCCCGCTAGGCCAGGAGAGGTATTGCAATTTGGCACAAAGCACATGCGTCAAACTTCTGTGTACGCGTATGAGTCAAATGAAGTATACTTTGCAAGGCTGCGCGTACGACTGTGCGCATACGCTAACATACGCATAAAAAAGAAGTATACTTAGGCCTTTAGACAGAAAAAATGTAAAGGACACCAACATGTAACATCCACTTGTGGCTGATAGACATGACAAAATTGGTGGCTCAATTTGTAACGTGGAATGATTGTGAAATATGCTATGAATTCATGAAGGATGTTTTGATCAAAGAGGACACTGAACTAAACAGGAAGTCTTTACCAGTGAGAATGTCTGTGCGAGACAAATGCATCAAAACTGTTTGATGCATTGAAATACAGCCTGAATTTCTGAAACACAGCCCATTAGCTACAGGCCTCATACTTCACATCATACAAGAAAAACAGCTGATCCCAGAGCAGACGGTCTAAAACCACAAACAAGATGATGAATTGCATGCCTCTTGACACTTCAAAGCAGCTTTGAGCAGAATGAAGACCATCAGTTTCTTACATTCTTTTTGCTACACAACAGTAAAAAATAAATAGAGATGCATCGAATGACCAGCCATGAATCAGAACCGGACGGTTTTTGCTTATAATGTGCCTTCGGCAAGCAGCCGGTTTTTTGTCTTTTTTTCCAGCTGATTTTTCTGGAAGTGCGCCCACGTGCACAGACTACATTGTAAACTTTCACGAGCATGTCATTTGTGTGGAAGTATTTGGAAATCTGTGCGCAGCACATGAAGATTGCAATCTTCAATGTCTTCAAAGGACAAATTAATCGTGGAGGAACAACAGCGAAGACATTCGGCACAACAAACACAGAAAAACACATACAAAGAAGCGAACAGCCGTTGGTGTACTGGCGCACAAATAAGAGCCGCTTCCCTGCGCGAGCGTACCTGTCCGCGCCCTGCACATGCGTAGACAATGAACATTTGTTCAGAGCAGCTTCTCACGTGTTGGATGAGAAACGAAACAGACCAACTTGTGACAAGGCTGAAATGCTTCTTTGAATGTATGTACTTACTGCGCAGTTACTGCTGTTCATTTCAGATGGTTACAGTCAGGGGCGGACTGGGGCCAAAAAGGGGCCCTGGACTTTTGGGCACAGAGCGGCCCACCAAACCCGGTCCACACCACACCATAAATGAGTGGCATATTCTTGACATTATAATTTGTCTTTTTTCTGTATATGGCAAATAGTAAATCATTTTAAAGAATTTTTACGAGGGACAGTTTAATATCACTAAAGTTAAAAAACAATATTATCAGTCCATGACACAATGCTCTGGTCTCGTCTAGAAGACTTGAATGCGGACTGTTATTATGGTGCCTTTCTATTGGTCATATACAGTATTTGTCCTTTTGCGGGAACTTGACATAATTTTAAGGAATAGAGCTCCAATTGTGGAAAAGAGAATACAAATTATTTTGATGGTGAAAAATACAGTAAACAGTACTGTGAAATATATAATGTTACAATTTAAGATAGCTGTCTGCTATGCGACCATTTAGTAAAATATAATTTGTTCCTGTGATCAAAGCTGAATTTTCAGCATCATTACTGCAGTCTTTAGTGTCACATGATCTTCAGAAATCACACTAATATGCTGATTTGGCGGGCTACTGTGTATAGACCGCCAAGGCCATATACAGATTTTCTAAAAGAATTTGCAGATTTCCTCTCAGACCTATTGGTTAATGTTGATAAAGCACTAATTGTTGGAGATTTTAACATTCACGTTGATAATACAAATGATGTGTTAGGACTTTAGGCGTTTACTGACCTAATAAACTCTTTTGGTGTCAAGCAAAATGTCACCGGGCCGACACATCGTTTTAATCATACGCTAGATTTAATAATATCGCATGGAATTGATATTACTGATATAGATATCGTACCTCAAAGTGATGATGTTTCTGACCATTTCCTTGTATCGTGCATGCTGCATATTACTGATATTAACTATATGGCTCCGCGTTATCGTCCAGGCAGAATTATTGTTCTAGCCACTAAAGACAGATTCACCAATAACCTGCCGGATTTATCTCAACTGCTCTGTGTACCATAAATACAGATGAACTAGACACAATTACTAGCAACATGGGAACTATCTTCTCTAATACGTTAGAAACTGTTGCCCCCATCAAATTAAAAAAGGTTAGAGAAAAAAGTGCTGCGCCATGGTGCAACAGTTATACCCATTCTCTCAAGAAAGAAACTCGTATTGTTGAGCGCAAATGGAGAAAAACTAACTTGGAAGTCTTTAGAATTGCGTGGAAAAACAGTATGTTCAGCTATAGACAGGCTCTAAAAACTGCAAGACCGAGTATATCCGCAAACTCATAGATAATCACCAAAACAATCCAAGGTTTTTATTTAGCACAGTGGCTAGATTAACAAATAAACAGATGTCACCCGATCTAAATATTTCCCTCACAGTTTAATAGTAATGACTTATGAATTTATTTACTGAAAAAATTGATAATATCAGAAATACAATAACAAATGTAGATTCTACAGCGTCTAGTACTTCAGCTTCATTCATCGCACCCAAAGAAAAACTGCATTACTTTACAACTATAGGACAGGATGTGCTAAATAAACTTATCACTGCATCTAAACCAACAAACATGTTTATTAGATCCTGTACCCACTAAACTATTGAAAGAGTTGTTACCTGTAGCAGAAGAACCGCTTCTCAATATTATTAACTCCTCGTTATCTTTAGGTCACGTCCCAAAACCATTTAAGCTGGCGGTTATTAAGCCTCTTATTAAGAAACAAAAACTAGATCCTTGTGAACTGGCAGATTACAGGCCAATCTCAAATCTTCCGTTTATGTCGAAAATATTAGAAAAAGTAGTGTCTGCTCAATTGTGCTCCTTTTTGCTCAAAAATGATATCTATGAAGAATTTCAGTCAGGTTTTCAGGCCCGCCATAGCACAGAAACTGCACTTGTTAAAATTACAAATGACTTACTTCTTGCGTCAGACCAAGGCTGCATCTCGCTGCTAGTTTTACTTGATCTCAGTGCAGCGTTCGACACTATAGATCATGACATACTGATAGATCGATTACAAAACTATACAGCACTGGTCTCAAACTCAATTCCTGGAGGGCCACAGCTCTGCTCAGTTTTAGCTCCAACCCCAATCAAACACACCTGATCCAGCTAATCAAGGTCTTCAGGATTACTAGAAACTTCCAAGCAGGTGTGTGTTGGAGCTGGTTGGAGCTAATCTCTGCAGAGCTGTGGCCCTCCAGGAATTGAGTTTGAGACCAATGCTATACAGGTATTCAAGGGCAGGCTCTAAGATGGTTTAGATCCTACCTGTCCGATCGCTACCACTTTGTTTATTTAAACGGGGAGTCATCTCAATTAACACCAGTAAAGTATGGAGTACCACAAGGATCTGTCCTAGGTCCTCTGTTATTTTCATTATATATGTGGCCCCTTGGTAATATTATTAGAAAATACGGGATTAGTTTCCATTGTTATGCTGATGACACTCAACTATATATCTCAACAAAACCAGATGAAACCTCTAAACTATCTAAGCTAACAGAGTGTGTTAAAAATATAAAAGATTGGATGACCAGTAATTTTCTCCTATTAAATTCAGATAAGACAGAGATATTAATTATTGGACCTAAAAACAGTACACAGAATCTCTTGGAATACAAAATGCAACTAGACGGATGTAATGTTACTTCCTCTACAGTTAAAAATCTGGGTGTTATATTAGACAGCAACATATCTTTTGAAAATCATATTTCAAATGTTACAAAAACAGCATTCTTCCATCTTAGAAACATTGCCAACTACGGAACATGTTAAGTGTTTCTGATGCTGAAAAGCTAGTTCATGCATTCATGACCTCTAGACTGGACTATTGTAATGCACTGCTAGGTGGTTGTCCTGCATCTTCAATAAACAAGCTACAGATAGTACAAAATGCTGCGGCTAGAGTCCTTACCAGGTCAAGAAAATATGATCATATTTTCATATATCATTTTGCATCCTGGCCTAAACTTTTAGGAATCCTGGTTCAATACAAGTTAAGCTCTATCAATAGAATAGTGAAGGCTGAAATTATTTTGTTATGCTATAACGTTGAGTACAACAAAATCATTCTGTCAACAGAACTTGACTCGCATTGAACCCGGAACATTCCTATGAATGAAGCAAGTGAACGGTGCTTCCTTTTTTCCTGCCTGGAAACGGGATGTTGAAAACTGTGGGACTGTACATCTTTTTCCATCTATTTGCTCGATTGTCTAAAATGAACCCAACAAAGTGATGATGGTGATTCCCTCGTTTTTAATCCTTTAACTTTAAACTGTCTTTTTATTATAAACATAAAACCAACACAAGCGCATAACAATTAAACTATGTTTTATTTTATTTATTCATTCATTCATTTTTATTATGAGTATGGCTGAGTTTCAAAAAAGTTAAAAACATATGCTTCTGGGTTTGTTCAAATGTCTAACCCTAAATATGAGCTATAGTAATAGTGATAATTCAACTCATATTGCATAATATATTACTCAAATAATAATATTTTAGGTAACTGTTTATGTATTCCAAGTACCTTTCCAAAAGACAAATTCCTTTTAAGGAACATGCCAACCATACATTCGTAATGCATCCATAATCCATAACTTATAGTAGCGAAGTAATAGAGAGCCTTGTTTGATTGTAATCTGTGCATAAGAGCACACTTAATGCAGTTATAATCTCAAAGTGTATCTGAGTTTCTTTATTAAAGAGGATATGTAATCCTACTAACGATAATCCTGCTTCACTCATGCTCAACGCGACAGACTGGAGTCAGCTATCTATCGTAGGTTGCCTCCAGACACAGAGGGCTGAGATTATAGAGCAACAATAATTATCAAGCGGAGGCTGCCCTAATTTCCCTTCCAACCCACTCCTCATGGAGCCGAGTGCTACCCAAACTAAAACACACACGCTGTGTCTTTGTTGTCCTCTCATGCGTGAATCAGTGGATGAAGCACTACTGAATGTATCTTCCCTCCATTCACAGCAGTGCAGTGTGAAAACAGCCTCATCCTTTGGGAGGTAACATGTTCTCTTTCCCTGTATACCCTGAGAAACTCTCTGCGGTGTGTGAAACAGACTCTTTTTGGAGCGCAATCTACCCAAACTGTGTTTATATATTACAGATTATACATGATGCAAATTGTAATGTCAGTAAGGTGATCTAGGTTTCATTTTAGATTACTAATTTTAGGTAATGTCTTCTAACTACTTTTGGATTATTTTAGATTACTTTTGACCTAACTTGTTTATAAATGAGATTAATTATAAAATAAAATAAATGATTATTAACCGACATCAGAGAACATGCAAATGTGTTGTTCAATTATTTGAAATGTTATCTTTAAATCTCAGGTGACTTGAAGTAAATATTTTAGGTCAAAGGGGTTTGACTGACAAACAAATTTGGGAATCCATGCATCACATGAACAAACATTAATAAACATGAAAACACCAATGTCAAAGTCTTCCAGGTTTTATAGATTTTTTTTCAACTGCTTTACATACATTTTCAAAACTTTACACACAAATACAAGAATTGCACAAAAAAATGCAAAATGCCTCACATCTCTTGCAAAATGAAGCACTGCATTCAAAATACCACAAACACATCTCATAAGCAAACATTTGCAAACACCTTTGCCATCATGTTAATTGTGTTAGTTTCATAGAGAAGTTACAGTTACATAGAGAATTGTGTGTGTTTTGCAAAAAAGTGTTTTATGAAATTGAAAACTGAGTCAAAGGCCGAGTATTAGTGTATGGTTTGGCATATTTGGTGTGTGCTTCTGGTGTTTGAGTGTCAGGTTTCAGAAATTGCGTGACAAGTAAAGATTTTGTGTATAAGCAGTTTAAAAAAACAAACTGTGAATGCTTTTGTCCCCTAATTCAGATGAATGGATTGCAAATGAATTTACATGACATTTACATGGCCATTATATTTTGTGAATACTCATTGTTTTCAATATGACACACAGATTTTTAGAAACTAAAAATGAGGAGAATTTCTAAATTATGAATATTTTACTGCTATTGTGTGAATAATTTGTAATAATGTAATCCAAAAAGTTACTGTAATCTGATTATGAGAATTTTAAAACGTAATATAATCTAATTACAAGTAGTACAATTTTTGTAATCGGATTACGTAATCCAGATGACATGTAATCAGTTACTACCAGCACTGTAAATGTGGCTGGGTGGTGTGTTCAATATTGTTAGGCCCGCTGTAATACAATTTAATGATTGCTGTGATTTTATACAAATAAGGCTTAAATGTCGCTTCTTTTACACAAAATTCACAAAAAAAGATCTAGGAGAAAATGTACATTGTTATCCATCAATCAATCAATCAATCAACAATCCACCTATCCACCAATCAACCAATCAACCAATCAATCCACCAATAAACCTATCCACCAATCCACCAATCCACCAATCAACCAATCCACCAATCAACCTATCCACCAATCAACCAATCCACCAATCCACCAATCCACCAATCCACCAATCAACCTATCAATCAAATCATCAATCAATCAACAATCAATCAATCACAATCAATCATCACAATCAATCCTCATCAAACAATCACAATCAATCAACCAATCCACCAATCAATAAATCCACCAATCAATCAATCCACCAATCAACCAATCCACCAATCCACCAAATAATCAACCAATCAAACCATAATCAACCAATCCACCAATCCACCAATCAAAATCCAATTAAACCTATCCACCAATCAGGTGTATATAATAACGCAATCTCAAAACCATCAACCAATCCACCAATAAACCAATCAACCAATCCACCAATCAACCAATCCACAATCAATCAACCAATCAACCAATCCACCAACAATCAACCAATCCACCAATCAACCAATCAGGTGTATATTAGCTAACGCAATCTCAAAATCATCAACTGGCCCAGTCAATTTATATTGATCTATTGCTAAAGCTATTCATACAGACATTATAATTAATTAAAGCATTTTTTTCCCATCCAAAACAGAAGCCAGCATACTGTTGCCAAAGTAACCTCTTCAGACCAACGTGACTTCTATTAGTTTGAAATGTGTTCTGACTTGTACCCTAACTTGTGTTTACTGAAACATTGTGTGAACATTGTTGAAACGTTCATAAGGATTTACAACCAATTTGAAAACTCTACTCTTTCAAACCTCTGTAATTCGCACCCTGACCTGCTAATGTATTCACAATCAACCATCATGTTAGCCACTCCAACAAACATAAAAATGATTCCAGGAGAAGGCCACATTTTCATGCTAAAAAGTGTGTGACAGCGATGCACAACCCTGGTGTTTGTGAATGAATTCATCACAGCTCTGGGCTCATCGATCAAGACGCAGGCTTTCACGCTGACCTAGAGGTTCAGAAGTGACCAGCTCGCTCGGGACAGATGGAGAAAAAGGAAATGACAAATGAGTCATTGGTGGAATGAAGTAAAACAAGCTCAGACACACGTTTACTTAAGTAAAAAAGAGGAAGGATAGACTGATAGGGAATTCAGACATTGTGATATACAGAGCACTGCGCAACAAAGATACGAAGAGTGTGATTTGCTTGCCCTTTGGAATGAAGCAACAAAAAATCTAGTGAATATACTCCAATTCAAAAGTTTACAAGCCAAAGTCATTCAGTAGAAATGTGACTGCAGTGACATTGCTACACATTAACTTTAACATACATGTTAAAAAAGCCTTCACAATTGTATTTAAATAGAGTTACACTGAACCTGAGCCATATCTAGAGACCAGAATATTCTTGTGATTTTGTGCAACCACCACGAACATCCTAAACACATCTGAAAAACACACGGCCCAAGCTTTGTGCCGATAGAGACAGTATCATGTATCGACAATAGTCAGAGATATCACCTGTAGCTAATGCCTTTGACGATGACAAGACGATTAATATTATTATTATTATCAGGCTAGTACTATCTAAGTAATATAAGGGCTTACTTGTTCTTTTATCACGTTTTTACAATGTTGTGCATTATAACCCATCACACAAGATTCCGTTGAGTTTATGAATGCAATGACCAATCAGAGGCGTTTAGATGAGTCATCGCTGAAACACCGGAGTTTAGTTTATTGTGTACGCTCGCTGACTGAATTCAGCTCTGTCGTGAATTCTCTCATCATAAACAACAAGTGCAGATGTAAGTATAAGAGATTTAATCATCATACAGTGTAAACGGCTTCATTGATTATAACGGGAGTGTTTTTTTTACTGCATAAACTCGCGCTTGACTGAAGTCAGTGATGATGATGCTCTCTGATTATGTAAATGTTCTTTGCTCATTTTCTGTAGATGTTTGAATAACTGAGGAAATGTAAGCCGCATAATTAGTAACTTAAAATGTTTCTATTAAATACTAATTCTGTCATATTAAAAACATTAGGCTGCTTTTCGCCTTACGCTGCTGGAGTTGGTTCACTTTCTGACAATGAAACTAAGTAAATAAATAATGAAATAAATTAGCATGATAATATCATGTATTGGCGATCTCACAGGCTGACGATAGGACGATATGGTAATTGAGCATATCGCCCAACACTAAGCACACATTTACATCTCTCTAGCTCTGTGGCACCAGGTTTTGGCCACACACAACACACTTTTTGTTTTTACGCCTCAAGTAAAAGACTACAGTAAACTTGACAGGTAACAATAGCTTAACAATTACTGACAACCTATACCATATGTCAAAAAATGGCATGCTTTCCCCTGTGAAACACTCCTTCCTTGTGCCATTATTTGGGTGTTGCCAAAACATGAGTCACTTAGAACATTTGCTAATTTCCTATGAACCTCCTCAACTCCCCATCTGTCTTTGAATGTCAATTCGGATATCAAAAATGCATCTGTACAGAATACAAGAGCTGTAACTAGTGTTCATGGGGTTATTAAATGTGATTTCAGGTCTCAGACTGTGGGTTGTTGGTGCAAAATAACAAGTTAATGTGGTTATTGTTTATGAAATCATGAAAGGTCAAACATCACAAACTGCAAGCCATAGAGTGAACCAGTTATTTGTCAAAAATCATCAATGGAGAAACAGGAGAGTAATGGTTTTCTCATGAGAACAGTTTTTTTTTGACAGAAGGGTAATAGAGAAATCTAATAAGCTAACATATCATTATTTTTTTCCCCATCCATAATTTTGACTTGCCCAGACAAATGTTGCTAAAGCTGATGAATTCCAGTGCTAGAAACCAAATCAAAGATGAGGCTGTTTCCAGCTATACAACCTCACATCACAAACCCAGAGGAATTGAAAAAGCTGTCAAACTTGGGAGCTGGGACACACCTCGGTGCGGTGTTCAAAACCTTACCACATGAACATGTCAGAGAGCCAGTCTGGCGTCAGCCTCGCTCTGCTGGGGTCAGTGTTTGTTTGGAAAGGTTCAGACGGGGTGTGTATCTGTGGGTCACTGCGGGAGATCGGTGGGACAGTAGTGTGATGCACTTGTTAGTTGCAGTTAATGTGAGGAAGTATTCCTGTAGTTATCTGCCAGAACACCTGTGTAAACCTAAAGAGAGTGATGACTTCCTACATCCACTAAAATAACCTTGCTGTTGCAAAATAGCCCTGGGACAAGATATTTGAGAACATTTAGTGTGCTATTTTGTAATACAATGATATTCAGACGTTTTCAAGTGTGACTTGAGAATCCAAATACTTTAGGGGCCACTGGATGTAAACTATTCCAGTTATAACACAGGCTTAAAAGTGACACATGATTCACTTAAAATTAGTTTTACACATCTTAAGCTCTCTACTCTGTCTTGACGTTAAGTAACACTCGCTGACTCGTTAAGGACTCGTATTAATCAGAAACTGCGTTTATTAATCTGTAACAGTTTGTTTATTACACAAGACATCGAAGCAAAGTGCATAACCCCCACGTTCGTAAGCAAAGCAAGCATATCTTACTTTTCAGGGCTTGAATTAAACCTTTCCCGTCCTTAATCAGCTCCTTGATGAACTTGTTGGTCTTCTCTAATTCCAGTTCATGAGACTTCAGCCTCTCTCGGAACTGAGGGCTGTCCACATGGCAGTCGCTGAACTCTAACGCGGGCAAGCCCATACTTCCTCCAGCTCCACAGCCAGGACAACAGCGGGACGCAAGGCAGAGGCAAGTTAAATGCAACTTTAACTAAGCATAAAACGCACTGAAGTAGAGACTACATAGCTGTAGTCGGAAACGATCATCTAAATAAATATAATAATCACAAGTGCATCTTGTCTATAACGCCGCCGCACAAAAGAATTAAATATTTGTCCGCGATCTGTCAATCAAGGGAACCACAGAAGACCCGTGCGCTTCTCATGACGACGTCATAATGCTCCGCTGCAGGGCGACGATAAAACAAAACGCGCTAATTGCGGACTCCTGCTTGGGCGTTTTTAAACGCGTCTGTGCCAACCTACCGTGAAGCGGATAATCCTGTGACTGTCGTGTCGTTCAGCCAATAGCGTTGCGGGATTCCGAAGCGGCCCGTGCACGCGATACGCACGCTCTGTGTGCGACGGGATAAGAATGTGATTG
>CM049812.1:18565658-18920658 GCA_027422405.1 Ptychobarbus kaznakovi | reverse complement strand
CTGTACTGTTTGTTCTTTCTTGCTTCCGAACACGTCTCTGATAGCTTTCCAAACCACTTCAGATGTGTTGTCTGGCTGAGGTCTTTGGATGTGAATGAAAACAAAACTAGCAACGACTACCTTTTTGGCCTTAAGTAGGGTTCTTGATAGCTTTAAGTCCACACAAATGATGTTGGTTTAAACATAATTTCTCCATTATCTGAATATTGTGCATATGTACTGTTAATCGTAATTATATAGTTATTACTGTAATAATAATCAATAATTAACTTGATTAATAATAAACGATGCATTTTAGGTTTGTAGTTGTTTTTGAGATAAATGATAGTAGATCATAATAGACACACACACACACACACACACACACACACACACACACACACACACACACACACACACACACACACACACACACACACACACACACACACACACACACACACACACACACACACACACACACACACACACACACCACACACACACACACACAACACACACACACACACACACACACACACACACACACACATATATAGGCCACACACACACACACACACACACACACACACACAACACACACACACACACACACACACACACACACACACACACACACACACACACACACACACATATATATATATAGGCTACACACACACACACACACACACACACACACACACACACACACACACACACACACACACACACACACACACACACACACACACACACACACACACACACACACACACACACACACACACACACACACCACACACACACACACACACACACACACACCACACACCACACACACACACATATGCATTCACACACACACACACACACACACACACACACACACACACACACACACACACACACACACACACACACACACACACACACAACACACACACACATACACACACACACACAATATATGTACATACATATGACATGTAATATTTGCTTGAAATATCTCTGAGGAAGATAATATTAAATTAACTTAACAACACGTTTGCATATTTACAGTTCGCTGTTGCTTAATGGTCATATTGACATGCAGGTAAACAAATTAAATATTTCTAATTTTGGTGTTCAAGGGTTTGTTTTATTTTTTTACATGTTTATGATTGAATAGCTTGTTATAATTACAACTCCCCTGCAGTTCTTACATTAAGCCCAGTTTGGGAAACCCTGGTATAATGTAATGTGTAGTCTTGATGTATTGTATGATATAGGAATCAAAAATTTGTTTTTTTCCAATACCTCAATATGGCATGTCTAATGGTAAGTTCAAAATAAGTTAGATAAAGCAAGTAATCTAAAAGTAATCTAAAAAGTAGTCAGAATACATTATAACATAGAGTGTGTGTGTGTGTGTGTGTGTGTGTGTGTGTGTGTGTGTGTGTGTGTGTGTGTGTGTGTGTGTGTGTGTGTGTGTGTGCGTGTGTGTCTATAAACAACAGAACAATATAATTGTAGATATAATTTTTTTCTTTCCAAAATCATTATTTCAAATTTGTAGTATACTGCTCATGGCCCAAAATGATAAGGTCTATAATTATATTTCAAAATAGCAGACCCTTTTTGTCTGTTTATAATAAGCCTGTGTGAAGGAGGTTGCATGACACACACCCGTTATAAGTGGTTGAGCTCGGAAGACGCATCCATTCAGTCGCGGGGGTGTTCACGCGCACAGCGCGTCTCAGAGCAGCACTTCTGAGCCATGACCGAGCGGGATACCACCGCTTTCACACTCCTACCGACGACCACCGAGCAGAAAGATACCAAACATAACTCTCTACAAAAACTTTACTGCAGGAATGGAGGATACCATCTCCGGATCCAACCTAACGGGACTGTGGACGCGAGTCGACAAGAGAACGACGTTTACAGTAAGTATGCAGATACAGATTTTTATTTATTTATTTATTCGTTAATTTTCCAAGCATACTTGATATACATGAGACGTAAAGTATGTTCTAACATAAAACAAAATGTAAAAATGTTAACTAAAATGTCTATGAAATAATGATAAAGGCTTACTACTACTACTACTACTACTACTAATATACAGTGTAAAAATGTAGGCTAATTCATTTGTAACATTAAAAGAACCTGTTACCTTACCGTTAAACGCATTGTATGACAGCTCTTTTAAAGGTGAAAGCAGTGAAAGCAGGATTAGTGGCCATTAGGGGTCATGAGACTGGACTATACCTGGCAATGGACAAATATGGAAAACTTTATGGCACTGTAAGTTTAAAAAATTGCTTTTATATAAAATGTAATGTAATTTTGATCACAAAAATGCATTAACCTAGACGTATATTTACTGTATTGAATTTAATATTCATAAACACATATTTACACCTCTATCGAGTTGAGTTTTTAAAACTAGAGCATGATGTTTAAACTCCTGAATTCCTGAAGTCTGATTCGTTCAAATGATGGCTGTAAAGAAACACCCCCTGGACTGTGTTTTGTGTGTCAGGTCATGTTGAACGATGAGTGTTACTTCATTGAGAAGATAGAGGAGAACCACTACAACACGTACCGCTCACAGAGGTATCAGGAGAACGGAGACTGGTACGTGGGGATCAGAAAGAATGGATGGGCGAAAAACGGCTCCAAAACACACAAGGGCCAAAATGCAATCTACTTCCTGCCAATGCCAGTGGATGGCAGCATACAGTAACTTGTGCGCTGATCAGAGGCTCTGCAAAACACTGGAAACTGTAATGAGACAATGCTATAGCCATTATTTGTATGTCTCTATATATTTATTTTATATATATATATATATATATATATATATATATCTTTTGTTAGTAAATGTGAATGTGAGCAAATATTTTTTAAAGATTGCTATTGTATAGTTTTGAACAAATACAAGTATTTTGATACAGCCTTTGAATTTTGTTTAGTAAAAAAAGTCTGATCCTTTTCCTATGTGTATATACTGCATATAAAGGCTACTGTATAACTACACATACTGTATATTTAGGCTGTACATAAGGACTGAACGGACTCTCAAATAGCCAGCTTCACTGTAGAAATACTGTGAAAAGTACTTTCAGTAGTGCAAAAATAAATCATTTTAAACATTTGACATCAAAGGCAATGAAACTGATGGTGTTGTTGAAAACACATTAGAAACAAATGTTTATCGTTTATAATTATTGTGAACTCCAAAATATATCCTCAGTTGCTGTGAAGTCACATATTTCAAATTCTTAAAATACATCATGAAAACATATTTTTTTCAACATGCAATGTGTATATATATATATATATATATTACCTCAGACCTGCAATGACGCCTTTTGAAGAGTTTGTGGCATAAAGTTATTATAATAACAGCGCAGTCTTTGGAATTTTGCTAAATATTTCTGCTTTGTGCATCCCACCTTACTGTGCTTTTAGATTGTTTCCTCCAGCAATTATAACGTGTTTAAGCAGGAGTAGAAGAATACAAAACAAGCCAAGGGAAACAAAAGAACTGTTCTGTGGCCCAGGGTAATGTTGAACACTATATTGATTTAAACAATTAAAAGAGATCTATCAAATGAGCTCTTCAAAACTGATAAAACCTCCTGCATTGTTTCCAACACGATTATCAGTCATGCTAGGTACCATGCTAGCAGACAGTGTTATTTTAGCATTATCTATATACTATCTTTGTATTTATGAATATTTTGAAAAATATTTTAATACATTTGTATTAATTTTGCTATGTGCTATGCATGTCATTTTTTGTGTTTTCCCCCTAATATTTCTATTTATCGTTAGTTTTATTGTTAGTCATTTTAGTACTTAAATGTATTTCAGTAAATTGGCAAAATTACTCATTTTAGTTTAATTCTTAAGTGTTTCATCTAAATTGTATATTTTAATTCAGCTTAATTTCAATCAGCAAAACAGTTTTAGTTAATAGTAACAACATCCCAAACAGTAAGTGCATTTTATTTTATTAGTTGTAACTATGCAACTGCTGGACAGTTTTTTTGTTCTTGTGTCCTTATTTGGTTTGTTTCCGGTCCTTGTTAAGTGTGATTATCAGTTCATTCCTGTCCAGCTGTGTTTGTCTAATTCTCTGTAATTATCCTGTGAATTTATAGTACTGTCTGTTCAGTTAGTTTTGGTCTGGTCTACTCGTTACTCCGGGTGTTCCTGTCTTTGTCTGCCCTGCCTTGTCTTGCCCTGCCGTGTTTATATTAAAGTTATTTTGAGTTTACTCCTCCTCTTCAAGTTCCTCGTTCCTCCCCGTTGTGTGCACCGTGACAGAAGACCAGACCTCAACAGAGAGTAAGCGGCACCCATTCACTGTTAGTTTTTTAAAGTTTTTATTTCCCTGTTTGTGTTTCCGTGGCATGGAAGTTCGCCGCTGTCATGCACCGCCCTGACAGAAGACCAGACCAGGTACCTCAACAGAGAGTAAGCGGCACCCATTCACTGTTAGTTTTTTAAAGTTTTTATTTCCCTGTTTGTGTTTCCGTGGCATGGAAGTCGCCTCTCGTCATCCCGCCCTAGCCAGCATGAGTCTCTCATGCCCACCGCCGATCATGGCTCGGCAATCGTTATGCAGTGCCGCGAGCCCGCCGCCGTCCGCATGAGTCCTCATGCTCCATCACCGCCGTCCATGGCTCGGAAGTCATGCAAGCCCGCCACCGTCCGCGGCTCCGCGGCTCCCCTCGCTCCGTCCACCGGCTCAAGCCCGCCTCAACGCTGCTGTGCGCGGCTCCCTCAAGCACGCCGCCGTCCGCGGCTCACCCAAGTATGCCGCCGTCCACCGCTGACTCAAGCCCGCCATCCCGAGGAAATCAACACCGCCATCCACGGTTCGCTCATTCAAGGCCATCCAAGGCTACCAAAGCCGCTGGCTGCGGCTCCCTCCAGCCCGCCATCCGCGAGGAAATCAACGCCACCATCCGCGGTTCGCTCATTCACGCCGCCATCCGAGGCTCACCCAAGCCCGCCGGCCGCCGCTGACTCCAGTCCACAAATCACGGCCAGGAGTGTCGTTCCATGTCCCATAGAAACATGTTTTTTTAAGTCTTGTCCACCCTGTGAGGGCCCCTGACTCCTTGTCACGCCCAGAAGAAGCCTCAGCTTCCAAGCTAGCCCAAGATGGGTTCCTGTTCCCGAGGACAGCCCCAGACGGCTCCTGATACCCCAATAGCTGCCCCATGGATTTTTTTTGGGGGGGTAGAAGGGTTCCAGCTGGAGTGGCCGGGCCGAGTGGACCGAAGCCACTGCCACAAGGACCACCTGCCATGGCCTCCCGAGATCCTTGCTGTGTTATTACTTTTTTAAAGATGTTTTTGGCTTGGCATCTGATAAACCAGGAAAAAAGGCAACCAACACCATGGCAACCTTAAAGCAACGCCCTGACAACCATCCACAAGTATATGGCAGTCAGTTCTGGGCAAAACCCACTATTCACTGTTTCACTGTTTTGTTTTTGAGAAAATTAATTTACAATCTAATGTAAAATTGGCAATTTTTTTGGACACAGATTGTACTTTCCCCAGCAGATGGCGGTAATGTATCTAATTAACCACTTTTCAGTTGACTTGGGCAGAAAATGGCAGTCCTCCACACATTTCTGAGTAACCTCAGAATATATTACTGAAACTTTCTTGTAAGAGTTTCAGTGTAAATGATTTCCAGGTTGCAGACTGATATGTAGAATAGACAAAATAATGCAGATAATGGGCTGTCTGTCTTGCTTACATAAAGGTGCTGAACTTTATGGAGCGACAGCTGAAACAAATGGTTAATTACTGCAGTAATGCTAGGAAATGAGACCCCCTTCTGTAAAGAGTTAAAACTTGAAGAATGTCCACAAACTGTTTTAATAGTGCAAATCTGTGAGCTTTAAAAGACAAACACACACATTATCAAACAAACAGATGTAAGATTGCATATCCTCCCACACAAGCACAGGGGAGCTCTCTCTCTCTCTCTCTCTCTCACACACACACACACACACACACACACACACACACACACACACACACACACACACACACACACACACACACACACACACACACACACACACACACACACACACACACACACACACACACACACACACACACACACAGTCCTGCACCCTGGCCTCCAGCCTTTGGGGCCACGGTTGGAGCAGGAAGGGAGCTATTCACTGTAAACTGAACAAGCAACAGCTTCCTCTGGGACTCCCCCAGCGCAACTGCAGCCAAGATACTAGCATTATAAAGCACTTTGACAGACCCCTGTCAAAGCGGAAGACAAATCCTCCAAAAATTTTACAAACACTCCGTCATTACCTCAAGTACACACACACACACACACACACACACACACATACCCCTATCCCCCCCTGCAACGTGCCTCCGGAGGAGTCTTCAAACTCTCATCTAGAAGCTGAGCGTGTTGTTGACCATTGCATGAACGCTCACTTTTCTACCTCGCTGTTGTTCTGTCTCCGTCCATCTAGGACGGAAAGAGGGGATGCATGCCGGTCAGCTGATTCCACTGTAATTAAAGACTGCTTTCCATCTGCTGAAGCACTTTGCAACGTCCCGAGCGGCTGCAAAAGCTATGAGGCTGAAGGGGGGAGGATATGAAGAGGATGGAGGAAGAAAGAAGGGGGGGGGGGTGGGGGTGGAATGGAGAATTCTTACGGTGCGCCTCGCATGCTTGCGGTAGGGCCTCGGAGAACAGCTTATTAGGAGCCAGGCCTTCTAGTTTTCAAAACTGCAGATGTGGGCTGTGTGGACACTTTCTCCAGGACTCCTTGTGCTCTTTAAGCGTGCGTTTGTAACGTTATTGCAGGGCTGTCGTCTGAGGGACGATCGGGGAACGTTGTACCAGGGCCACTAAGGTTGTCTATAGCGTGCTGCACTGATCATGTATTTTTGTAGGCCAACTTGGAAAAGATTATTATTTACATTGGCTTGTGGATGTAAATAATATGCCCAATATATGTTGTAAACACTGAAGCTCAATGCAATACATTTTTGAAAAAGAATATAAATTTAGTTCCAACTCTCATCTACCAAAATATATTTCAAAATGTTTTTCAGGGGCAAGAAAATACATTTCCAATTTTAAAGTAGCATACATTTGTACTAAATGCAAATGATGGAATAGCCAAGATATCAAAACTACATTAATTATGATTTAATAATGCTTATTTTATAAGATTATTCATATTATATTGTTTAATAAGATTATCTTAGAATAAAATGTTATTCAAAAGTGTTATATCTTCATATTTGTTATAGACAATATTTTCTTTAAATGTGAGATACATAAATGTATTTTTTTTATTGAAATATATAGCGTAAAATATAAGTTTCTGTTTTATTTGAAATATATTAACATGTTTAAAATATTTTCGAAAATATTAATACATTCGTTTATTAATACATGTTTTAGCAACTACATTTGTTGTCATTTGTAACAATAATTGTATTTATTTATTTATTTTGCCAGGGATCCATGTTCATCATGATTTTTTTCACAAATTAACCGATTTTTGAACCCTAAACACAATCGGTAGAAGTAAAAAACTAAACACGGGTCACATGACTTCAGTGCCACAATTAAGCTTAAACTCTTTCAGTCTGTATTTAAAATAACATTTCCCTAAAAGAGTTTCTAGATTTTAAACACAATCAGGCTATAAAAGCAGACAGTGAGTAGATACATTTAATTGTTTGGCGTGATGATGTTTAATGTCTCGTTTAGAACTTGTTAGCAACTGCCTTTAAGTAAAAGCTTAAAAAAATCACAATGGTGGTTTTACTGATGTGTTTTATGTCGTAGAATAAAATGTGAAATATTTTGAGCTTGTGTTAACTTCAGGCATTGAACCAAAAACCCCAAACTTCACGGCGATGGAACCAGAAGTGCTAACATTCTTTTCCAGGTTTTGGGTTTCTGAAGCACTCTAGAGTACTAATGAACTCATCAATATTTGGTCCTAGATTTTTTCACTCAGCCATGTATAATTATGTAGTGAGAGACATTCACCATTGTGCTATAATCACAATGCTACAGTGTCCTGGGAGGTTGTCAATGTCTTGACTCTCTTTTGTCTGTTAATGTATTTATAAAATCCTCAAAATCATGTTGTGTAACCAACATGAAGGAGTCAAAAACATAAAACATGAAAATGGTGTCACTGAGGACTTCTATAGACCCTCATGTGTGCGTCAAGGTCAATACATCTCTCAAAATATCAGATAATTTGACCTTTTTATGACATGACAAGATTCATTCATGTTGTAAAATGTAGAGCACTTATACACTGCCATTTAAAATATATTTAGTTTTTTTAAAGAAGTATTTTATGCTCATCAAGGCTGCATTTATTCGATCAAAAATACAGAAAAATAACATTAATATTTTTTTATATTATTGTAATTTAAAATAATTGTTTTCTATTTTAAAATACTTTTAAACATAATTTATTTCTGGGCTACAAAGCTGAATTTTCAGCATTATTACTCCAGTTTTCAGTGTCACATGATCTTTCAAAAATGATTCTAATGCTGATTTATCATCAATGTTGGAAACAGTTGCGCTGCTTATAAACTAAAAACTAAATCACCTCAATGAATAAAAAAATCAAATAAAATCAAAACAGTACAGTACAATACAGGACCTGCCAGATTTGAGGAATGTTGGCCCAAACTATAATGTAAGATGCAATAGATTGATATTTGAGATGAATAGTGATTTAATAAGCTTGTGACATATTATGCAATCTTACATCCTAAGATTTAAAAAATGACACAAAGAATGTGCATTTCAGTAAAAGAAGACAAAACCACAGAAATGAATTGTCTTTCGGGAACAGGCATCCTTCATCTGTGCATAGTAACTCACACATTTAGTGTTGGTCACCTTTTCCTCTTCCTGTGAGAGGCTGTGAGATATGATTGAGATTTCCATAACAACCAGAACCCCAGCTCGCACACCACATTCTCGTTTGTCACACCTCCCATTCTTAGCCACATAACTGACCGATTCATCGGTGGAAAGAGCTAAAAATAGACTCTCGTCCTCCGAAATATCTAAAAATGAGCTCGGCGTTACGATAACAAATACATGGCAGCTGTAACCTCCCTTTGTGCGTCACACTAACACAAGTGAGGCTCTCGGCAGGATGCGCTCTCAATATTCCCATAATGTGATACAGCACAAGCCATTACATCTTCATCCAGAAGTACAGGAAGTCCACCTCCTGTCTTTCATACTTCCTGATTATAAACCCTCTTGGCAGGAGAGTGTGAATGGAATATTACAATCTTTTATCGCTTGTCCCATTTCTTTGATGAGCTGTAATATATCCTCAGGAAATAGAATATTGACATTAGCTTCAATAATTAAGTGGCCATCAGAGAGACTGATATCATCTAAACCGCCCTCTTATGTGATGTGAGCTTTGTTTTTGGCATGAAACTGGGTCATATAGTGCATGTTATGATAATCACTTTTTTTTTTTGCACAGAAGCCCAGTCATTGGGGTTTGAGAAAATTATCTTAAAGGGGTCATCGGATGCCCATTTTCCACAAGTTGATATGATTCTTTAGAGTCTTAAAGAAAAGTTTTTAACATACAGGGGCATCTCAATAAATTAGAATGTCGTGGAAAATTTCATGTATTTCAGTAATTCAACTCAAATTGTGAAACTCAAGTATTAAATAAATGTCAATGCAGTCACAGACTGAAGTAGTTTAAGTCTTTGGTTCTTTTAATTGTTATGATTTTGGCTCACATTTAACAAAAACCACCAATTCACTAGCTCAACAAATTAGAATACTTCATAAGACCAATAACAAACAACAAATTTTTTAGTGAATTGTTGGCCTTCTATGTTCATTTTCTGTATATGTACTCAATACTTGGTAGGGGCTCCTTTTGCTTTAATTACTTCCTCAATTCGGCGTGGCATGGAGGTGATCAGTTTGTGGCACTGCTGAGGTGGTGTGGAAGCCCATGGTTTCTTTGACAGTGGCCTTCAGCTCATCTGCATTTTTGGTCTCTTGTTTCTCATTTTCCTCTTGACAATACCAGATTCTCTATGTTCAGGTCTGGTGAGTTTGCTGGCCAGTCAAGCACAACCAACACCATGGTCATTTAACCAACTTTTGGTGCTTTTGGCAGTGTGGGCAGGTGCCAAATCCTGCTGGAAAATGAAATCAGCATCTTTAAAAAGCTGGTCAGCAGAAGGAAGCATGAAGTGCTCCAAATTTTCTTGGTAAACGGGTGCAGTGACGTTGGTTTTCAAAAACAAACATAATCCAACAATAGACACACCCAAATCATCGCTTAGGAGTCATTCTTGTGTACATCCTCCAGACTCTAGACCGTCAAAACAATGGCTGAAAAAGAGGACTACTGACAGCTCACTCAGGGGGGGGGGGGGGGCCTCTGATAATAAACTGTAGCCAAATTCCTTGACACGTCTGTGGGTGGTGGCTCTTGATGCCTTAAAACCCCAGCCTCAGTCCATTGTGAAGTTCACACCAAATTGGGAGGGCCTTGAATCGATTTTGCTTGACAATCCTCATGAGAAAGCGGTTCTCTCGGTTGGGTGAAACTTTCTGTTAAATGCTTGGATAAGAAAAAAAACACTCTGGGAGGATCTTTATCATTATAGGGTGATAGTATGATCATTATAAGGTGATTACACACACTGCCAACACACGTTTCAGTTCAAACAACTTGTAAAAGTGCATGTCACGTCCGATGACCCCTTTAAACTATGTCAAGCAATAATATAGCAGGGTTCTCCTAAAAAGAAAATGTAACTGTCTTTCTTCTGTAGAACACAAAAGAAGATATTTAGAAGAATGTTTGCACGCTCTTTTCCACACAAGTGAATGGTAACAGTCAAACTCCAAGAATGAACAAATGCACTGTAATAGTATCGTAAAAGTTGTATATACAATTTGTGCAATTTGTTCTAAAGTCTACTGAAGATTAGTCTCAGCCTCAGACATCACACCCACGAAACGTTGGCTGAACGTCTGATGCATATGGCACACACTTAGTCTGGAATACTGAGGAGTTTCAAAGTCTTCGTCGGATTGTTAATACAGATTTCCGTGAACGTGTGTGTCGCGTTCTTTAACGTTCCGCCTGAAAACGGATGCATGACGCCACCCCTCACGAAAGAAGAAAGCTGTCGTGTTTAAAACTTGGCTGTGAACGTCTGATGTGATGGCACACACTTATCTGGAAATACCTTGAAGTTTCTAAAAGTCTTCGTCAAAAGTATGGTAAATATTTAAAGTTGGTAGATTTACAGGATTTCCGTGAGACGTGTGTGTCGAATCTTTAAAATACATCCGATACTTTTACACTTTAAACCGGTCTGTTTTTGTGGCTGAAAACAAAGATCCACCCCCGAAACTGACGCCAAACCCCCTCAGAAAGAGAAAGCTGTGTTTTATTGAACTGTGATGAGATGTGATGTGCATGTCGGTCAGGGTCACTAAATGGGCTGCCTTTCAAAAGTAGTGGTAAATATTTAAAGTCAGTCGCAGCATAGAATCTTTAAAATAATCCGTAATTTTTTACTTACACACCTTAAGTAAATTTTTCTGTTTTTGTGTATCTGTACTTTATTTCACGCCCGAAATGTTTTATTTGAACGAAAGTAACTTTTACTTTTACTTCACTACATTCCAGAGCATGAACTGTGATTGGTTGTACTTTTACTTCACTACATTTCATAAAACATATCGTTACTCCTTATGTCGGTCAGGCATACATGGGCTGGCAGTGGTCCGAGACGTCAGTAACTGTGGTTTATTCATAAAAGAAAAACTAATTTTTTACTGATTATTTTCTTAAGTAAATTTTTCAAGTATCTCAATCTTTTCGCAGATCGCAACAAACGATTCATTCACAAATTGGAAAGATTTGCAGTAACTTTTACTTTTACTTCACTACATTCCTGTTTCTCGAGATCGTACTTTTTACTTCACTACATTTCATAAAACATATCGTTACTCCTTATAATACATCACGTGCTCCGAACCGTTTCAGAAGCTGTGGTTTAGTCCTCCATGGAACAAACTGATTATTTTCAAGAACCTAAAGTTCAACCGGGCGCGCATGCGCAATCGCTGATGCAAACGATTCGTAAGTTCATGTCCAATTTAGGATTAATCGATTGCAGCTGTTCTCGAGTCGAAAATCAACTCAGCTCAAAACAAATGAACCGTAGAGCGAGTCTCCAGGGAATTGAACTCACAAGTAAAGAACCGGGCGCGCATGCGCATCTACTGATAAAGGGTGATCTACGTAAGTTACTAATGTCCATTTTAGGATTATTTATGTAACTGAAAATCACATGCAGACAGCTCAAAACTGGCAGTTCTCAGTTGTTTGTGAACTATCTCTGTAAAGGAAACATTAAAATAACACAGATTAATAAAATAACTCATGCACTTTCATATTCTCCACTAAGCCCACTGTAACGTATGCAGTTTTATGCAGACAGATAAAGCTATGGCATTTAGCCCATGTGATGTCTATTTTTATATTGTTTAGGTCAGTATAATTTTTTAATTGTTTAGAAACATTAGCCGATAACACAGATTAAATAAAATAACTCATACGTTCAATGTTTACTCAAACCATACTGAAAACGTTAAGTTTTATTAAAATGTTACCGATACACTGTCTAGCTAACATGTGAGCTTGCTGGTGCTCTATTTTTATATTGTTTATCAACAGTGATGAAATTTTTATTTTTTATATTGTTTAGAGTCCAAATATTTGTACTCAACCACCGAGTAGACTGAGGTAAAAAGAAAGGATGTGATATTAACCATACTGAAAATAAGTAAATATTGTTACTGATACAGTAATTATCAGAGTGGAAGTCTAGCTAACAAGCCCTCTGGGGCATTTGGCCAGGGGTTAAGTTACACCACAGACGAGGTTTTGAGAAGAAAAAAATCATTATGAAAATATAATTATATTTTCCTTAAAATGTTCTTCCTAACTTCAAATATTTGTATTCAACCATTCTCTAGATAGATTCATATATAACTGAGGTAAAAAGAAAGGATGTGATGTTCAGAATATGCAAAACAACAATCTTAAAACTAACTTTATTCAGTAATTATCTGTTAAATTAGATGGAAGTGATGCCTCTGGGGGTTTTCTCTCAGGTACAGGGGTGGTTTACACCACAGCGAGGTTTGAGAAGAAAAAAAGCTTCACATTATGAACATTACTACATCAACTCTCATTAATTTTCCTTAAAATGTCCATATCAACAACAAAATATAAGGCCTTATTCTCATATAGTGGTTATTTTGTTCATATATAACTCCCAGGATTTTTGGCAGTGCAAAACAACAATCTTTAACACTTTATTCTTATTGCTAATATAAAATTAAATTAAGTGGTCTATATAAAATTGAAAATAAATCTAGATCAGTAATTTTTTACTTAAGTTTTCTCAAAATCAGGTACATCGCAGTTGTACTTTCAACGAGTAAAATTTGAAAAAGCAGAACATTACTACATCACTTCATCAACGTAGTCCATATCAACAACAAAATATATATCTTGTAATATTTTAATCCATATAGTGGTTATTTTTGTACTTTTACTCAAGAAAATCCCTTGATTTGTGTACTTCGTCCACCAGTACTGGATTATAAAATATGGCTAATATAAAATTAAATGGTCTATATAAAATTGGAAAATAAATCTATCAGTAATTTTTTACTTAAGTAATAAAAAATCGAGTACTTTTGTACTTTCATCGAGTAAAATTGAAAAGCATCTACTTTTCTGGAGTAATATTTTATTATACATCTGTACTTTTACAAGTACTTGATTTGTGTACTTCGTCCACCACTGTGGGCTGGTCTGCCCAATAAAAAGGCCATCTATTTCAGACTGACCTTAGCTAGGTCTGCGCTGAGACTAACTGAAGACATGCGATGTGAGGAAACTTGAACCCAGCAGGCACAGAACATCAATATAATGTCAGGTTGAAGTTGGACATGATGTCGAACAGACGACATTTTGGTTGAAAATGAAAATCGGGTTTGACCTCAATATTGATGCCAACTTGTAATAATCCTATAACAGTAACTGCATAATTTATTCATGCTACAATGCATGCTGGGAACTCACAAAGCCTTAATATTTCAACAATATGAAAATCTTTGTTCAGACAACTGTGTTGGGACAAGATTTGGGGTAAATTTGTTGGTCTGACAAGGGTTATTATGTAGTTTCAATAAAATATAATTTTTTTTTTTGTATTTTAGACTATTTGCATTTTTTACGGTGTATAATCAGTAATGGACTATAATTCATAAGTAATCTACCCGGCATTGGTTGGTACACCAGATTTGACATCAATGATTTCCAACTTTTTAGTTAACTCACAAAAAGCAATTGTATTATTCTAAAAATAAATATATCACATAACTCGTATGGAAGCTTTTATGATCATTTTATAGTGCTGTTCTGTCATTTTTGGGGGGCACATCTCCTTTTGTGATACTTTTGTGACAAAAATAATCCTGATTTGCAACTACATATGTCAACAATGACAAGTTTCATTTCTGTGTGAACTACGCCTTTAATGTTCTCATGGATTTTTTTTTTTTTAGAAAGCAGCGTGTAACACGCACACCTCCTTTTTCCACATAAAAGCACATCCGAGGACCGTCATCTATAAAAAAATGTGGCCTCTGAATGTCTGTTGGTTTAACGTCCATAGTCACTTCCCTTTTTTCCTTTTCCAGCCATTCTCTAGATAGAATCCCATTGGAATTAAAATAGCCCCTGTCTAACCTAACAACAAACAAAAACCACTGAGTCGTGGCCCTATTTATGTGAAATGCCTCGCCTATAGACCCAGGCATAAACCAGGCTTTCTACTCAATCCCTTTGCAGTCAACAGGACACACACACACCACACACACACACACACACAACATCACACACACACACACTACACACACACCACACACACACACACACACACACACACACACACACACACACACACACACACACACACACACACACACACACACACACACACACACACACACTTCTGTATGTATACACACACCCATTCTTTTTTGTCCTTCATTCATTGCCTCTTTTTTGAGTTGCATCCTCTCTTGTGAAAGAGCAGGAGAGCTGCTGTAATTATTCCCTCATTCACAGGAATGTCCAAACAAATAGGCCTTTTTGAAGTGAGCCATTGTCTCAATGTGGGAGTGGATCAGGCGGGGTGCAGGAGGCACGGAGCAGCTTCCTGTGGACAGAATGTCTCGAGTGAATCCACGCAAACACTCCCCCGACCCTAAAAGTCCCTGTTGACCAAAGTCCTAATTTTAGGACAGATAATCGGACGCTTCCTGGGAGGATATAAAAGTAGATTTGTGAGACATTACGCAGAAGAGTCAAGCATCCTTTCAGAGAATCCTAAATGCAGCAAGACTTTTTCAGAATATACTATAAAAACACATTATACTAACATATTTTACTGTATATCCAGAGGAGAACTGTCCCCCTGGTGTAGCCTAGTCTAAAAAAATTGATCTATTATCAAACATGAAACGGTTTTCCTTCCTTCTCACAGTTGCCTTTGCCTTGTATACTAGCTTACTCAAGATATTTCACAAAATGTACTATGTATTATATTATTTATAAGTACCCTTGTGAAAAAGAAGCATGCTTAAGTGTATTCAACTTTTAGTTTACATCAAACCTTATAAGTATATTAAAAAGACTATACTTGCAGATTATATAATATTGATGAAATAAAAGAACACTTAAGTGTACTTAATGACATTACAGTACACGCTGTAATAATGTCAAATTAAAAGTTTTACTTTGATGCACATTTTAAATAAAGATGTTTTAATAAGTTTTATCATGTTTCAAATTTTGTTCTCTGGCATACTAAAGCACACATAAAGTACTTGATTATTAATTTTAGTACACATTATCCATATTTCGAAAATGATACGAGTAATTTCGAAGTTATATATAAACGTACTTAAGTCAGTCAAAAGGCAATCTTTAGCTGAACTAGTTGCATTTAATAAAAATATAAATTATAATTTAATGATATTTAATTGTAAATATATTGCGATTAAGTGTCTGAAAACATTACCTTAAATTTTCACTTAAGTATATTTTTACTTTTATAATACGTACTCTTTTTTAAAGAATGCTAAAATGTACTTCTCTTATGTACCGGTTTGCAAAAAAAGTCTGAAATTGTTCACGGTTCAGTTTGATTTATTCAGACAGATCACTCATGCACTGAACCATTTGCAGTGATTTCTCACACCAAAGTAGTAAAGGGATATTCTATTATTATTATTTTTATTGTTTATTGACTTTTTTAGTATTATTGCAGAATGTTTGTCATTGAGGAACACTGAATAATTTTGCTTTTACGATAAAATGTCAATACAACCTACCTCACATTAAAATTAAAATACATAGAGTACTAATCTCACATCAAAATGTCTATATTACGAAAGTGATTTTTAAAATCCATGATCGCTTAAAAGTATGCACATGCATATAAAACAGAAAACAAACAGTGCTGTATAAGGAGGATATTTCCTGGCATCTATTGTACCAAACAAAACTTGTCTTTTATCAATTCTCAGATTGAAAAAAGAAGCCACCTCTCTGATGACTGATTGAACTACATTTGAGTTGTGTCCTAGAATAGAACAGCTTCCAGCTTTACTGTAGAAGCAGCACAGAAAATGCCAGGCCTGTGTATGTACATGCATCAGTCATCTGTGTATTTACAGTAATGGGTTGGTCAGGAAGCCTGCAGGTGTTGTTGGCATTGCATTGAGAGTTCATTTCTGGTAGGACAGGCTGCTGGAGTGTAATAAAGGTGCCTTAGAGCTGCAGTGGGTGTGGTAAGAGGTGGTTAGAGGGGATTTTAAAGCTTACTGGCCGTATTCTGGCAGGGCCCTTTAAGGAGTCGTCAGGAGAGACGTGTCGCTTCCTGTCTGGAAGAGTCTGAGAGCTCTGGACACAGATCTGTGTGAGAGATGAGCTGTCCCTGTATCCTGAGAGATCTCTTTCTCCCTGTTTGTGTAACTGTGCGCTGTAGTCTTCCTGTCAGGAATCGTTTGCTTTTTACTCCTCCGTGGCTGCTGTTTTTACTGTGCTCGGAATGCAGCTCATTTATTCATTAGTCTTCACTAGACTGTTATGATTAATTTAGCTTTAACTCCATGCAGTTTGATTTGTTGATAGGTTTATAGACCCTTTTAGGGCAGACGTCACAGCGCTAGCTGGAGGCAAAACAAAGCGAAAACTGAAGGCGGCCAATTCAAACCAGCGCAGATTCGGCTACACAAGAGCTTAAATATCATCTTGTTGTGATGTTGAGTGCCAGAATCGATGTAGTAGAGGCTTCAATTTGAAATTTTAACACATAACTGCTTTCACTGCCAGGACAAAAATAAAAAACCACGACAGCTGTGGTTAATTAAACGAGATAAAACGAGTGGACTGGACAGAAACCATCGTCAAACATGATCGCGTTTGCAGCTCATACTTCTTATCAGAAAATGTTCAATAAAGTGTTTGTTGTTATGGGCGTGCCGGAAGATTGATTATTCAACGCTATCTCACGACCAATTCGCACATATTTTACAAAGTGACTAATTCGTACGAATTTGTACAACCTCACTCGTATGATTTTGTATGATTTGTCTAAACCCCAGTGATGGGTAGGTTTAGGGGCAGGGTTAGGTGTAGGTCATTCGTACAATTTCATACGAATTGTGCAACTCATAAAATACGTATGATTTGGCAAAAAACATATGAATTTGTACAAGTGAGGTCGTACGAATTCGCACGAATTAGCCACCTCGTAAATAATAATAATAATTGAAATTGCCATGAGATCGGGTTGGATTATTCTGTCTATTATCCATTTAACCATTTATATTTATAAAAGGGGGCAGTCGTGACTCTAATGGATAGAGCGTCAGACTTGTAACCCGAGGTTGTGGGTTCGAATCTCGGCTCCGGCAGGAATTGTCCACGACTGAGGTGAGACCCTTGAGCAAGGCACCGAACCCCCAACTGCTCCCCGGGCACCACAGCATCGGCTGCCCACTGCTCCAGGTGTGTGTGCACTTGGATGGGTTAAATGCAGAGAACACATTTAACTGCTGGTTATACTCTGAATAATTGTGTATATGACAAATAAAGCTCATCTGAGCTTAATAATAATAATTATTATTATATTTACACTGCAAAGATAGCGTCACATTGTGTTAATTAGCTATGAAGTGTCATTTCATTTTATGCAGAACCAAACAATGAAATTAAACGTACTTAAAACTATATTTCCTATAATATATTGTATTGTTAACTATATTACTAATCGTTTTACACACACACACACACACACACACACACACACACACACACACACACACACACACACACACACACACACAACACACACACACACACACACACACACACACACACACACACACACACACACACACACACACACACACGCACGCACGCTCTTGTTGGGTTTCCATGTTTTATGGGGACATTCCATAGGCGTAATGGTTTTTATACTGTACAATCTGTATGTGCTATTGCCCTACACCTACCCTACACCTAAACTTAGCCCTCACAGGAGACATTCTGCATTTTTAGATTTTCAAAAAACTTTATGCTGCATGATTTCTAAGCTTGTTTCCTCATGGGGACCAAAAAATGTCCCCACAAGATAAAGATTTACTGGTATTACTATCCTTGTGGGGACATTTGGTCCCCAGGACGTGATAAATACCAGCTCGCACGCACGCACACACGCACACGCACACACACACACACAATATATATACTGTATATGTATACAATTTATAACAATAAACTATATTTAACAAAAAATACAATCATTTTTGTTTTAATTGTTATTCTTCATAATTTTCTGATTTAATTCAGCTCAACTGAATTTAAAAGTTTTATTTTAGAGAATGCCAGATCATTTTAAGTTTGTTACACACAGTTTTTTTTAAGTTTGAGTTCTATTCAAAATCTAACAGACATTGATGATATTGATGTAAGATTTGCATACTGAATTTTATTTATCTAAATGTATTTTATTATTTTTTAGCATACTGAATCGTAAAACTAACACTGTTCTCAAGTAGTTTAAGTTAGTAAAGTTTTAATGTCATTTCTTTAGATTTTTGTTCCTTTTTGTATACATTGCTGTGACCTATATAGCCTACTAAATAAATGATAATGACAGTTTAAAACCAGGCCAGTGAAGACTTAACGTTTGCTTTGTCCTTGTGTTAGCAAGAAAGGGACATGAGATTCAGTAGCAGAGAAGGATTTCTAATCAGAGGTCCCTTTGGAGCCGGTGAAAGGAGCAGTTCCATGGTAGACTAGAGAAGAACAGGAGCCTTTGGGGCCCGGCAGCGGAGGCGAGCTCACACATCACTGCTCGCCTGCGTCTTTGTATGCATGTGGAATTAAAAAGATGTGGGTGAAAGTCTGTGAGGAGCAGAAGCAGAACTTCTGTCCATTCACTCCTTAAATCACACACACGACTGACTCGAGATCTTCTCAAGAGAGAAACACTGAGCATTAAACGACTGACATTCTGCTGGTTTTCCGTTGTGAGCAACTTTACTTGTTCCTTGTTTTTTTTTCATGGTGTAAATTACAAGATGGACCACATCCTGATCTTTTTAAACCTACATAGCAAACCTCCAAGACAGTAATCTCTTACAGGAAAGAGATACTTGGCAAAGCACAGCTTGCTGACAGATACATGTAGACTCACGTTTCCGTACCATACATGGGGAAATATCAGTTTACACTCTTAAAAGGGCTTAGGTTTTCATTTGACAATGACAAAAGGAATTGTCTTCTGTTTTATGCCTCCTTTTATGACATGAACCAGATAATTGTGTTAGTAGAATAAAAAGAATGTGTACAAGACAACTGGGCTATTCAGAGCGGGTAATGCAGGTGTTGGGCTCCAAGTAAACACATTTTACTTCCGTATCGTGATGTATTTACAAATGAAACATAATTATTAATAAATAATAAGGACGGGCAAGTGAGTGTAAGATACCAAAGTTTACAATTGCAGTGGAATAGGGGCCTTTGATTAAAAGCAAGTTATAATATTTAATTTAAATTATTATTATTAATAATATCAATAATTTCATTTTTATTTAATTACACTTAACTTTATTTTATTTTATAATAAATTAAATAAATTCAATGTATACATTTTATCAGATCAAACCCATAATTTATTATTATTATATTTAATTTAATTTAATAATAAATTGTATTAATCTGAAGGGACTTTTGCTGCATTGTTTTAGCTACAGAACTATTTATAATTATACATTTAAGTTATACAAAAAAAAATGTTTTTATTATAAATATTTCCCCCCTTTGGAATGCAAGCATTAATGAAGACCAGACCATAAATGTAAATTAAGAAATAATTGTATTTCATGTTGACTCATATTGAGAGGTAAATAAAAGTTAGTAATAATCAACAGCATCAGTATTCATATTCATAAAGTACATTAGTTGTTCTGCTTTATTTATTTATTTGTTTGATTATTTGTTTAGTTAGACACTGACGTGCACAATATCAAGATATGGACTAAAAACCTGCAAAAAAATAATTAGGTCATGTTGTAATATCAGACCTTTTTAGCCATAATAAGCAAAGTCACTCCATTGACAAAAAATATATTATATATTTTTTTCCAAAACCACTGTGCATCTGCATTTATGTTTGGATCTTGTGACTAACAGGATATGTGAGAAGCATTCAAATGTACCGCAAAGCTTGGACATGGAGGTGGACACGGTGTTCACAGAGTGTGTGTGTGTGTGTGCGTGCGTGCGTGCGTGCGTGCGTGCGTGTGTGTGTGTGTGTGTGTGTGTGTGTGTGTGTGTGTGGGCATGTTTATGTGGTTTATGAGGACACAAATTTGTATAATGACATGGGTATGACATAGGTATTACAAGGAGAAGGTGATTTATGAGGACATTTTCAGTGTCCCCATAATTTAAAACGCTTATAAATCATACAGAGTGAGGTTTTTTTGAGGGAAAATAGAAATGCACCGTCTCCTGTGAGGGCTAAGTTTAGATGTAGGGTAGGTGTAGGGCAATAGCACATACGGTTTGTACAGTATAAAAAACCATTACGCCTATGGAAAGTCCCCGTAAACCATAAAAAACCAACATGTGTGTGTGTGTGTGTGTGTGTGTGTGTGTGTGTGTGTGTGTGTTTGCGTGCGTGCGTGTGTGTGTGTGTGTGCGCGTGCGCACGCACACACACACACACACGCACGCACATGTTGGGTTTCCATGTTTTATGGGGACATTCCATAGGCGTAATGGTTTTTATACTGTACAATCTGTATGTGCTATTGCCCTACACCTACCCTACACCTAAACTTAGCCCTCACAGGAGACATTCTGCATTTTTAGATTTTCAAAAAACTTTATGCTGCATGATTTCTAAGCTTGTTTCCTCATGGGGACCAAAAATGTCCCACAAGATAAAGATTTACTGGTATTACTATCCTTGTGGGGACATTTGGTCCCCAGGACGTGATAAATACCAGCTCGCACGTGCGTGCGTGTGTGTGTGCACTTGCGCTCTGGCGAGGTTTCCCCACCGTGCCCCTCAGCACAGTGTATACAGTTACTCACATCCCCAGGAAGCGGAGGTATGACATCACCCTTATCAGCCACTAACTCTCAGCCTTTCCAAGAGCAGGAAGACAGGAGAAGCTGTGAGATGGATTACAAGGAGAGGAAGAGGAAGGCTTGAGATTGTTTTACATTTTTTACATTACAAAGGTGTTTTACATTAGCGAAGACACACAGCGGATCACAAGCAATGTGATCCTTCAAACAGCTGAAATTTGTTCAATCATATTAAATGCATCCATCAAGAACTTGTATTTGCCAGATGCACTGATAAAACATCAAAGGTACAGTTTTAATGCACTGTTAGTTGCTTTAGATAAATGGACCATTAGAATGTATATATTTCTGTGATGCCAACTCTTGGCGGGATTGGCATGGTAATGTACATGACAATGTAAATGTATTTGGTCTTGGTGGAATAGATCTGCTACACTGCTGTAGTACTGAGACTTGCTACTGCCAATACCTCCACAACGTGCTGCTGTGAGCATGTAAGGAGTATTTCTGCTGCACATATAACAGATATGAATAACCCCTTATAGCATACATGATCACCCGTAGCAGTTCCCCTTCATGGGAACTTCGAACTGCGTCCCCTAGGGGTCGCTATGGGGAACGCCCTCAGCGTGACTCGTGCCTGAAGATACATATGTAAAAACACCAACTATTGTCCGGCGACAGCCCATGACGTCACTACCAGCGCGACCATAATAAAAGAGCCGCCAGGAGAATACATCATCCTCTTCTTCGTCTTCACTGACTGTTTTGTTTGAAGCGTGCATTCTGGTAAGAATACAGTTTTCCTTTTATTATCATGGCGAGCACTAGCAAGGCGTTTAGGAAGTGTGTGGATCCGTGTCCTCGTTATTTGACACCCGATGACACACACGACTGTTGCGTCTTTTGGTTGGGCATGGAGCACGCACGCGATGTCCTCGAGGGGGCGGTTTGCGTGCATTGTAAGCGGTTCTCTAATATGAGGAAGCTCCGCTCTCGTCTGTCCCTCTTTTCAAGGAAAGAGGGGCAGCCATCTGCTTCCCACGATTCGGGACCCACCGCTGCCGAGGCATGGAGGCGAATGAAATCGAGGGGTTCGCAGTTGGATGCGGCCGATGAGTTAGAGAGGGACCGCCCCTTTTCGCGCGTGTCGGCTGAGAACGAGAGTGAGCTGCTGGATTGTGATGATGCAATCTTTCTGACATCATCAGATTCAGCAGCTAGTGCTCTGCTGGGTTATGCCCAGGAAGAGCAGGAGATGTTTGAGGGCGAGGAAGTTGAGACTGAACCCTCTCAATCCTCCTGCACTGCATATGAACGAGTTATTGGGGATTATGGATTATGGATCAGAAAAATAAATCTTTCTGACCATAAATCCCCAGCTCGAGCGAGCCTTCCTTTCTTCAAAATCTCGATGTGGAGGTTGAGAAGGAGTGGAAAAAGCTATTTTTTCTCGTATTTCTAGGTTTCAGCATACTAGTTATGCTGACATTGAGGGGATGCGTGAAAATGGCTATGAGGGGATGCCCCCTGTGCAAGAGATGATAGCCAGCTTATCTCTCTGTGGGCGAGACATCCTCTCTTAAGGCTCCCTCCTTGCCATCTAAGCCCCTGAATCTTGCTTAAATGGCAGGGCATATGCAGCAGCAGGTCAGACTGTCACTTCGTTGCGCACTATGAGACTGATCACCAGACTGATCACCAGACTGATCTGCTGAAAAGACCTGGATTTTATAGAACCTTATTATTATAGAACCTGAGCCCGAACAACCAGGGGTCCTAGCCCATCTCGGTCTGAGGATCAGAGATGGGCTCAGAAGGCTAGTCTCGCGTCTCATGCCCCTCCCCCTCCTGCGGCTAGGGTGAGAGAGAGGCGCGGGTCAGAGAGGCAAGCCCTCTCATCCCTTTCTAATTCCCCTGTAACCACCGTAAACTCCACCTGACCGAGGCTAGGTGGAAATGTCCTGCTAAGCCAGGACTAAAAAAAAAAAAAAACAAAAGGGTGAGTTCCCTCTCATTCTGAGGAATGAGTTCTCCGCTCTCCAGAGCCCGTCGTCGGTAGAGCTAGCAGTGCTCCCCTCGCCTAGAGGGTCACCTATGAGCATGCCGCTCCCTTTGAGTGTCTGAGTTCCCTCTCATTCTGAGGAATGAGTTCTCCGCTCTCCAGAGCTCGCTGTCGGTAGAGCTAGCATTGCTCCCCTCACATAGAGGGTCACCTATGAGCATGCCGCTCCCTTCTGAGCGTCTGAGTTCCCTCTCATTCTGAGGAATGAGTTCTCCGCTCTCCGGAGCTCGCTGTCGGTAGAGCTAGCATTGCTCCCCTCACCTAGAGGGTCACCTATGAGCATGCCGCTCCCGTCCGAGCGTCTGAGTTCCCTCTCATTCTGAGGAAATGAGTTCTCCGCTCTCCGGAGCTCGCTGTCAGTAGAGCTAGCATTGCTCCCCTCATCTAGAGGGTCATCTATGAGCATGCCGCTCCCTTCTGAGCGTCTGAGTTTCCTCTCATTCTGAGGAATGAGTTCTCCGCTCTCCAGAGCTCATTATAGGTAGAGCTAGCATGGATCCCCTCACCTAGAGGGTCACCTATGAGCATGCCGCTCCCGTCCGAGCGTCTGAGTTCCCTCTCATTCTGAGGAATGAGTTCTCCGCTCCTCAGAGCTCTGTGATAGTCGCTCGCCTTGTTGGTAGAGCTAGCATTGCTCCCCCTCACCATAGAGGGTCATCTATGAGAATGCCGCTCCCTTCAGGGCGTCTGAGTTTCCTCTCACTCTGAGGAGTGAGTTCTCGCTCTCTAGAGCTCCTCATTGGTAGTTGAGTTCCTCTCATTCTGAGGAATGAGTTCTCCGCTCTCCAGAGCTCGCCGTCGGTAGAGCTAGCATTGCTCCCCTCACCTAGAGGGTCACCTATGAGCATGCCGCTCCCTTCTGAGCGTCTGAGTTTCCTCTCATTCTGAGGAATGAGTTCTCCACTCTCCAGAGCTCATTATAGGTAGAGTTAGCATGGCTCCCCTCACCTAGAGGGTCACCTATGAGCATGCCGCTCCCGTCGGAGCGTCTGAGTTCCCTCTCATTCTGAGGAATGAGTTCTCCGCTCCTCAGAGCTCTGTGATAGGTCGCTCGCCTTGTTGGTCGAGCTAGCATTGCTCCCCTCACCATAGAGGGTCATCTATGAGAATGCCGCTCCCTTCGGGGCGTCTGAGTTTCCTCTCACTCTGAGGAGTGAGTTCTCCGCTCTCTAGAGCTCCTCATTGGTAGCTGAGTTCCTCTCATTCTGAGGAATGAGTTCTCCGCTCTCCAGAGCTCGCCGTCGGTAGAGCTAGCACTGCTCCCCTCACCTAGAGGGTCACCTATGAGCATGCCGCTCCCTTCTGAGCGTCTGAGTTTCTCCGCCCCCCCAGAGCTCTGTGATAGGTCACTCGCCCTGTTGGTCGAGCTACCATTGCTCCCCTCACCATAGAGGGTCATCTATGAGCATGCCGCTCCATTCTGAGCGTCTGAGTTCCCTCTCACTCTGAGGAATGAGTAGTTTTCCGCTCCAGGGCCATAGAATGTTCTTTCTTGGTAAGTGCACATGCAAGACTTTGGGCACTTTTCTAAAATCCACTTAGTGGTAAGTTCGCACATCGAAAGTTCTGCGTTCTTTCTAAAATCCCGTAAGGGTAGGGTTACGCGCGCAGCTTCGGGCCCTTATTTGAGTTGGTCAAGCCCCGGTTTGTGCCTTGGGCCCCACTCCCTCTGCCCCAATATTTTGGGTCCAAAAAAACAAAAGGGGGTGTAACACTACCAAAGGGTCTGTTGAGACAGTTCCCTCAGAAGCTCGTGCAGAGCAAGTGGTAGCCCCTGAGTGATCGGCCAGGACCTAGTTACTAGGTGCTTGGCCATATCCCCTTAAAGGAATCTTTTTCTGATTCCAAGACTCTGAGCTCTACCCTGGGTCCGGTAATCCCGGCACCCAGCAGGTAAGTACTTAGGGTATGCAGCTCAGGTTTTTGGCCGAAGGGGATAATATCACTGACAGCCATCAACCGTCCCAGGGGCAACTCCCTTAGCCGGGTAGAGTTGGCTTAGTGCTCGCCTTTTTTGCGAAATTGGCTTGCGCTCCCCTCAGCATGGTGGCGTGGGTATAACGTTCCCCATAGCGACCCCTAGGGGACGCAGTTCGAAGTTCCCATGAAGGGGAACGTCTCAGGTTACGTATGTAACCATGGTTCCCTGAGTGGGGAACGAGACACTGCGTCCCTAGGCTTTGGGCCATGCTTCGGACGCAAGCTTCAGACGAAGAAGCGGATGATGTATTCTCCCGGGGGCTCTTTTATTATGGTTGCGCCGGTAGTGACGTCATGGGCTGTCGCCGGCCAATAGTTGGTGTTTTTACATATGTATCTTCAGGCACGAGTCACGCTGAGGGCGTTCCCCATAGCGACCCCTAGGGGACGCAGTGTCTCGTTCCCCACTCGGGGAACCATGGTTACATACGTAACCTGAGACGATCTATACAGGTGGAGCTGGGGAAGGTGGAGGGTTTCTGAAGTGCACTGTAACTGCTACAGCAAGCATTAGCTGAGTATTTGAATGTTGAGCAGCAAGCTCATTGGCTGCTGATACAAAAGAACCAATCAGCAGCGCTATATGTAGAGTAGCTTTACCAAAAAGAACAGCATTTATTTCAAATAGAAATTATCGTAACATTATAAATGTCTTTACTGTCACTTTTGATATATCTTACTTACTCCTTTGAATGGCAGGGTATCAAAGCTTTCCCAAAAATATTAAGCAGCACAAGTGTTTTCAACATTGATAATAATGTTTCTTGAGCAGCAAATCAGCATATTATAATGATTTCTGAAGGATAATGAAACAATGAAGACTGGAGTAATGATGCAGAAAATTCAGCTCTGCATCATATGTATAAATTACATTTTAATATACATTAAAGGGGTCATCTGAAGCCCATTTCCCACAAGTTGATATTATTTTTTAGGGTCTTAATGAAAAGTCAATAACATACTTTGGCTAAAATGTATCAATGGTAGTGTAAAAAAACACCTTTACCCAGTCAAAATCAGCTGTTTTCATCAAGCCATTGTTTAGTCCATGTTGCTTTAAATACTAATGAGCTCTGCTGACCCCGCCCCTCTCTTCTGTGGAGTGACGAGCAGTACTGTTTACTTCAGCCGCGAAACTGGCTAACTAGCACATTGTTAGGAAAGGTGATTTGCAAAGATTAATAAAAAGAACGTTATACTCACTTCTTCTGTAGGTGAAGCTGGATCACGAATGATTTGTGTGAACAATGACGTATTTATGTAGATCGGGGATCGGCGTATTCCCTTCAAGGCTCAAATTTCAGGAGTTAATGACGACTGCTATATTCATTATTACATCCAACAACAAAACACCTCGATCGCTTAATCTGAGACATCTTGTCTTCCCCTGTACTGGAGTCGGACAGCTCTCAGCTCTCTCAGGGCGGGTCTAAGGTAAGACGGTCTTGTCAATCAACTATCGTGGGAGGGGTTTGTACAGAACTACATCATTCTGACAGGAATCTCCGAACAGCCTGATTTGAGAAAGAGGATTTTAAAATAGCGATTAAAAAAAAACACTGGGTGGATTTTTTCATTATAGGATGGATGTGTACACACACTTCCAACACACATTTATGTTCAACCAACTTGAAAAGTGAATTTTGCATCCGATGACCCCTTTAAACTAGAACAAGTTGTTTTGAATTGTAATAATATTTCACAATATTCACCCTTGATGAGCATAAGAGATTTGTTTCAAAATCTTAATTACTCCAATTATTGACTGGTAATATTTATAATCCCAATAGTCCAAAAACAGGCCTTATTTTTCTTTATAAAGTAACTTTCTTTGTTTCGTTCTTTCTTTAATTTGATGTGACCTAGACACATTTTCATGAGGCTGACCCTACACGTCCATATCTGTACTAAGTAAACAACATGATGCGGAACATTGATAAAGCTACTCCAGTTTGATCTATTGGTATAAACCATTGAGGTTGAACTCAGATGTACTCATTACACAATAAAAACAACCCACCACACTGTAAGTACCACCAGATTTGGATAATAGCACAGCTACAATAACAACTTCCCCCTGTACAGCTATGAGTGATCATTAAAATTTATGTGCTTTTCGAAAACAACCAGCTCTATTGCATAGTTCACCTAAGCATGACCTACACGAGCTGATTACACAATACTGCAAACCAGCATCGAGGAAAGGCAGATTTTGACTTCACGCCATTACAAAACTGGCCGGATGCCTTCATGTCAACGTATCTGACAGCACATGTAACAACTGAGCAGATATCCTCTTGAAACGTCTGTGGGGAAAATATTGAAGTTGCGAAAGAGAGGACAAGGATCTGGTTCACACATGTTTGCTATATTACCATACATCCAGCAGAAGCTCTGTTTTATCTGTTTTCCAATTGAGAGCTTGAGGTGAACCGTGAGTCCTGTCTTCAGCCTGGGCCCACAACACACAGCCAGGGAGGGCTACAACTTCATTTACTCTACAAGAGCTGAAAGACGCCACTGTTACTTTACAGTAAATGAGGAAATAACAGGAGGAGAATGGACGAGAGAGCAGGAAAACCAGATAACATCACCTTTATTCACTGCCTGTGTGCTGTAATCAGAGAAGGAGAGAAGAAGAGAGCCGAGGAAAGGAGAGAAGTAGACAGTTGGGCTGAGTTAAAGACTAACATTGCCTAATTCAGTGTTTCTCAACTGTTTTTTTTTTTTCAAAATACACTGTAGATTTTATACGGTTTTGCAGTGTTGGGGATAACGCACTGCAAGTAACATAATCAGTTTACCTTTTCAAGTAACGCATTACTTTAAAATTTACTAGAAAATAATTAAATAAATTTACAAGAGGCTCTTCTTAATTTCACTTTTGGTGTGAACGGACCTCTTCAGTTGCCAAAACTACAACTTTTGGGATTTTTGCCTAAGTGACATAAAGTAATGTAAAAATAAAGTAACACATTACTTTCCATAAAAAGTAACAAAGTAATGCAATTCGATTACTTTTTTATGGAGTAACACAATATTGTAACGCATTACTTTTAAAAGTAACTTTCCTCAACACTGCGGTTATGTTCTGTTACTTGCGTTTCCTTCAGCATGAGGCTTATTAATTTCACTTTTGGTGTGAAAGGGCCTTTACAGTTCCCCAAAATATAATTTCATTTTTTTTTGTTATTAAAAATAAAGAAGCAAGCCCAGTTAAATAGTAATGCAAAAGTAACGTAACGCATTACTTTACATAAAAAACAACTAAGTAACGCAATTAGTTATTTTTTATGGAGTAACACAATATTGTAATGCCTTACTTTTAAAAGTTACTTTCCCCAACACTGCGGTTATGTTCCGTTTCATGGACTTTTAGTTTGTATTACTTAGTTTTTGTTAAAAGTGAAAGTGCTGCAAATAGATCCTGTTCTCCACATTTTGCCTGACATGACAGTGGTGACCTGGTGACCTGGATATATGACAGTTGCTACCTGGCCTCATGGCATAAACGTACCTGGGTGCACTTTTTAGCGAGATGCGAAATACGTACCAATAAGTACATATCACTGCAGTTTCCAAAATAAATGAACACTAGAGGCAGTAAAACTCATTTGATGCCTTTTATTACTTTCCCACAAATTTAAAGAGTTTCGATTAATAAAGCGTAATTTTCGCACAATAACTTGAAGAATATCATGTTATGACTTCAAAACAATATTAATATGCTGGGAGATTTGAAAATTGATGCTTTTGAACGTTAGCATCACACATATCCAGCTTCATATCTATGGGTTTTCATATAGACGGTAAGTTTATTCGGTAGCTCACGGAGAACGGAGACGTACTTGAGAGATGAGGCGCTCCAGTTCGAATCCCGCGTGACTATGGTTTCAACAAAACAGTTCAAATCTGCATATAAGGAAGTTCAAGTAGCACGGTTGCATCAACAAATGCATTTTTATATCAGTTTTGCATTTGTCAACACTATCGTGTAGGTTTAGGGTTAGGTTTGGTGTAGGGAATATTTCCAACACGATAGAGCATTAATGTTTACCAACGGTCCCGGGTATTTAATTCTGAACCGCCACAATACGTACCTGAAGCAACGTAATAAAAACACAGCAATACATACCTATTCAACGTAATATAAATGTGCCAGGATTTACGTATTGAACCATGTTTTAGCGCCACTCACTGGACATTTCTCTTTGAAACTGCGGCTAAACGTGCAGTAAGATACGTAAAAACGGTCTCGCTAAAAAGTGCACCCAGGTACGTTTATGCCATGAGACCAGGTTAGCCAGTTATAGTGTGCTCCATCATTTAATAAATTACATCAAACAAATGTACTCAAATGTCCTAATTTCCAATTACTGACTGCTTTCAGTAGGTGCTAACAAGGCAACATTATTCATGATAGGTAAATAGCATGGATGCCTTTCTAATGAAGTAGCCAATTTGAATAGGGGCAGAAACACAATCTGATCTTTACATTTAACTTGCGCGCAAGCTTTGCTCCACACTGTGCATGTGCATAGGTTGGACCAACCTATAACATACATTTTGGATAGTGTTATTTGTGGGTATGAAACAATGTTTGTGATCCCATTCATGTACATTTTATTGCTGATTTGAAATTTGTTACTGAAATGTATGTTTGGCCATTTTTGAGATTTTGGTATTTCTCAATTAGATAGGATCTATACTTGCATGACTTAAAATCAATGAGTTCCCAAGATGGCTGCCTGGTGAACTGTCATGCATTGAAAGGAAAAGAGGCCTGTTCGAGCTGAAAAGTATGGCAATGACTTCAATTAAATACAATACAGCACTGTACTAGCCCAGATAATGCCTGATTCTGCTGGTTTGATGGTGGTTAGTGAATAAGATACAGGTTTTGGGTTGAAATACCACAAAAGTGGCACAACTGTTAGTCGTGCAAGTCGTCCATCAGTGTTTGGCTTCTAAATTTCTTTTGAATTTTGATAGTTTTACATTCTGTGCAGTCACTTTTTCCCAGTATGAAGCATAAACCAAGTATAGCTATCCTTGTAGCAAGTAAACCTTTATTTAATGTAGTCTGGGTTGTTTTTTCTTTGTCTTCATGCTTATGGTTTTCAAGAATGAAGACATGCCACACAATGTGTCTCTGTTGAAACATAATTTTCCTGTTTAGCACTGTAAAGCTGCATTGAAACAATTTGCATTGTATAAAGCGCTATATAAACAAAGGTGACTTAACTTGACAATAAAAAATGAATTAGTGCTATAATACTGTAGAGTTTGATTGAACACACTTATTTTATACTTTTAAGAAGCTGATAAGGCTATGTATTATTCTGTTCCAATTATGCATGATTATAAGTTTGAATATGTAATGGGAGGAAGAATATATATTGTTTTTCCTCCCACTTGATATATTTCCATTATGAGTTTTGCATTGAAATATATTTTTTTTTTCCCATCACATATTTGTTTTAAGGTAGGGTCACGGAAAGCAGGGGAAAACAATGCTGAATGCAGCTAATCATACAATCATGTATGTGTCATGTGTATGAGTCATGTGTCCAATCAGACTCTACAGTATTATGGTCACAATTAATTGTCACTGGCTAGAAGCTGTACATTAACGTTGTAAAGACCAGATGGTGATGTTGTGAAATGGTGAACCATTGGTGGCACAAACGTAATGCACGGAAGTATTTTTCACACAAAGTAGTATCAACCCAGCAAACACCTACATTTACTAAACAAAAAAATTCAATTTGAAGCAAAATCAATACATTGGGTTGAAATTAAAGTTAGAGGAAGCTGTTTCCAAATTCTGGCTCTTCAAGGCTATGCTAGTGTAGCGGTTTACTAGCAAAGATTTTAAAGATGACTCTCCTCTAAAATGTGAATAGTGGAATGCAGTAACTTTTCCCACACAAAGAGCTTTCATAGGGTTTTCAAAAAAGTCAAGTGTCTGTAGTCATATCAGCATGACCTTAGAGAACAAGTCTTGTCAGCTAGTTTCTCCTGCGAGGGACACATTTACTGAAAATGACTTGACTGGTAAATGCATAGCATTACTTCCAAACTCTCTGAAAAGTCTTCTGTGGTTGCTTTGAACTAAATCCCTAACTTCCCCCTCCCCAAGGGCTCCTCTCCATCTGAATGAGCAACGCTGCTTCCATGTTCCGCCTTTCATTCTTCACTTCCTGATGGTCAGCAACACTCTCTTTGAAACACAGGAAGTCCAACCAATAGGCCTGCTGTTCATCACCAGTACGCAACAACAAGACCAGGATAGGGGGCACAGAATCTGCCCTGCCACCAAAAGTGCCTCGTGATCATCTAAATAGGGTGGTTAGGGCGGGGGGGTGTTGGTGGGAGTCGATCCATTATTTGAACTCAGCCCTGGCCCTTTTGTGAGCAGTTCACTGTTTCAATGGGAGCGATTAGCCAACCATAACAGGCCATAATGCATTTTCTGCCTGATCCACAAGTCTAGAAGTGTGCCTCCGGTCCCCAGCACTGCTGCACATCAGCAAAGCGGCGGTCAGCACGCAGCATGGCTATGGGTGGTATAAAACTGCTACTCGATCTGCTGACATCAAACAATTCAGGCAAATATTGTCACAATGCATCCATCACGGTCACATAGTCCCTGTCAAATTTGTGTCCTAGACCATTTGACTAAATGCAACTATTTTTGTATCTTTGTTGACAATATTTTTGCATGAACACGACATGTAAGCATTGCATACCACGATATTGTAATCTGACACCATCACTATCATAGTACTTTAACAGTAATTTGTATAAAGAAAACCTTATGTAAACTAGAACTATATGTGATTTCACATGCATGTGTGTTTGTGAGAAGCTATTTTACATAAAGACGTTGCCTTCAGTCTTATGTTTTAAGAGTTGATTTTAAGTGCCCACAGACCTTTCCTCTCATTCTCCTACAGGATTAGGAGAAGGACTTTTAGGGAAGGGGAAAATTAAGTTGCTGGGTCGTTTTACAAGCCGTAGGGAAGAAGGAAAAGAGCCAGACAAATTACTAAATGAGTCAAGTAGGGGGGCACCCAATTTCAGTTACCCCATTTAGAACCATTCAGTCCAGGTAAGAGCGAGAAGGCCGTGCCTAGCCCTCCAGTGCTAAAGAAAGAAAACCCAGTTCTTTTCTCTGGCTACACTACACGATGCAGGTAATCATTCTCCCCAAACATTGACTGAATCAAGCACACCTTAAAACAAAGCGTTTATATTTACGTGATTCCATTAATGCTGGTGTGCATATTAATGCAAAGTCCTGACTGTCCCTCACAATTATAATTTCTAGTTAACATGAAATGCAACCTCTTCATAATCCATACATAATCTGATGTATTTCTGAGTGAAACCAGATAATCAACGAGACAAAATGTAGGGTGGGGCTTGACTTTATTCATTAGGAATGGATTGGATCATGAAAAGTGGAGATTGGCCAGAGGGCTGAAAACTTTGAGTGATTTCTGACATCAGCTGAGAAGGAACGTCATTTCAGAAGTGGAGCAAGTAATTATATTCAATGAAAAATTATGAAGACATACTTAAAAAAAAATGATAATTTGAATAATGATGAACCATGCACAATAAGAACAGGAAAGTGCATTGAGGAGGTAAATAAGGCCCGTTTTGACTAACAGATGAAGTGATGGATGTCACATATCAAAAGTTTAAACACTATGCATGTCTGAATACAAACTGATTTTACTTCCTGACAAGACCTCATCCGTTAATGCGTGACAGTCATGCTTGCTCTTTCTTTTATAAATGACCCTATGTCAGATCTAAGAAAAATGACCCTCTTTCTTCGTCTTCTTCAGCAATTAATTTGCAGCTAAGAAAATCATTGTGCTGGAGTCTTGGAGGACTCCTGATCAGGAATGCTGCTCTTGAAAAGTAGTTATGACTTAATGAGAATTCCACTTGCAGCAGGAAGGAAGGGCTTAGAATGAGTGTCCCTCAGCGAATTGAACGAATGTTAATCATGATCCCATCGGCACACGAGAAGCTGGAGCCTGGGCTGGTGAAGCAGAAGGAAAGAGAGAAATTGATATAGAGTTAAAGGATTCATTTTGTCAGGGTATATTTAACTTCTTTTTAATTGCATCAGTGCTGAGATGTCCAGTGTTTAGGAGGTTACTTGGAAGCAAAAGTATTTCAAGCCATGGCCGCAACACAATTCATATGAATCGTGTGACAGCCTAAATTCAACATTTGAATCAATCAATTTATGCAAAATTTCATAACAAACACACCATAATAAAGCTTAAATCAGCAGAAAAAAAATACTCTGGGAAACATAACTTTACAAAAAGGTTAATTTTAAATGGGTCGATTCCCTAAAATGAATTAAACTGTTTCATATAAAAGAAAGTGAAAGTGGACATGTAGGTAAAAAAAAGTACCTAAGTTTTATTTTTTTGTTATGTACAATACAATATTACAAATGAACAGAGTTTGCTGTGTTACACTGATACATGTTGAACTTGTTACTAGAAAACTACCCTTGAAAACAGCAGAAGTACTGCTTTGCTCATGAAAAAGTTAGTAGCATGTCTTTTAGTTAGTTATTTCAGAAAACTTGAGACGTCTAGTGTCTTGTAGACTGAATCAGTTGAGTAGTGTGATATATCAGCAGATTTTTTCCCCCATTGCTGTCATTTCCTGATAGCTTGAGTCCAGTATGCACTGCAAACAAACAGAGGGGCTGAATTCTCTGGGCCTGTTTTGATTAAGGGTTACATGCGTTCTCCAGACTTGTATGTGTGCTCTGACTTGCAGCCAGTTTGCACCAGTCTTTCTTTCTCTCTTTTTTTTGTCTGTGTGAAGGACAAGGATGTGAAGGACACCAGGCCTCCAGAGATCCTATCCCAGAGGAAGTAATGCTTTCTGCCCCTTTTTTTCATAACGTATTATTTATGTTTGACAGAGCTCTTTCAGACAAATGGCTGCCATATGGAGAAAAGAAAAAATTGAGGAGCTTTTCCACTATGAGGGCTGGCAAGTCCATTATTTCATAGATATGACATAGAGAAAAGCCATCTCTATAGCAAGAACTGATGCTTTGGGACATTTAAATTTAATTTGAATGTATTGCCATTTCTTGTGAATTCTTGTGCTTTTCACAGAGTCAACTTTATACAAGAAACAAAAGGTAGAAACATAAATAAGTAATATTACACATTATACGGTAGCATAAAAATGAAATAATACTGAACATTGTGGTAATTTTTCACATTTTAAGGGAATAATAGGAGACACAAGTAACTTTGTGAAAGTCTAGAAATTGCCTAATTTTAAAATAGCTTTACATGCAAGCTGCATATTTTCCCAGATATGTATATGTGCTGTTATCAGCTTCCTTAAAATGCTTCATGATATGCTAGCATATGTGATTAGATTAAATTAAATCTCAGTTTGGTGTCAAATGAGCAAAGTTTTAAAGTATGTCTTTAAGACACCTCTGAGAACACATGTGCATGCAAACTTCTCTGGATTACACATTTCTGTGAATAAGCACTGTCATTCTTTACTGTTGGATACATAGCATTCTTGCTGGAATTTCCTCAAGGCATCCTAGTTGTCCCTCGCTCACTCCTTCTGAAATAAAAATGCCTTCCATGTCTTGTCCCAAAGGGAGCAGCTGGGATAACTAATCCCCTCTGGGGCACCTGATCCCCCCCCCCCCAAATCTCCCTTCCTTCCTTCCTCCATCACTGTTCTAATGGCTCCCTTGTTCATGCTGGACAAAACTGGCCCTTTGTGGCTGCTCTCGAAGCAACATTAAAAACAGGAATAGGGAAATTGTAAACAGGAGGCTTCTAGCCAACAGGCCAAGGCATACAGCAGGCCTCAGAGGCCTACTTCAGTATAAAGCAGAGAAACAGACCCTTGTTGGGGATTAAAAGGGCTGGGGGATTTCAGGAACACTGCAGAGGCACAAAGCCAGTGGGAAGGGAGGGCTTGGTAAGGAGATACCTGCATTATATATCTACGAGCGGAAATCATACCTTTATTTATACAATGGCACGGGTGACTTGATATGGTATAGGTACAGAGCGAATGGCACTCGCTTAAGCCAAACTTCAGGATGGCCAATCTGTCAGCTGGTTAGTGGATCAGCCCAGAGCGCTCGCTACCGCTCAGCCAATGTAAACTCAGGCTGCTTTGTAATTAGTGAAGCCACACACACACATGCTCATAGTTTGCATTTGATTGGAGTCGATTCTTTGCTTCACTGTTAACGTTTGTTTGGAGAGTTAACCAAGCTTGGTTGAGGGAGCCTGATCTTAAGTCGTATTCATGAAACAGATATCCAAGGTGGATTTTTATACCACTACCGGTGCTCCACGAGCACACTGACATGTTTCTCTATAGAGAACTATAGCAGAACAATGGATTCACCCCTGAGCATCAGATATATGCAGATTTGGGTCATTGAAAGTTTACCCCAGTTCTCGGGTTTCCGCTGGTAAACTTGCCGATCTAATGTACTTGTTGTCTGCATGAGAGTCACATTGACATGTGCTCTACAATAATTCAACATGACTCATCAAAAATGAATCCTGTGTCTGCAGAAGGCACGTTGACAAACTGGACACGTGGTTCTCCTGATGACACATCATTCCTCCACAATGCATGATAGCAAAGAAATCTGGGCTGATTCATTTCATTCCAGTGAAACTTGATTGGGGTTTAGTCAGAAACTGCATTCAGAATGCATTACAAGATGCAGTTCTGCATCAAAGCTGTGTACTTTGCTCACATTACATTGCGCATAACACAATGAATTGAGATCGAACTGGGGCTTAACATGCCTTAGCATCAGAGACACATTTGATGTTAGGCATACAACTGTATGCACTTAAATAAAGATTTTTACCACAAGTGACATCCATTTTTAATTAAAGAGCTCTCTCTGTTTCTGAAAAGGGAGGCACAAATTGAAGGGCGGGAAGCAAAATCATTTGTCCCAACTGTGAGCTGCATTCTTATCTCTGCCGAGCAGGCTAAACTGCACAGTCACTGACTGCTTCGCCTTCAAAGGACACGCAATATGCTGTTGAAGATACTGCGAATATGTCATATGTTTATGAAATTGAAATATATTTAGTACGGCGGCAAGGTGGTGTGTACAGGAGAATGATAACCTAATGTTGAAGATTTACTGCCTAGGAGAACACAGAGTATGCCAGGTTGGGGAGGCCTTTCATGAGCAATATTGAATCCCCTTTGAGGCCCTCGCCACCCCCCCTGCCCCCACATCTCTTTGCCTCTCTGTATTATTCTGAACTTTGCATCGACTCGCGCTCACTGTGTGTGCTTTGAACTCCTAGCCGCTCTTTGAAGGAAAGTCATAAAAATACCTTTTATTTGGGCCCGGTTGCTTTGATGGGTTTGTCACTTTGTACAATGCACTAAACCATCCTGGGGAGACAGCCTTGTGTGTCTGACAAGCCAGACGGGTTGGTGGGTTTGGATCGAGCCGCCCAGGGCTCGGAGGCAGCACCTAAAAATGAGCAAACCTAGTCTCCTGCACACATGTTAGCCATTGCATGCCTTGTTGTGGTTAGGCATTTCACATCTCGACAGGCTTGACACCCCTGTTTTAATATACTTGGTTCACTGCGGTTATCGTTTCATGCTAAATTTGTATACTTGCTAGTTATGGTCGATGTCCTGCTTCAAGATCAATAACGGGCTGTCTTAACAAGAGGTTCTTGTGCTTGCTTTTTGTAGGAGAATGTAGCACTTTGTACCTCTTTGTGAGGAAGATATAAAGAGCAGCAATAAAGACAGTGGGACACCAGATAGCCCGTGTTTGAACAATGCCTTCAAATTAATCCCGGGGAACAGTTTTACATGTACAAGTAACTGCATTCAGTGGCCCGATCCAAAAGGCTACTGCAAAGCAAAGGTTAGACCCCTCCTTTCAAATTCATACTTGATTTTCACTAGGACCAAGCAATTACAGCCTGGATCAAGGCAAAAGGAAGTGAGGAGAGTCCTGAGCCAGTTGGGCACAAAGGCAGTGTGAAGTAGAGGGGAGTGAATCATGGGAACCAGCACTGAGAGATTTTTCTGGATAGGTTACCGAGCCCAGGAGCACAAAGGTGCCTCGTTGAGGTTGGCACTAGGCCAGCGTCGGAGCACCGCTGTCCCAGGTGTCGAGTGTCGGGGCGCCATTCAACCCAGGAAGTGTCCCGTGTCACCCTGTCCCCACGCCCATCAAAGGGGCTGCTGTGTGCTCGCCATCAACCTCAGCATGGTTCAATGTCCAGTGGGGAAAGACATGGCCATTCGCTTCTTTCCCAGGACTGCAGGTACCTGAGCTGGATCAAGGAAGAGAATGGATGTGAAACGGAGCTTCTGCGGATTGGCCAGGCTTTCTGTTTCAACCCTCTCCCACGGTCACAAAGGAGTGAGAGGATACCCAGCGGTGAGAGGTTTACTGGAAATGGTGAGGATTAAGGGATGTGAATCACGCACTTCTGTTTGGACATTCCAGGCGCGGCTTTTCGAAAATGATCAGACCAAATGTATTACATGATGTGTTATTGTGAAACCATCTTAAAATAGAGTGTACATCAAACTTACATCCTTCATTTGTGAATTTGCTAAATGGACAAACTGTGTACAAAGACTGGAGATGTCTGGTTTTGAAATTAGGAAGTTTTGTGTGCAAGGGTTTCATAATTCGAAGTTCAAACTTCTGACTTGGCTTGAGGAAAGTGACAGAACTAACTGAGTGTCACATCCGTCGCTTCCCAAACAGAAAAGTTGATTTAAATAAAGCTAAGTGTCACCGAGAACATCCATCAGGCCACTAGTTTGGCTAGAGAGTGAATGAATACACTGGGGACAATAGAACCCTGGTTGACTGTATGAGACCCACCTCTATCTCCAATTATCACAGAGTTCAATTTGGGGGGTTACCACTGATGAAAAATGGGGGAAGGGCAGGTGGGGTGAGGGCACTTGGAAAAGGAAAGAGTACATGTTGTTTCAGGTGGCCTAACTTGCAGGCTTCCAGCTGGCCTCAGGAAGTAGCCCTTGAGGGCGGTATTGGCAGCTCATTAGCAGAGATCAAAGCCCTGCACTTCCTCCTGGGTAAACTTGCTCTACTCAGCACCCTCCACCTAGATCCCCCAGAGCTAATCTGATTGATATGCAGACAATAGGGCTAATTAACAAAATGGAAATGCTAGAGAAGCAGCTAAACCCCTGGACATATAGAGGATTTCGGGTCAGTACGCTACGAAAAATGTAACAAATTCACAAGGGCGCAAATGATGCGGATATCACAGGAGGTTAGCACTTCATCGGCCCATTAGAATATCCTAACTTCCTAATCTTATTTCACTGACTGACACTCAAAGCCCTCCCGTTCATTAATCATTAATGCTGAACAAATAAATAACTAGCGTAACGTCCGGGGATGTGTGCAAGCTTCTCCTTCATCATTCAGAAAATTGCTGTCTCACAGGAAGTGGGCTGCTGATGGGGATGTGTGCCTCCTCCCAGCTGGAGCTTATTTTAGCCGATAGCTTGTCAACAAAGGCCTCCTTGGGATGGATAATGCTGATCCACTGTGCTTTGCTTGGGCCAGCATTGCTGATTCAGGTCTCAAATATAGCTCCCTGCTGTTAGTGACTCCATGATGCACTACTAATGAAGGTCAGGCACTCTCATACCAAGCGCTGAGGACAGCACGAAGGTTGACCTCCTACTTTGCCACCCGACCGCACCGAACGACATTATGGGCAGTTGTATAACTGCTTACTCAAGCCTGACAGAGCACATACAGTATATGTACAAAATATATCTTCAATAAAAATGGTCAAAGAAAACTAAGCACTAAGTAAACTCTAGATGTTGCTATTACTTTAGATAAGATCAGGTTGTTTAACAAGAGGAACAGTTGACGTGTAATTACAGGCCTCACACATTTCTTTTGATTTTATCCAGTTCTGCAGGCCGAGAACCAGCTGCTGTCACAGGAAGTGGGGACTTGTCATGTATGGAAGCACACACACACACACACACATAAAGAGGCTGAGTGTCCTTTCTGGTACCGATTTCGTATGTTTATTTCCGTGTGTTTTACTTGATTTTTTCTCTATAAAGGCTTGTATGTGTGGACATTTAGGCTATGCTGTCATGCCCTGTTGGTGAGTAATGGGAACTTAGTGATGTTTTTTTTGTGTGTGTTTTGGATAACGGGGTACTGGTGTGGGTTCTCATGGGAGGGGGAAGTCTGCTATGTAAGGGGAATGGCGCGTGGAATGCCCAGAATGCTTGTGGCCTGAATGGCAGGTCCACGCCCCCAGCAACAGGTCACGCTTCATCGCTAGTTTGTCCCATGGGTGAGAGTTCAGGGCTGCTCCTGTCAGCTCTCTGAAGAAGGGTCGAGGGTCACAATCTCACCAAGAGCTCGGTTTTCCCCTCTGTATCAGCAGGGGACCAGAAGTGGCCTACCCCTTCTTCCCACACAGGCCCGGATCTCCAAAGGCTTGCATTCTCCTCATATATCCCTCACACAAGCTCCTTCCTGTGGGCTTGGCTTGAAACTGAGGGACCCCCAATTGGCCACAGGCTGCTGCTTTTTGAATCAGGTCACCACTCTAGTCTGGCCTGAAAGCAACAGCACACATTTAAGTAAAAAAATTGAGCATTCATGAAAAAAGTATGTGTCCTTTGTATTTATGAAGGTGATTAAACTTTATGCATAGTACAGTGAGGTTGTTAATTTTGAATTTTTGTAATTACAAACTACAATCCAGTTTAAAATGCTTTATTTATGAACCTTAACAGGTTGCACAAATAAATAAATTAATACATATCTTAACCATCTTAAAACCAAAATATAAAGTTTCAACCTTAGTAAAAAGTAATATATTTAAAATGCATTTATTTCACATTAAGTAAAGTTCCAATCTATTAACATATTTACTGACATATCGCTCGAACTTACTGATATAAAAATTATAATTAAACTTACTTGTGCACAATGCACATGTCTTAATATTAAGCCTAAAATGTGTTTTAATGGCACTATTGATGAGGACTATATGATCTTTGCATAATATCAGTCTTTAAATGCAATATATTCAAAGTGTACTTGCAAAAGTTCAACTTGAGCACAATCAAATATACTTCAGTATATCTTTAGTTGGACTTCAGCACTACTTCTGCACAATTAAAGTGCATTAAGTACAAGCCTAAGTTATTCCAATTTAGCATAGGCTACTAAAGTATGTTTAGTATACCAGTTTAGTATACTAAAAGTACAATTGCAGTGCATTTTTATTAAGTACATAAATATGTATTTGTAGTATACTTAACATGAAATAATTGTATTTCAAATATATTTTAGTATATTTATGTTTCACTAGGGAAGTATAAATAGATAAATATTCATCAGTGATTATCATTAGATTTATATGATATTAGGCAGAAACCATTTCCATGGCATGGAACCCATTGTGTATTGGAGATGTTAAATTGCCCCATCTGATAATCCTATTCTCAGTTTGGGGTCATTTGCACCGAATGGAGAACACTGCGTTCAAAGAGTGCATGTAGGCTGCTATATTTAGCTCTGTGTTCTTCCCCCAGGTTTCCATCTAATCAATACTAAAAGTGCTGTTTCATACTAGATTTTAGCGCAGTAAATATTGCATACAACAAAGCTATAATAATAATGAAACCTTTCTCTCCTAAATGTAGCACATCAAATTATGTGATTGTATTTTTAATATGAAAGCAGACGTTGTCGTGGAAATGTGTGCTAATGTAGAGGCTGCCTATTAACATTTAACAGCATTAGTCAAGCCACAAGCTGGGAATTATCCGTCGGGGGAAGGGTAGACACAGAGGGATGTTAAAAAGGAAATTCACACACATTTCCCGCTTGTGGGATCGTTACAAATCGACAACATCCTGTTCTTTTGTTGATCCCGCATGACCTCATGCTGCTGCGTCATACACGTGTTTTTGCTTCTCCAAGCTGGAAATGAGAAATCAAAACGGAACCGCTTAAATGCAAACTCTCTCTCTTTTTCCTCCTTCCATTTTAAGCAAGCGATCGTCCCTGACCTGTTTTCTGATTTCTCACAATGAGGATAAAGTGCACGCCACTCGAGGTTTACAAATTAACCCGTGGTGATGAAACTCAAAAGTGTTTTGGATTAAAACGTTATCGTGCAATTTCACATGTCCACTGCGTCATATCAAAAATAATAACACATGACAGCAGCATGTATAAACTGTCCAGTAAATACGCAGTTGCCTTAAATTTCCTTTCAATATGATTAAGCATGCTTCTACAGCCTACCTAACAGGTCAGGACCTTTAGAAGAACCGCACGAATAAGGCAATGTATAGAAAACATGAATTAAAGCATTAGTAGCCGCCTTCTTCATGTAATCCGCTTTGACATTGCCGTTGTGACGAAAAGCCCCCATTCTTCCATTCATGAAATCTTGAAACGGCGCATGCGCAGTAAAATCCGGAGCTCTCCCATTCATAAAAGTGTAACCCCCGAGTCGTAATGCCCTCCCATTCACAAAAAAACCTGTCAAAGCATCTGCGCAGTTCGTTTCTTGCCCTCCCATTCATAAAAAGCCATTTCCCTCATGTAGTTGCAACATCGTATGGAGAAGACTGTGTCCTTACTGCAGTGCACATCGCACGGATAGTCGTCCGGATTTCCCCCCCTTCGTGGCTTCGTTTGGATCTATCTATCATTCTCTGAGTGGTATCGGAATATATCGCAACACTCTGTTCATCTGCGAAGAAATGATCTGTTTTCTAATGCAAGTGAGTTTTTCATTTATTTGATATATATATATATATATATATATATACACACACACACACACACACACACATATATATATATATATATATATATATACTTTTTTGTAAGTGTAATCCAAGTTTCAAGGGCAACGCTATAACACGGGGTTTATATTCTTGCTTCAAATCGAGTCGTTTCCATTCTGCTGTTTTATCACAAAGCGCCGATACAGCCGTTCTTTAGCAACGCGTTGTAGGTGTATTTGCGCCCTGTGTAAATGTTTAACTACGGTAACTAACCACGGCAGGATCGTGGGCGATTTAAGAATGAAATGTACACGTAGAACAGGTGAGAATCCGAGGTTAACCGTGTACGCGTCGTTTCCTTCGATCCGGGAAGCGACAGTATTTCGTGTTGCGTATCATGATCCGCGTTTGTTCGCGTTCTAATAGCCCAGCATCGCGTGACGCTTCACTGCAGCTCGAGCACTGACGCTCATCTTAAGCGTTAAAACTGTTTTAGTGAGTAAAACACTAAATGGAGATTAGTCAGAGACACGCGACATTGCTGTATTTAGGTTCTGGGTGTTTTTAGATTCTGGTAAATATAATGGTTCATATTAAAAACGCTGTTTGAATTTTGGCAGATTTTTATGAAACTGTAATTGTGGCACGCCAACATATAAATCGTCGTCTGCTTTAGAGCTGCAGGCTTGCTCAAGAGAAGCACAGAAGCAGCGCCACTTCAATATATTACATAGCTCACGCAAAAATCTAGCAACAGGTTGATATTTGTCATATAGCCTACAGATTTCATCAGCTTTCTGTAGCAAACAGATATCATTTTAAAGGACCGTTCAACGAAAACATTTCACTGGATTAACTGTTTCAAACGTGCAGCTGCGTTTAGGAAAGTATTTTACCTATAAAACTCGATTAATACCGTCCATTTAGTTGTAATAGCCTATTCCTAATCTAACTTCATCCACGTAGTGAATTGTAATATAATTGTTTAAGAAAAGTTGTGAATCTTAACCCCTAGGTAATCTACGTTATGTTTGTTTTATTCAGAATAAACCCCTCCCATAAGAACACTAGTGCAGGCTTGTACTTAATACGAATAAATCTGATTGTGGAAGTGAACGTTTATACAGGTTTATTTTTTAAATCCTATTAATGATTTATAATTATATACCCCTAACAATTTTACACATGCAATTTTCTCGATTATGCAAAGGGCCCATTTTAGATGTATTTGTGGTCATTTTCCACACAGACCGATCGTTAGGTTATCTGATTAGAATTCTATGAGGGTGGTTTTCAGTACTAAGTTGTGCTGTGGTCTTTGCAGGAGTGCTAAATGCTGACCTGAGCTCTGGTATATGAGGAACACAACCCACAGATGGAGTCAAGGGTTCCTCACCACATTCCTGGAGTCTCCTCCTCTATCATGGTGCAGCCTTTGCTGAACAGCCGAATTCCCTACGGACGGCTCCAGCACCCATTAACTATTTACCCCATTGACCAAATGCAATCTTTACATTTGGAGAATGACTACATCGACACCCCTGCTGTGATCTCACAACAGCCACCAAGCCACAAGGCAAGCACGAGGGGACAGGAAGTCCTGCTGGGAGCCCCGCACCATCCTCATCTGTCCCGCTGCGAGGTCCCAGATGCCACTACACATCCCTGGATTTCCTTCAGTGGTCGTCCCAGCTCCATCAGCAGCAGCAGCAGCACCTCCTCCGACCAAAAGCTGCTGGATCATGCAGCTCCAACCCCTGTTGTGGATCCGTACACTACTGGCAATGGCCACGGCAGGACCCTAGGTGCAGAGCAACCCAAGGCGCTGAGCTCCAAGACTCAGAATGTGAAGGCGGTTGCAGCATTGCCAGTGGAGAAGAAACACGCACTGCTGTGCGAGAAATGCGGCAAATGCCGATGCACGGAGTGTACTTTGCCCCGGGCCCTGCCCTCATGTTGGGTTTGCAACCAAGAGTGCCTGTGTTCAGCGCAGAACCTAGTGGACTCTGTCACTTGCATGTGTCTAGTCAAGGGCGTCTTCTACCACTGCACTGACGAGGACGAGGAAGGCTCCTGCGCTGACAAGCCGTGCTCCTGTTCGCACTCGAACTGTTGCGTGCGCTGGTCCTTCATGTCGGCCGTTTCATTAGTGCTGCCCTGCTTGATGTGTTATTTGCCCGCCACGGGTTGCGCCAAGCTTTCGCAGAAGTGCTACGACAGCATCAGCCGCCCAGGCTGCCGCTGCAAAAGCACCCAGGTCTGCAAGGGGGCAGAGGTCAAGGCCTGTCAGCTGGAAAAACAGGCCTCATGATGGCGTGCCAGAAACAGAGAGTACAAAGTGACTCGTGAGCAAAGTTCACAGGACCCTCTCCGATAGCGGTGTACTTCCCAAAACCACGGTACTTAAGGTTGACGCATGATCCTCGCACTCAAGGCATCCTGCAGTAAATCAGTAGCAAAGTTTGACTTACCAATGGGCACAAATCATTATTTTACTCATTCATAAAGTACTACAACAAAGGAGAGGCCTGCGTTTTCTTCTCCTGGGGTTCTCGTGATGGCCGTGGGATCAAAGTCTTTGCCATTTCACCCCCTAGTAAAACAACTTGCTGACACAGAATGCTGCATTTGAGCAAAATGTATGTTTGAAAGATTCCAATCTCTTCTCTGATGTTTGTTTTCTCTTTGGGTGGCTTTGAAAAGTCAAAGTAAATATCACCCATTCAAGAACACTCTATACTTTGGCAACCCCTCTCCGGATCTGGCACTGCGGAAAGGTTGCAGCGAATTCCAAGCTGATAACACATGTCACAATCAAAATAACCAGACTTCATCTCTGTGCACAGTACATTTACAAGCTTGTTATAGAGCTTTATTTCTTCTGTTGTTTGAAATGCAAACAGGGGAGGTCATTTGGTTTCATTGAAGGATTCCAAGTTCCCTTGACCGTTGCGAAAGACATTGGTGACCGCCCATAACCACGTGACAGGATGTTTTCTATCTTCTGTGCGGACAGATTGTTTGTTTCTGATGGCAAATGGGTAAAATAGCTTTCATAATTCCCTTTGAAAACATGCCATAGCATACATGAACTTCCATAATGATTCTTCCAAATATTAGCGGTTCAATTTGTTGTAGACAATGACCTCAGGGATCATCAGTTCATCTGAATTATGTACCGCATGTGAATTCAGCTTGGACCTAGTCGGGTGACTTGAGTTAAGGGAACGGGCAGTGGTCAAAACACAGCAATTCAGACACCAAGCATTCATAAGCTACGAGGAGAATTGGGCCAGTAGTTACGGGAATAGGAGAAGCTATAAAGTATGTATCACCATTATAATGAGGCAAAAGCACAGTATTATGTACAGTAGCATGTACAAAGTGTTTCACTGTAGTTGGAAAAATTCCTCTAGTTTACTACGCACCAAACATAACGCTCTATGGACGTGCCCTAGTATCGATATATATATATATTTTGTTATATGTATAGTATAGAGATTTTGCCAAAGGAGTGCAACATGGAGTTTTCGTTGACCATTTTTATAACCGTTTGTTTCCAAGTGGGCATGCATTGTTGTACTCTAGCCAATTAGTGCGAAAGTAAGCTCTTAAAGGTACGGTGCTCTACTTCCCAGGACTCCTAGAGTCTGGGAGCACGAGGGAAAATTGTCGGCCTGCTCAACACAAACCCATGGTTTGCTCGTTTAATCCCACATACTCCAACATTTGTACTTGTTGCACAAATCCGAAAAGCAGAAATACACTACTGTTCTTAGTCTTGAATGTATAAGGCTAGGGTTTAAGTCTTTTTGCAATCTAACCCGTGGATAGGTGCCAGAGTAGTTCTGAATGGAGACGCTTGCATAGCTGCATAGGGAAGAGTTGCAAATGTACCATAGATATCTTAGATTTCGACCTATGCAGGTTACACGTTCTTGTAAATAGTTTTAAGAAAAACTAGCTATATGTTTCAAATGTCCTGAGAAATAGCATGGTACAATTTAATTACAATTCAGTACAAAAGTATATAAATGGATTATTATATTTTTGGGAGGGCTGGGGGCGGGTGGGGGTAAAGATTATGTGGCTGTGGCATAGAAGGTAGGGTGTTTAGGTATTTCGATTACAAGCACTTGATTTAGAAAAGTGTGCCAGGCAATAAAAATACCTCTGTTAATGCTAGCCATGCCTCATTAGCACGAGAGAGGCACGGCTAATTCCCGGTTCCTCAGTGCCCCTGAAACTGTAGATTTAATTGAATTCACAGAGGGAACGGCGTTTCGTCACGCTCAAAGTAACGCTTTTTCACCCCAATGTGGCCAAGCATTTTAGTTTTTCCTCCTTCCTCCTAAAATGGTGCAACATCTCCAGTGCTTGATTGACATACACAGCTGCTGTGTGTGAACTTGTCTGGGAGGAACGGGGATCCTTCTCAAGTACATCCCATCCCATCCTATTCGGTGTTGCTTTTTCACCCCACCTTCTCACGTTTATTTTTCGTATTTCACAATTCTCTCAACTATGGAGAACAATACAGCTGTAAAATGTAAACCTTATGGCTGTTCGCCTAATAACCTGGCCTGAGCGATGGAGTTGAACGATCTTCCTTCTGTCGATTCGTTGCTGAGATGTTTTCATCAGGACGCTGTGACTAAATCTATCCGTGGTACAGTTTCTTGGCCACTAGAAACCCTTTCTTCTTTTTTTAACACACTTTAAGCTGCCTTCCAAACTGGGCTTGTACTCGCCGCGTTTCTTTGGCTTCATTGTTCATGTTGAGGATTAATGAAAAGAGCAATGTGCTTTTGTTTTGTTTAAAAAAGCAAAAAGCAAAAAAAAAATCTCTCACACATATGAAAATGTCCCTTTATAGATATATTTATTTTGAAGCTCTATTTTATATAGTATTTATTTAGATGCCTACTTTTGTTTGTGAATAAAAGCTTATGTCAAAACGGAATGTACATTGAAATTGGAAAATATATATTGTTAAATATAAACCTCTGTGTGTTGTGTCTTCAGTGTCCCTGCATTCATACTGTACATGCTATTGAAAAATATGATTATTTAAGATGCACTGCAAATAATGATGTTCTTGCTTAGTATTTTTGACTTGTTTTCAAGAACAAATATCTAAACGTTCTTGAATCAAGATAACATTTCTTGAGAAGTAAAATGACTTAAAATATTCAGTCTTGTTTTCTGAAAAATATATAAATTTAGTTCGTTTTTGCTTAAAACAAGAAAAATATATATCATAATGGGATAAGAAAAGTAATCATAATTCAAAGGGAAAACATGATTATTTTTCTGACCCCACTGGCAGATAACGTTTTCTTGTTTTAAGCAAAAACTAACAAAATGTAAATATTTTCTTCAGAAAACAAGACCGAATATCTTAAGTCACTTAGCCTCTCAAGTAAATGTATTTTGATTTAAGAATTTTTAGATATCTGTTTTGGAAAACAAGACAAAAACATTAAGAAAATATTTTTTGAAGCGCATTTGTGGTTCGAATAAAAAACAAAACAACAACTACAACAAAAAACTTAAACTTGATGTAGTCAATTAAGAAATATTGCAGATGAGCTGGTTAATTTCCAAATAAATGGACTAAAAAATATTAGTTTAAATATTTGTATCGCTTGATGAAGTCATGAAACTTGAAGCTATGCATGGAGTCGTTTTCCTGCCACTATAGATACTTGTACATTTTAGTAATAACTGCACAAAAATATGCCATTGAATCCCAAAAGTGACCAGTCAGAATGAATTCAGAGGGTCATGAAATTATCGTATAAGGGTGTAAACCCTTCAGATACAGTGTTTAAATAAGCTTTAATAATACCCCTATGGTTACATCGTAAAACAGTGCTTTTCAAAACAATGATCAGTATTTTTTATATAATAATTCCTTATATAGTTGAAATATATGAATATGGGATGCTAAAGGGCAGATGTGATATTTTGAGTTAAAACACAAATGGACATATATTCTGGAGGTATATAATATCTCTCTGAGTGTCCCTAAATCATCTTTGCACATGGAGGACGAGGTGCAGTCCTGGTTTCCTGCACAGGCCCCTGGCTACAGGGAGAGGCTCTTACTTACATGAGACTACTCTTGTATCAAGATATTGGCCCTCGAGGATCTGGGGCTGCAGCTCACATAACATCTTTACAAACCTGGATGACTCACACACCCATGAATCTGTTGACATCTATCCAAACACACTCACACAAGTACGTTCACCTATGAACCTACGTACATGATCTATAAAAAATAGAAAGTGACCTGTGTGTGTGTGTGTGTGTGTGTGTGTGTGTGTGTGTGTGTGTGTGTGTGTGTGTGTGTGTGTGTGTGTGTGTGTGTGTGTGTGTGTGTGTGTGTGTGTGTGTGTGTGTGTGTGTGTGCCATGACACAGAAGGCTACATTTGAGCAAAATCTCTGTTTGAAAGATTCCATTCAAAAACACAATATTTCAGCACGTTATACTTTCACCACTGACTTCAATCAATTAATCAATCAATTGATTAATTAACATTTTCTAAATGTAATGTGAAAGTGCCCCTTTCTTGTGCAGAAATCACTGAAATGCTGCTGGGATGCTGTGAGTCATTGCCAGGGCATTGCTATTTGGTGGCTATGTATTTGGAGTGTGTTTTAATGGGTTACTATAGCCTTCTGGGTAGTAGCTAGGGTCTCTAGGCTATTCTGGGTTGTTGCTAGGTGCTTTCATATTGGCCCATGTCAACAGAGCCCACCTCCAAGTCTCTATAGTTATGTCTGCATGCACTGATTTTCATGAATCCGATCTGATTTCACGATCTATTTATATGAACCCCTAAACTTTGCGATCAGATTCGTGTTCGTATACATGTGCATTGCATGCATTCTGAAGAAAGCGTAGGTTTACGGCCCAGTTGCTGTGTTTAGAACCAGAGAAAGCCAGTCTGATAATGTTACCAGAGCTACTATGAGTATGACAGACTGCTGCAGGGATGACATTTTCTTGCAGGCTGGAAACAAGATCACATTTTAGCACTTGTGCGGAAGTCAATGTTTTGTATGTGTGTGTGTTAAATGCCAGAAATAAGGTCTGTGGTTAACACAAACTCATTTAATTCTATGACGCAAAATACATCAGTAAAAGGTGTTTGTGAAGTGTCTAAATGGGACTACAGATGCTGTCAGTGACATTAAACGTCATCACGCTGAATAGGTAAACTCATTTACTCACTAGTCTGCTTTTAAAGCCTTTACTGTGGTTATTATCGCAATCTTGCAAGCTATTCTAAATCTACATTTCAGGGAAAGTGTTTTTTTAATAAAGCCTGAAAGAGTTGTCAGAAGCTTAATGGTGGTGATGTTTAAGTCATGCAACTGTGATATAGCCTGCCGTTTAATTTGTGAATATCAATCCAATACAATACAATTTGTATTTGATTGAGTCTGATGATTGAATTGTTTACATGAAGGCATTTCAGTCTAACTGAGCCATCGGCCCAATTACTAATGGATTATTGGGTTGCATGTAAATTTAGCTCCTGAAAATCTGGTCTCTAAATATGGCTTGGGTTCCTTCTTCAGTGAAAGTCTACAGGACTTGTATTTGTCCCGTTTGAAAATCATTGATCTGCTCACTGTACAGAAGACTCTGTGTCCAGTCCTGCTTCTGGAGGTTGACGTCCTCTAGCCTGCGCTAAACGTACTTGTCTAGAAGTTTCTAGTGATCCTGAAGACCTTGATTAGCTGGTTCAGGTGTAAGAACTAAACTCTGCAGGACTCTTGCCCTCCAGGAGCAGGGTTGGACGCCCCTGGGTTAAAGACCTGAACTTTTCTCCTCGCTGCTCTATCTGCCATCTGCTCTCACTAAGTCATGTGGCCAGTCATTTTGTACAATTCAGCCTGCGCATTTCCGAAGTGAACTCATCCATGCTGACTTGGTTCAAGAAAATGTCCTCTTGCAAATGACATATTGCAAAACTCCTGAGCACATCTGGTGCTGTACTCATGCCCTCCCCTCTCTTTCTCATTCCCCAGCCCTCCCTCACCCGGCTCGGATATGAATGCAACGCACCAGAGAGGCAAACAAGAGTGAAGCTCAATGATTTGTGAAGCTGAAGTTGAACTTTTCATGGAATCTGATACTTGAATCATTTGATGTGTTTTAACAAGGTTACTGAAACAAGACTACCCATACCTGCCAGGGGTGCCATTGCTGACAGAGTATTTTCTACATAAATAACTTTATGGGTAACATTTTACTTAAAGCCTTTATGTATAATGCATTATAAAAGTAGTTTTAATGCAATGTAATGCACCTTACAATGCATTCTACAATCTCATGAATAAGTGTAACCACAGTTAATACATTATAATACTCATCAATTTATTGTTACACTATGCATTTTAAATTCAGTTATAATTATTTACGACAAGATATAATGTATTATAACTCACATTACGAATAATTATAATGCATTATACCCTTTAACAAGCCTTTACAATGCATTATACATAAAGGCTTTAAGTGAAGTGTTACCACTTTCTGCAACAATACGTTAGAAATAATAAAATTTCATCATAATTAAAAGCTCTTTAAGGCTCTACATCAGCCAAAAAAAAAGTTTTTAGTATTCTTACTTCTTACGTGATATTTTTTACTTCTAGTACAAATATCATAATATTCTTGAATAAAGATGAATTTACCTGAGAAGCAAAATGACTTAAGATATTAAGTCTTGTTTTCTGAAAAATGTATCAAAATGTAGTTTTTGCTTAAAACAAGAAAATCTAAATCTGTCAAAGGGTAAGAAAATAATCTTAATTTCAAAGGGAAAACAATAATATTTTACTTTTATATTTTTTCTTCTGTATTCTTTCTTGTTTTAAGCAAAAACTAACAATATTAAATATCTTAAGTCATTTTGCTTCTCAGGTAAATTAATCTTGATTCAAGAATATTTTGAGAATATTTAAAATAAAATAAAACATTGCACACCTTGCACGCAGTGTTGCTTTGGATAGACGCATCTGCTAAATATATACATTTAAATATAATGTATAAAACAAATTAAATCATCTTCGTTGAGAAAAAGTGTGAAATAAGTAAGGCCGGACACAGAGATGGCCCTGAGAATTGGCCAAATCTTTCAGCGTGAATCGGCTCGCCACACTCATTTTGCAAACTCCATGGCACGGACCCAAGTGAGCAACTTTTTAAACAAAGGGCTACTGTCTTGCATCATTTCCCCTCTCCAGCACTGCTCCGGAAAGCACTTCTTATCACCATTTATTGCCGGTCTGTAACAGAGGCCTGGTCTATGCTAACACCCAGCCCCAATGCTCCAAAGGGCTGTCTTACAAAAACTCCTTTATTTTTGCACCATAAATTTGCCATGTTTTATTGGAAAGATTCTTCCCTGTCAATATTCATGACACAATACCCAATCTCCCCAAGCTGGACAATGCTTTTGTCCATGGACAACAGGAACAGGAAGCAACACGCAAAATGAGAATGCATAAACGCATCAGTTTAGAAACAATGTTTTGGTTTTACAGTTTGCAGATTTTCATGTTTCAAGTACTAACACTGCAAGCACACACACACACACACACACACACACACACACACACACACACACACACACACACACACACACACACACACACACACACACACACACACACACACACACACACACACACACACACACACACACACACACACACACACACACACACACACACACACACACACACAGCTTGCTTATCATCTGTGGGCTGTGTGAAAAACAGCCCTTCCACTGAGTGCAGCAGCCCCCCCGAGGCACCGGAGAGGACGGAGCCAACCAAACTTGGCTTTCGATATCAGAAGTGCAACACGCCCACTTGGCCTCGGCAGCGGTGCATTCCTAGGGAGCTCATTGTCAAAAGCCAAACACTTCCTCTAGTGTACAGACCGACACGACCGCAGAGACATTTTATACATGCATGCCGCTCAGACCGAAGACAGCTGCAACCCGCGTAACAAGTCCTCACCCCGTAGATTTTTAGGATAGCAAAATAAGTATACAAATAAAACTGTTTTAAAAGAATGTTCAGAGATCTGTTAACTTACGTTAAATATGATAATGAATGGTAATAATGTTTAATACAAATGATTATATACAAGTAATCTCAAAAAGTATTTGGACACTTGTATTAGCAACTGGCAGTATCTCATAACCTGAATCCAATTCTCCCTTTTGAATAATAAATCTTGTTTATAAAGTTAACAAAATATTTCATTAAAGGTGCAAGCATGTGCTTATGCTATGTTTCTTTTAAAATTGGCCTGATATTTTGCTATATTTTGTCATCTTAATGTGGCTTTCAAGTGTCCCAATAGTTTTTGGAGCACTAAACTAAACTAAACTAAACTAAACTAAACTAAACTAAACTAAATAAAATAAAAACAGGTAAAGTCGCAACACACACACAAATGAACAGGAAATCCATTGAGCACTAATGAGCTGAACTTGAATTTCGATAAGTATTGACCTTAAAATCTGTGCTTTCGGGTTCAATTTATTTTTTGAAAGAATTCGCTCTTATTGGTCAGAAACGTCACCCCTCTCTCACCTCATACACTAAATACCATGTACAGCCTGCTGAAATATGGAATTTTATATCTCACTCAAAATGTTTAAACATTTTAATATTTAGAACATTTGAAAATATCTCTACTATATATTTAGTGGTGATGTTGTGAGTTTGGGCCTTATGTGTTAGTCTATATTTGAGGTTGGAATATGCACACTTAATAATTTAAAAGCAGATGTTTTTGATTGACTTTTTCTTATTGTGTTTTATATTTACAGTAAATAAGTAGTGTAATCAGACAGTGTGCAATACTTATAAGGTAGTATGCAGAAACACAATGCAGAGTTTGAGCCCCACCTGGTTTTAGGATGTGAGAGACATCAGTTCAACAGCTTAAAACAGGTGTACAGTCTTTACTGATCGTCCATTGAGCGAGACTAATCTTGATAATCTAAGTAGCCTCGTTATAAAACTTAATATTTTAGATGGCTTTCTTATAGTTTTTCAATCCTGGTCCTGGAAACCCACAGCACTGCACATTTGGTTGTTCATCAAGGGCACTTTGGGATGGAGAAAAATTGCAAATGGAACAAAAGACATTCTAGTAAGGCAAGAATTCAAGAATTACTCTATTTGTGACCTTTATTGTAATTGAAAGAGCATGGAAAATAGTCTTAACATGTCTTTTTTTGTGTGTTCCACAGAAGAAAGTCATAGGTTTCAAACCCAAGAATGACGTGAGTGTGAATTGTCATTTGCAAGTTAACCAGTCCTTGAGCTCCGCCTCTTTATAATAGACTGAATATGCTCTTTACAGGATGTTGTCACAGGACGTCACAACAAAAGGCGGTCAGACATGGCCCACTCCTGAGAAACCATCCAACATCTGGCCTAAAAGCACCAAGTCAGAGCAACAGGAAGTAAGCCCTTATGTAATATGTATGACCTCACAGGAAGGCGACTGAACAAAGGTTGTGTGGGTTTTTATTTTTTTGGATGCACTAGACACACATATAAAGGTCCACTGTGTCTCTTCCTTGGGGTTACAAAGATGCTTTGTTGTTCTACTCCGGAGAGGAGGAGGAGGAGGAAAGGGACAAGCATATGTATCAATTGTCTCCTCCGGTTCATGCTGTGTGGGTGACCTGTAGGCATTAGGCCAATCTGATTAAAAGTAAAAAGCTACTCAAAGCCATACCCGGTGGGGATACTGGTGGCCTGTTTTGTGCCTGTCTCTCCTGTGCTATAGGAACTGAAGTCCTGGCAATGATAAGAAAGATGAACCTTGACTTTCAGCAAACTGAGCTATCGATTACCACACTTGAGCAAACAGCGTCTTAGTTTTACAAACATCCTCTGAGCCACACATTGGTACAACAAATGTCACGAGATATGACGAGCTAAAAATACACAAGCTGCTAAATTTGAACATTCATTATTTTTCTCTTCAAACCATTAAGAATCCTATAATGTGCATCTTGTAAAATGAGGTTGGATTGGGAAAAGAAATGGTTAAACCCATTTTATATAATTTGCTTTTTTATTCTGAGGTCCATTTTATTTTGCACAGAGACGGTCATAAGTTTGACCATTTTACACCCTCTCTCTGAGCTTTAGTATGATTTTAGTTTTTTTAAGTCTTCTGATTGTGCATTCACATTTATCCATTTAGTATCCAAAGTCTTCAAAGAGGAACTACAGAAATTTGTCAAAGAATTATAATAATATAATAAAAATAGACAGCTGAAATAACAGAAGATCTCACTCACATGCTCAAGTTGTATGTCAGCTTTGTTATTTAAACATCATTTCATTTTGCCTTTTATTTGAAGGGGCAGTAGTGACAATAAAAGAGTGGATAATAACTTGAGATACGCTAAAAACCTTTGTTAAAATTGTTCAATTGACTGTAATACTTGAAAAAAATCTACACTGTAAAAATTACCGTGATTTTAACAGTAAAAAACTGTGACAATGTTACAGTAAAAACCTGTTTAATGGTTCACTGTTGACGTTCCCAGAATTCCCTGCGTTGTGTTTAAAAATGTGTTTGAATTTGATGTTTTTTCTTTGAAATAACTATGTTTCGTCTTAGTTTTGTCTTATCAGGTATGTTTATTAGGGATGTATGTTACATCTAATGTTGTTAAATGAATGTTTATTGCATTCTTCAGTTTAATGAGTCTCACCATGATGGTGTTTAGTGCTTGTGTGAATGACATATATGTTTTTTTCTATATATGTCATTCTATATATGTTTTATTTAAAAGCTGCTTGTGATGGGCTTTGGTTCATCGTGTGACTTTCTTATCACCACCTGCATTTGGTGGTTATCAGTGTATTTCAAAGTTACAAAACAGATTTCAGTACTTTAATAGGTTGGTATAGTAACATTATATCAGTTAATACAATTATGGTATTGAACTGTAAATTGAAGTTAAAACCATAAAAAATAAAATGTTACCGTATTTTTTTTACGGTAGAATTCTGGCAACCACAGCTGACGTTTTTTACTGTAAATTTTAAGGAATTGTTTTTACTGTTTATACATTAGAAAGAAGTATTACTATTATACCCAACAATATACAAATGAATGAATTAATAAATAAAATCATAGTAAGTGTTTTATTTATCAGAAAGTGTAAGCATGGCAACACAAGAAAATTCTGGTGTTTAAAATGCTTCCATTTTAATTTGATTTATTTTATTATATTAGATTTATTTTAATAAACTTCGATATGCTTGAAGTTTAAATGGTGCTATGTATGACTAAGACAACTTAAAAATTTTAAGGCAGTAAGATCATTATCTTTATTGGGGACACAAAAGTCACAGAATACCAGGAATGACCCAAATACATTAAAAAGCAATTCTTACATACAATGAATACACCTCTTGTATAATTGGACCATGTCAGAAATATGCAGAAAACAACAGGAATATCATAGAGAGGAAGACCTAAAGATCCTTATGACTGTGTGTCAAGATCAGTTAAAATATCAGATCGTTTGACCTTTTTATATGGCATGGCAATGTAATTCAGGTTGTGAAATGTTATATGGTACACGAGTAAGTCATGATATACTGTATGACATTTTTTATAACATTTTTGAAACCAAAAAAAGAAATTACAGAATATGTTTGTGTTTTCCTTTGCACCATCTTGGACACTCTTATTCATCATTTGACTAATGAAACAGCATTTCGCTCTTACACTGTTAGTTTTTCTGCTGTTTAATAATAATCGTACTCTTCCTTATTCTTCAATATGCAAGTTGTTGAAGTTTGGAATGACATTTTGCAGCTTAGTTTCAACCAATGCTCATTTTGGACCACAAAGAAAGTTCTGCGATTTAAAGTGTTTTCATAGTATATTAATTTCAGTAGAAAATATGATTCCTCATTTTATGACCCCTTGAAGACTCTAGGACTTTCTGAACAACGGTGGGAAAACACAGAATATAGATGAGGTTTTTAACATCCAGGAACTAGAGATTTTTGCAGTGTCACACCACACTTCCACATTCTCAGGTCAACTCGGCTCTGAATGTTGAGAATTCCTCTGTGCTCTGAGCGTAATGATGGAGTAAGCTTTTTCCACAGTGACAGTTCAAAGCAATGCCGCAACAGGAACCAAATTTAAGTGGTGACCACAGCTTGAAATATATCTCCTCTGCATGTCATTGTGGTATGGAATATGCTTGTGTAACAATTACTCAATTGAAGTTCTTGGTTAGAGATGCTGAAGCTAATGAGATCTTATGTCAAACTGATACATATATACACATTAGACCAAGAAATGTTTGGGTAGGTCTCAAAGGAGTAACAATTATAAAGTGCAAAACAATAGTTGCACCCTACGTTGAAGTTGAAAACTGAGCAGAAACACATCGAGCCCATCAAGGCTGGAGATAGGCTATGCCTCAAGGGAACACTGTGAGGTCTGTAACCCAAGAACGCAGAGCAGTCAGGTGTGTGTGAAGTGTTGGCTTCTTGTTAAGGATGTGGTGGGTCGTGGTTCTCGTTTTTGAAATCCATTCCTTGAAAACGGACTGGCTATCCATCACAACATATGGGTAAACATGTGAATATCTTGCTTGTAATCCTTTACTTTCTCTACTTGTAGGTCTTCCACATCCACATGCTTCCCCATTGACAAACACTTCTCTACATTTCTAAAAACTAAAGTTCCTTAGAATGAAATTATAAGATTTTTAAACTGAGAAGGTAATTACCTTTTATTGTGGATATTTCTGTCCAGTCATCATACTGTAGTATTGTGGTAATATCATGAAACAATGGAATCTGATGGTAACTGAAGGTACCTTATGATTACCGTAGTCAAGCTGCATGGTATTTACCAGTGTTGGGGTAAGTAAAGGAAAAAGTAATCTGATTACGTAACTATTAAATCAATGCATTATTTTTTTAATCTACAACTAAATATCTGGATACATTTTTCAAATAAGTAAAGTAAGTTTTCCCATTTATTCGCCGACACCTGTTGAGAACAATTGGGAGTGAGGTACAGAGGCACTTCCTTCAGCCTGAGGCTTATTCATTTCACTTTCGGTGTGAAAGGACCAGAAACAAATAAGCAAACCCAGCCCATGTGACAAAAAGTAATGCAAAAAATAATGTAATGCATTACTTTCCATAAAAGGTAACACAAGTACTTTTTTTATGGAGTAATGCAAAATTGCAAAGCATTACATTTAAAATTTTCTCAATTGTAATTACATGGTACTTTATCATAGTACGGTTTTGTAGTTCATTCTCTCGCTCTATCTTAGCAAGCTATAGGAGGGCTTGCATCCACCCACTCGCTCACCCTTCTTTCATGCCTCCACCAGAGGGGCTGAACACAGGAACCCCCCGGGGCAGCTGAAAGCACCTGCCAAGCGACGGGTGCTTCCAGACAAAGACACCTCTGTCCAGCCTTACAACAGTGGCAAGACCCTTTCCTCCAGTCCGTCCAGCCCCGTGGTTTGCCCTCCTGCAGTAGACTTTGCCCAGCCATCTAATGTATAACTGTTCCACCAAAATAGTGCTGGTGCTTGGCTGGGGATCCTAAAACCTCTCTCACAACCAGGCCTCTTTTCCATTGACAGTGGAACGACAAAGTGACTGCATAACCAACCCACAAACGAACAAGACGTATTATGGTCTTAAAGCTGATTTATACTTCTGTGTCAGACCTACGCTGTAGCCTTTACGCCATAGGCTATGAGTCGCTTTTCATTTATACGTCTGCATCTTTGTCCACATCGACGTACAATTACACATGTAAACCACTAGTCTGCAGTGTCCACGGGCATGTTGCTGGTGTAACCCAGTGTCAGGCAAAAGCCAAAGAAGAAGCAGCTTATCAGAGAAGCATCAGCCGTGACAGCGGCAAATAATATTTAAGAACAGATAGTTTATTTAAAACGACAAAAAATGAAACAACGGAATAGGAAAAGATGGCATTCTTTCAATTTCCACAAGGACTTGGACTTGACACAAAACTCAAATACATACGGAGGGAGGGGTTCTAGCAGACCAATCACAGCGCTTGTGGTCTGCGTGGAATTGACGCACTCTAAATCAGCCTTTAAGCTACACAGGCTCATCAGAAAAACATATCTCTACCTACATTTCTGCAAAACTCTAAAAACGTATCTATACTTATAAAACCTATAGTTTCCAGTTGAAACGAACACTAGAGGCAATAAAAGTCAGACAACTGTTATTCCTTTTCACACAAATTACCACTTACAGGGCCAGAGTTTCAATCAAGAAAGCTTAATTTTTGCACAATTCCTTGCAGAATATTGTTATAGACTTAAAACTTTTTACTATTTTAACTATTGCCACGACATTTGAAAGCTGATACTTTTGAACATTAGCGTGACATGAACGGCTTCATAGGGTTTTTAATGTAGAAACTGCCCCAATATGTACCTGTACCAACACTCTTAAAAATAAAGGTGCTTGAAAGGTTCTTCACAGCGATGCCATAGAAGAACCATTTTTGGTTCCATAAAGAACCATTCAGACAAAGTTTCTTTAAAGAACCATCTCTTCCTTACCTTTTTATAATCTGAAGAATTATAACAAATAACCTTTTGTGAAACAGAAAGCTTCTTCAGAAGTTAAAGGTTCTTTATGGAACCATTTAGACAACAAAGGTTCTTCTATGGCAGGGGTGTCAAACTCAGTTCCTGGAAAACCGCAGCCCTGGATAGTTTAGTTCCAATCCTGCTCCAAATTAGCCTTAATGATTGATTAGCTGGATCAGGTGTGATTAATTAGAGTTGCATCTAAACTGTGCAGTTTGACAGAGTTTGACACCCCTGTTCTATGGCATCATGTCGCACCTTTATTTTTAAGAGTGAAGAATAGAAGACGAAGAAGAGTGAAACGCTGAGGTAAAAGATTGTCATCAAAATAATTATCTACAATTACCTCCCAGAACTGTCTGACATGTTTTCCCAAACATAAGGAATCTGCTGCTGACTGCATGCAAACACACATTTCACGAGAGCATTTCATATGCACGCTCTAATGCTGCGTTCAAGTCCTCCTGGGACGTTCGTACTTACGAGTTGACAAGTCGTTATTACGACGTCGGGTGCGTTCAAGTCACTTTGGTCGATAGCGATTTAACTTTTCTACGTAAAATTCAATTATTTTTTTAACTCTACATCTATAAAACGATGAATGAAGAATGTGCATCATTGTGTTTTTCTTTTTTTATTTAATTTATTAGTATATTTAATATTGTATTATAATTTATACAATAATATAATATGTTGTATGCGTAACATACAGTTTTATTGTACATTACCCAAAATTGCATTGCATCCGACATGTTTTTCACTGACACGCCCCCAACTCGGAAACTCAGGGCTTAAAGAAAATTTTGAGTTTCACACTCGTAATAACGACTTTGTGGTGGCGTTCAAGTGCTTTCAGCTCGTAAATACGATGTAGCCGACACGACTTGAACTTGAAGCCCCAAATAATTTGTTATATTGAGAAAGAGGCCACAGTAACTTCTCATGTGGGTACAACTTCCATTTCTGTTGATATTCTCAGTAGTTTCTCTAAGATTAATTATTTTGAACACGTTGCATGAAAACACTGATTTCTTCGCAAATCATTTTTGGCACAAGTTAAATTCGCAACTTGGATGGAAACCTGTCTGTCAGTGGAAAAAGCATATGTCCATTTCCAAAGGATACCTGAGTATTACAGGTATGATAATCAATGTATAAACGGTCTACACAAGTCATTTCCTGTAACTTGGAGGAACCAGATTTCTCAATAGCCTTGAACACTGACCTCTCTATATTTCAGAAATGAAGTTGAAATTCACAAATCCTTACGGCCAAGAAGGCTAAAGTGTCTTAAAGGAACACTCCAATTTTTTTGGAAATAAGCTCATTTTAAAACTCCCTAGAGTTGAGTTTTACCGTTTTTGAATCCATTCAGCCGATCTCCGTGTCTGGAGGTAGCACGTTTAGGCAGAACCTGATTTTACCAAGTGCGACATGTTCCTGGGTCAACATCTTTGTTGACCCTGGAACAACATTGTTATTAACCAATCAGATTTTAAGAACAAGTTTATAATTTTTGTGAAGTTTAGGCTTATAATCAGTTTGTTGCTTGTACATCAGTGTCATTCATCTATTCATTTCCTCTGATTTTAGGGATTACTCATGGTTATGGTTAGGTTTAGGTGTAGGGAAATAGTCTAGATTACATTTTTGGATTTAAATGTTGTTCCTGGGTCAACATTAACACATCTAACTCAGCAAAATCAGGACGTGCCACGTTTAGCGTAGGTTAGCATAGATCATTGAATCAGATTAGACCATTTGCATCTCGCTCAAAAATGACTAAAGAGTTTCGATATTTTTCCTATTTAAATCTCGACTCTTCTGTAGTTACATCGTGTACTAAGAACGACGGAAAATGAAGAGTTGCATAGTCCCCAGCTAGGTAACTAGTTATGATATAGCTGGGGACTACTTTCAGGCACTGCGTCATATCATTGCGCCTGCTGCACTCATGGTACGGCAGCAAAGTTCCTTGATTATTACACCGAAATGAGAGTATAGTTCCTAGTCAAATCCTAGACTCAAATATTTAACACTAGGGGAGTTGTAAAATGAGCCTATTTCCCCAAAAAGTAGAGTGTTCCTTTAAAAAGCAATTTTTTTGGAGCATCCATCCCTAATAACTCATTACCACCCACACCAAAGTCCATCAGTTTTAAGAAATATACAATTTTCCGACATCTCCCCTGTCCATCCATCTATCATCTGGTTCTTTCACTGCAAACACAGTCCACTTTCCTAACATCTCAAAAAACAGCCACAATGATGTCCCTACGGTCATCTTTACCTTTCCAAACTCATGTACAAAGTCCTTCCACAAACTTCAGGGCACGGGAGATCTGGTGGAGAAGCGTGTATGTGTGTAATCGTGTGTGTGAGCCTCCCACCCCAGTGCATTAGTGAATCTACATTAATCTTGGCTGACACGGGCCAGGAAGGGCCTCTGAGAGAGCCGGGACTGAGCGCACTCGCACCGCCTGCTCAAATATTTATCCAGGATGTTTTTTTTTCACCAGGGAAAAAGAGGCATGTCGCAGGTTAACTAGATCAAGATGAAAAAAGTCATTCAGTGGGATGCAGAGGCTCACGGGACACACAGGGAAGAACGCTCATCTCAGTGCAGAAGTGGACAGGTGGGCAAACCCGGACCTGGGTGTGGATTCTCACCCAAGTGCACTCAAAAACAACATTAGTATTAGCGTAAACTGGCACAACGGGCCATTTTCTACTCACCGATACTGTGCATTGCATTGTTTTTGTGTTATGAACCTGAATTTAAAATATGACGCCGTCTGTCAGCACATGCCAGACGAAGTGTTCCCTAAAATAGCTATTTCCAGGAGAGCGGTGTTAAGCACTGTAATCATTCACCTGACTAAATGCACCAAGGGTGGATGAAAGCACAAGGATGTGGGCATCAAGTGGAAATACCAGATGATTGGCCCAAATTAGTGGGAGTGCATTAAGCATGATTGCTAATTGTGCAGTGATTGTTGGAACTGTTTGATCCTGGTGGCCGACTGCATGCCTGAAAGAGGTACAAAACAGCATGTGAATACACACAACTTTGTGCAATTAGAACTTCCCTCGCTTATGCTTCTTTTGCATCTACAAGAAGCATCGTCGCTGTAATTAGAATGCATGTGCACGCAAATATGCATGCATATCATGTCAAAATGTTAAGATGACAAGAGGCAGTTTGCTCTGAAGAAAGCATCTACCGCTCTTTGAGCACATCGCTGCATGCAAAACTGAGAGCGTCTGGATGGCAGTCAATTGAGAGAGTTTTTAAATAAAGTTTGACATGACAAAGCTTGCAGATAATGTGCACCTGCGAGGTTGAGTAAACTTTGCATTTGGCACTCTGACTGTTGCAGCTGACGGTTCTGCACAAAACAAATCTAATAATTTCCATCTCTGCCGCTATACGGGGTTGCTATGAGACATAGTTGAATGCTTCATGAAATTAACTTGGTTTTAGATGTTTCTCCTAAACTTTCTTAGAATAAATAAAAACATTGACATTCAGTTAAAAGAATGGAATGAATGTAAATAGCACAACTAAGAACATTTGGTCTAAGATCATATTGAAATTTCAGAATACTGATGGCAGACTTTGGGAAAGTTTGAACTTGAGACTTTTTTCTGATATCTGAAACTCATTTGTGAGATTAGTGGGGTCTTTGGACATATATATATATATATATATATATATATATATAACTAGCTTATTTTATCCTATTCTACTTGTTTTCTTTCATAAAAAAACCTTGCTACATGTACTGCGCTAGGCTCACTGAGACTTTTCATTGCACTTGCATGTTGTTGTTTTGATTGCTTCTGTTAACCTCATTTGTAAGTCGCTTTGGATAAAAGAGTCTACTAAATTACTAAATATAAATGTAAATATAAATATATTTAACTATGTACTAACATTTAAATTACTAATTTGGTACAATGCTCTTACTGTGTACATATGTTTTTTTTTACTTTGTACTTATATTATATATATATATATATAAACTTAACATCTGTAATTCATTTCTGTAATTACATCTATAATTACACTGTTGACCCGACCCCTTAACCTACCCTTCAACCTAACCATTATTTAATTACATTTAATAAATTTTTTTATGATTTGTTTGATTGATTGATGCAAATACACCAGTTATCCAGGTTTTTTTTTTTTTTTTTTTTTTTTTTACATTTTGTCTGATGAGTCTAAAATGAGTTGAAACTGAAACGCACTAAAACGCACACAATTGCAAACAATAATTAAAAGTGCATACTCTTGAATGCATGTGACAATTTGAACATGCCTGTGTCAAAGCCAAGTTATGCAAACATGTAAAACCTGCCATAACACACATGTGGCACATATAATGTTCAAACAGTCCATTATAAATGTATTAATCATTTTGGTCTGGTTTAAATCTTGCTCACAGGAAATGTATACATGCAAGTTGTCACATTTGCGTCAGGGTTTCAGAGTATTGTTATATTAAGTGTTTATTCCTTTTAGAAAAAAAAGCTTTTATTCTTGATTATGTAGTTCTTTTTTAACTGCTAAAATATTGTTGCTACTTTATGAAATGTTCTGTTGGGTCTTTCTGAGCAAAATTATAATTAATCTCATTGCTGTCTTAGACAAACAGTTGAGACATTAAATAGAGTTTTTTTTGAAGTTATATTTTGGGGCTTTTATGCTTTAATGGACAGGACAGTAGAGAGAATGACAGGAAAGTATTGGGAAGAGAGAGGGAAGTGGGATCAGAAAAGGACCTCGAGACGGGAACCGAACTCGGATCGCTGTGAGCACAACTGCACTATATGTCGGCACAATAACCACGAGGCCATCAGCGCCGACAATAGAGTTCATTTCTGATTTTTCTTTTCTATGGACTGTGTCAGGCACAAATAGGTCATTATATTACTACAGAATCTGTTTAGGCTCTAATTAGCTTTAAACGTCTTAGGACAGGGAAACAAACTTCTCTCATTCACTCAAGAGTTTAAGAAAGCTTACCTGTTTGGCAGCACCAAACAGTTCCTTTGCCCTCCACATGGACTCGATATTTACAATTTACTTGACAGTTAACATTAAAATCATTCAAATTCCAATATTTGTCTTGGGGATTATTAGCATCAAATCTGCCCACGTTTGTTCTCTTTATTGTCACAAGTGGAAAAGAAATCCCTTGCCTTCCAGTTGTTTCATTTATTGCTGTGAATGAGGTCTTTCTGGGTTTTGTTTTACACAGAGGAGTAAGATTCGGCTTTCAACAGGAGAACATGGTCATAATTCAATTATGACTCCACAAAGCAGTGAGCGCTGGAGTACGAAGATAGAGAATCATTATTAGGTTAAAGTGAAGCTATTGCTGAAGCCAGACGAGGACATTTAAAGGGTATTTTATTTTCTATTGGACAAGGATTCCGAAGGCCAGTGAACTAAACCTCTTTTTTATTACAAAATAACTTGTTTATTTGGATTTGTGTTTCAATTTAACGGTTCAACTCTTAAATTAAGTCAAATGGCCATGTTTAAAGTCAAATGTAAAATTTTAGTGGTTTATAAGCTATGCTGTGCAATTGTTTTCTATTCTGTCTATCTCTTCTTTATAATCAACATCAAGATTTCAGAGCAAACTATATGAATGTATATAACATTATCATTGCAAACACTTTACTCATATCTGTTTCTTTACATCTGACAATGCAGCCAGGCAATATGTGCAGAATACAGGGGGAGGAGATGTATTTACAACAGCTCAAAACATTTCACTCCATGTTTATGTCATCTCGATGCCGCATGAAGGCATGTAGCATTCCTTTTCAGAGAAAAAGTTACGTAGCTGGTCAAGCAGACTTTCTAAGAAAGAGGGGAAGAAATGTGGAGGGGAAGTAGTTGAACGTTTAAAGAACGTGATTGTGTTTATTTGCGGGCTGTGTGTGGGACGCAGGAAGCCCCGGGGGCCCGGCCTCTCTCTGTTTGTTATAGACTGAAGAGGAAACTGTTGGCGGCCTCTGTCCTCTAAAACCGGGATGTAGCCGCTGTGGAGCCGTTCTGTGGCATGTTGGTCGTTGTTGTTTTTTTCAAGATGCTAGCTGTAAAACTTGCCATGGGCAGTTAGATGACGTATACATTTTCAATGCTGCGACTAGCAACAACAAATGAAACTGTGAAAATCACGAGTTTTCAGTTTCAATTTGGTGGTCAAACAAACATTTGAATTAATATTTTTCAGGAAAATCAGCTTATGAATATCTTGTAACATTGGGGGTAAAGCATTACAAGTAACACGAGTTACATTATCAGATTACTTTTTTTTCTCAAGTAACTAGTAAAGTAACGTGTTACTGTTAAATTTACAACAAAATATCTGAAATACTTTTTTCAAAAAAGGAACGCAAGTTACTTTGTTTTCCCGTTTATTGACTGACACCTCTCCTCTCCCCGTGTTGAGAGAAATTGAGGTGAGGTGCAGAGGAACTTCTTCAACTTGAGGCTTATTCATTTCACTTTTGGTATTAAAGGGCCCTTATTGTTGCCAAAAGTATAAAAAACAAATAAGCAAGCCCAGTTCAGGTGACAAAAAGTAACAATAAAGTAACATAATGCATTACTTTACATAAAAAATTAAGTAACGCAATATTGCAATGCATTACTTTTAAAAGTAACACTGTTCATGATTGTCTTTGCATATTACGCTGGGAGAGAATAACATTTTAAGTTCGAACAAATGAGACTGTTCACCTTTAAATGTGGGGTCATTAATCTTCTGCAATACACTTTCAACATATTAGGCAAACCAAATCTCCAAATCAGATCATCTCAGGCCTCTTCTCCTAGATGCAGTTCGGAGTGTTACAAAATACGAATGCATCTCGCTGCTCTCATTTGCCTTGAGGTTTCCCCTCCATTTCCTTTTTGGCAATTTGACATTTTCACCACATCCACTTGGGTTTCTCGCTGGTGTCTTGGCTTAGAGTGGCCACGGCTTTTTCTGGAACTTTCTACCCCCTGCTAGGTCTCTCTTGTGTGGTTTTCCTCCAAAGCACATGGCTTGCGTCCCAGAGGGGGATGGAACAGCTTGTGGACCGGGGCAAACACGGTCAGGCCAGCTAAGGCCTCTCTCGCAAGGACATAACAGCAAACAAGAGCCCAAGGGACTTTTTCAGTGAGCAATTTGTTCTATTTTCAAATCTTTTCCAAGATCTTCGATTGTGGAATGGAGGGAAAAGGAACAAAAAACTGGAAAGACATGTGGCCAAACAGGTCATTCGTCCTTCTTGACACTCTATCCTTCCACTGCGAGTCAAGTACAGGCCAGAACCTTTCCTCTGGCAATCGCTGTACTTTCAGAGCCAGCATGAGAAAAATATGACCGTAAAACCCAAGTTTGTTAATTAATAATTTCCGCAGTCAAATGCTGTCCTAGTAGATTGTTTTACTTGACATACCGCAAAATGCTGTCCACAGATCCGGGGTTGGGTTCATGATCCAGCAACACAAAAAACCTGAAGTGGAGTTCAGCTGTGAGATTCAGAAATAGATGAGGCATAAAGCGTGGTTTTGCGTCAGGGCTAAAATTTACTCTATTTTTGGTTAAACGAATATTGGACACAAACCCACACAAAAACCTAGGCCAGAAAACATGTTTGCGTGCAATATACAGTAGTGCATGCAATATAGTGTTAGAATTGCTCGTAAAAAAGTAAATACTGTTAATCTGTAACTATAGTTCATAGGGGATTATCAAGAATTAATATACCATTTTGCATACTTCTAAGATATAATTTTTTTCCATGGAATACAAAATATTATGTTTAATACAATGTTCACGCTGCTCTTTTCCATACAACAAAAGCTTTCTGTGATTGAAATAAGGGCTAGTGAATGTACACAAACTTGATTATGCAATAAGCCATTTGGGAAAACACACTTAACCCTAAATTGAATGTGCTTAAAGACAGTGTGTGATTATTTAGTATTTGCATTGATGAAGACTGTGCCAAGACTGTGCTGCACTAATTTCATTAAACGGTGCCGGTCGCATTCATCTGGAGTTTGGAGCGTTTTATTGGTACCACAAGAGAAGCTCCAAACATTTGCAATCTTGCATTAGGTAACAGAGTTTACTGCCTTTTAAAGCATCTATTTTCATCCCGGCACAAACACTTCTGACCTTCCCTGCAACAAGTTGAGAAAACTCATAAATCTGCTGAAGCTGGTTGCCTTAAAATTTTAAATTGGCTCAACTTTTTTTTACAATGTACCGGGGCTGGAAGGAGCTCATTTAGCAGACAGCGGGACAGCTCACACTCATAGAGTCCCAATAATGCCTCCACACTGGTTCATGGGCGACGGAGGAGGAGCAGACAGCGTCACTTAGCACTTTATGGATCATACTTCCTTCACACTAATGCTCAGATTTACTGGCCCCGGCTGAGCAGCGCATGAATTCAGGGAGCGCCAGTGCCCGGTGGCGGCTGCCCTCTACGACTCGCTGTCTCTTTATCATACTCCAGCACAAGGAGGTATTATAAAAACACAGGGGTGACCCCTGCTACCAGGAAAGAGGAGGTACAATTAACACAGGGAAATAATTAACCCAATCCATGTCCAGGCAGGCTAGTTTACGGTCACCCAGTAAAAGACAGCGGGATGTCTGGTTCTTAAAAGTGTATGGGGTAATGTTGCACTTCTCTATTTGCTGTTTTTCAAGGGTCAGTATTTATTGCAAAATTGAGTTAGCTATAGACAGCAAAACATGTCAAATAAACCAATTAATCACCACAATAAATCATGATATCAATAAGGCTGTCAATGGATCAAAAGACTTAATAGCAAGTGATTAATTACATATTTTTAAAGAAAACTAAATTCTCCTTTGTGTAATTATTCAGTTCGGCTATTGTTTTGAATGATACTCAAGTAAAATGTTCTTCAACGATGTTATTTATTTGTCTCGCATAAACAAGGTTGTGTATTTAATTATAACACATTATGTAAACAAGGAACTTTATATAAATTCCTGCAATAATTCAATAATAAAAAAACTTTCCCCACACTTTATAGAATTAATATTGCATGTGTAAAAATGGCACTGGTCTGCACACGAAGGTGTTTTGCTAGGTAATATTTAGCTTGAGCTTCTGCAGCAATTATCCGGTGTAAAAATCTTAAATCTAAAAATTAATATGTGGATGATCCACTGTGGTGACTCCTAATGGGGCAGCCAAACGTAAGAGAGAGAGCTTCAACAACAGTTTCACCACACACAGAATGCAAATGACTACTTTTATTAAACGTTCCATCTGGGTTTGATTTATGGATAAATAACCCATTAGAAGGGCCTTTTGGTGCATCACTAGAGACTCTGAGTAGCCTATAGACATTCTGAGATGCAGCGCTTGTCGGTTTCAAAAGGTCTGTTCTGTTATCATGTCAAATGAGATAAATGCATTGACAGCATTAGGAGAATAAAAACTCCTATTTAATTAATCACATACATTAATGTTAACAGCCCTAGTTTATTAAATGAAACACTCACACAATGAAGAAAAGTCAATGCTCTGAGATTCTGATTTAACTATACCACGAGGTCACGGGAGAAGATTTGTGAATAGCAGTGAAGCGATGCAACTGACGCTGATAGCTCACAGTGGTGACAGATATAGAGATTACGCCATACTTCATTCACGATACTTTTTAAACATTCACAAAGTAATTAATTATTCCTCTGATTTTGTTTTGTGCTATGTTGTTCAGTGATCAATTTAAAGGGATAGTTCGCCACAAAAAAAGTTTTGAAAGATAGGACTTTTTCCGTAAGTTTAATTAATTATTAATTTACTGTTGCTCCTGTTGTGTGTTGGGTTCCTCAGGGTTCTATTATGGGACCAATTTTATTTTCCCTTTACATCATGCTCCCTCTAGGTTCTATTTTTGAGAGATTTGGGATTCACGATCATTTGTATGCGGATTATTTAGCACTGAAACATGGGTATAAATGTGCCATTCAGTCCCTATTTGAATGTTTGACTGAGGTTAAGTGCTTGTTGGCAAATCATTTTCTCCAGTTGAATGAGGATAAGACAGAGATTATTTTATTTGGTAATAAGGGGTGTGTGGAGGGTGTTTATGATTTCCTAGAGATGTTTCATGGAAAAAAAACAGTCTTGCGTGAGAAACCGTGGTGTATTTTTTACTCTGACCTTATATTTGACCGGCAGATTAATGCTGTTGTTAAGAATAGTTTTTTCCCCATCTTAGATCACGTCTTTGTGTCATCCCGTTTGGACTATTGTAATGTGTTGTATCTGGGTGTGAGTCAGGCTTCTCGCTCTCGTTTGGAGCTTGTTCAGAATTCAGCTGCCAGACTTTTAACGGGTACTAAGAGAGAGCATGTTACTCCTGCATTAATCAAAATGCATTGGTTACTCATACGATACAGAATTCATTACAAAGAGCTGTTGTATGTACTCTGCATGGCCTAGCGTCTGAGTATGTTACTGATTTAATCAGTCTCTGCCAATCCAGTAGATCTCTGCGCTCAAATGATCAGCTGCTCCTTATGGTTCTGCGTTCTCTTTTAACATTTACATTTATGGATTTAGCAGACGCTTTTATCCAAAGCGACTTACAGTGCATTCAGGATATACATTTTTTTGTCAGAATGTGTGTTCCCTGGGAATTGAACCCACAACCTTTTGTGCTGCTAATGCACTGAGCCACAGGAACATACCTACCATACCGTCTGTTTTAAAATGTAAAGGTAGTCGGGCATTCTCTGTTGCAGCTCCTAGGCTCTGGAATGACCTGCCTCCGCTTCTCCTACTTTGGGTGTATTTCAGAGTGCGCTTAAAACAGATTTGTTTTCATTAGCATTTGAAAATGCTTTGTAAGCTGTGTATTCTTTGTCTCCATTGATATTATGATTTTATGTTTCTTATTATTTATTTTTTTCACTTTTATTCTTCTTCGTACAGCACTTTGGTTCCACTTGTGATGTTGAAAGTGCTTGAGTTGAGTAGGTGTATATGACTTTCTTCTTTCAGATGACTATAATCAGAGTTATATCAAAACATGTCCTGGCTCTTCCAAGCTTTATAATGGCAGTGAATGGTGGTCGAGATTTTGAAGCCTAAAAAAGTGCATCCATACATCATAAAAAGTACTCCACACAGCTCCAAGGGGACTAATAAAGGCCCTCTGAAGAGAATCAATGCATTTGTAGAAGAATAACATCCATATTTGAAACTTTATAAACCATAATCTCTAGCTTCTGCTGTCTTATGCGTGTTCACAAGAGAGTGGCATCCAGCGGATGACGTAGGCAAAGTGTAAGCTCATGTGAGAATATACTAGTCTCGCGAGAAGCACGTTTTGTTTACAGCAAAGGAAAACCAGTCTCCTCTTGGCTTATATCAAAATCTTCCAACATTCTCCTTTACAAATCCTTGTTTTGTAGCTGGAATTCGTGACTGGTGTTTTGTTTTGCTCTCTCCTCTACGTTCGCCAGAGCTTACGCTACGCCTACATCATCCGCTGGAACACCACTCTCTCTTGAACGTGTGTACAACCATTAGCGGAAGCTAGAGATTACGGTTTATAGAGTTTTAAATATGGATATTGTCTTAGACAAACGCATTGCTTCGCTTCACCCTCTGGAGCCATGTGGAGCACTTTTTATGGACTTCAAAATCTCGACCCCCATTCGCTGCCATTATAAAGCTTGGAAGAGCAAGGACATTTTTTATATAACTCCAATTGCATTCATCTGAAAGAAGAAAGTCATATACATATAAGATGGCTTAATCATGGGGTAATTTTCATTTTGGGTGAACTATCACTTGAAGGTGGCTGCTTTAGTTTTAGATTTTGGTTTTGATTTAAGTGACTGAGGCATTTGATGGGATGCAATAGAAAAATACTTCTTAAATATTTTGACCACCCACATGTTAAAAAAACCTGCAATCTCTCGTTTTAGGGTTAAGAAAGTAGTGATATTTTCCAAAGCCCCCTCCTGACCCTGCTTGAGTACCTGCTGGTTTATTCCACTGTGGTGAATCTCTCGGAATGAATATGATGATAAAATGACGTCAGGCAGCGGCTTCGACTCTCAGACAGAATTCCTCAATGATGTGCTGTGCCAGGCTTAGAGAGTAACATTCTTCCTGCAGAATAAATAACGTGTTAGCTGACGAGCGGCGGGAGACAAGCGAATGCTTCTTGCAGAATATGAGGTCAACGTGACGCGCATCACTCCCCCAGAGCTTGGTTCCGTGCGCTCAGCCACGTAGATAAATTATCTGTTTGTTTTTGTTAACTTGACTGCAGGAAAGAGTTGGGATTAACAAGTGCAGGGCTCGAAAGCAGCACGCCTCAAAATGTTTGTGCAACCAGGCAAGTGCTACGACACACACACACACACTCACACACACACACACACACACACACACACACACACACACACACACACACACACACACACACACACACACACACACACACACACACACACACACACACACACACACACACACACACACACACACACACACACACACACACACACACACACACACTCCCTGAAATGTGAGCACGCTGTAGTAGATGTATGGGCAACAGTTTATGTAATAGTCCATTTAGCTGTAGCTCAATTGCCTGACCTGAATATTTTAGCTGACACAGTACAACATGTTTGGAATTTCAGTGAGCACATGTGTCTTTTTACAGGATTTAATACCTAGTGGCTTTCAAAAGCATTTTCTCAAGTTGCATCCGGTCATTTAAATAAATATAAATAATTATAATATTTGCATAAATCACCATGTTTTTTGGTAAATCACCACCTTTTGAGGGACGTACGTTTTGTATATTGCTCAGGTGTAATTTCGGCCCATGACTCCAGGCAGATGCGGTCCAGTGGTTTAGTTTTGTTTGATGATGCTTGAGTACTGCGGCTTTAAAATAGTTCTGCAGATTCTCAGTTTAAGATCTGAGCTTTGACTGGATCAGTGTAGGACACTCAACTTGTTGTTCATGAACCACTCCAGTGTGTTTGAGATTGTGTTGCTGAAAGATAAACCGTCTCCCGAGCAGTTCCAATCTTGCAGCCGTTCCATTCTTCCTTCTGTTTCAACACAATGCTCCGTCTCGGCTGATGAAAAGCAGCATGACGCTTACATGAACTCACTGTAGCTGTTGTTTACTGAGAAGTGAACATTGTTAGATGTTGTATCGACCTTTGTAAATATATATATCTTGTCACATTTGGCCACAAAATCTTTGTCTACATTGCAACTGGGTCAATATTACAATCATTCTGAAAGGCAGGCACGTTTCTAAATGGTTATTTTAAATAATAGAATAAATTGTGCCACACACCCATGCAGGTCATTATTATGAAGTACTATTGATGTGGTTGACTGGCACACCCTTAATCTGCAGTCATTTACTGAACTCATTAGCACCTTCAAAGGTTTTTTATTTTGTGGTTTCTCTTGGGACTTTCCTTTTTGGAAGGAGTACAAAAGAACATTTTCCAGATTTTAACACTTTTTATGGATTTTTTTTTTTCTTGTTTTAAGGAAAAACGAACACAACCTTGATACATTTTTGCAGAAACAAGACTTAATATCAGAAGTCATTTTTCTTCTCAAGTAGATTTCTCTTGTGACTTTCCTTTTTGAAAGGAGTACAAAATTAAATTTGACAGATTTTTTATAGATTTATTAATCTTAGAATTTGATTTATTAATCAGGCACGCACACTGTAAATAAATTGTGGTCAATTAAACATTTTAGTACAATAATGCAATAAATAAAACAGTAATTAAAAATAAAATATTAGTTTTTAAGACAAAAAATATTTTTTAAATATATATTTATTGGAGTATATTGATTCAAATAAATAATAATAATAAAAACGATTTTTTACGTATTTTTACAATACTTTTTTACTTGTATTGTTTTTTCATAACAGATATCTAAACATTTTTAAATCAAGATACATTTACTCAAGAAAATGGCTCATAATATTAGGCCTTGTTTTCTGAGGGAAAAAAGGGTTTTTGCTAAAAACAATAAAAAATAGCTGACAATGGGGTTCAAATAATAATCATGTTTTACATTTGAATTAAGATTATGGGTGATATTTTTTTAAGAAAAACTAACAAAATCTTGATAATTTTTTCAGAAAACAAGACTTGTTGAATATCATGTAATTTTGCTTATCAAGTAAATTGATCTCGATTCAAGAATATTTCGATATTTATACCAGAAAACAACAAAAATACCTCATAAGAAAATCATTTTTGCAGTGTGCTTATATTGCCACTGTAAATAATTAGCCTAGTAAAATAAGCTGACAGTATTTGTATCCGATAGCAGTGGAACATCTGATCAAATGTTGCAATAGCTCGTAGCCTGCAGCACACATGCTAACATCTTCACCAGGTGGAAGTTCTGTTATTATATTTGTTCTGAGCAGACACACTCAGCCTTGTGCTGAAATGTCCTCCCAGAGATTTATTGACCCAGAGGCCCTGTTCAGCACTAGAGAAACCCGCCAGGCAAGCCAAAGGAGGAGGACACTTCCAGTGCGATGAGGAGCACGAGGAACACAGCTGGCCCTGCTCATGAGCAAAGAATGTCCTAATGTGTCTCATTTTTATCAAGCAGGCTCATCCATTAGGATGAAATATTACCATGCACCACTTCACGCTGAAAGTATGAGTAACAGCTCATAATGGACAGCTAGAAGGTTAAAGATACATGTTAGTGAGTAGCTAAGAAGCTGCCACTGTTCAGTTGTAAACAAAGCGCAGATCTGCCTGGAAACAAAATCCAGTGAATCACTAAAACCTTTAACAAAGATGGCAAAAATGGCTGGTTGGGTCAGTTTTAGTATATAGATGTAATGCCTTGTCCACAGCAAAGCTGCAGTCAAATGTACCATTACTCAGTCATTCTAATAGGAATTTGTGCAATTGGAAGTTTTGTGTTTAAGTTGGTCATACGAGTTTGCAAGCTGTTTAGTTTGAAAAGAACTTCAGGGTGAGTAGTGTTTCTATGCTGCTGATAATAGTGACGAGTCAATCATGATCGAATCATTCATTTTGAATGAATCCTTTGCGTGACTCGGGAGTGACGAGTTGTATCAGAGGGTGATTTGGACATATTTTTATGAGCACAGATGCACAACATCCTTTCATTCATGAACAAAATGACTCGGGAGGTGATCTAATCAATTATATTTCCTGTACATATGACTCAACAGTACAACAATTCTGCTATAGGAAAACTGGTTATATCATTTTAAATATGGATATTTTTCTTACAAAACGGCATCGATTCGCTACAAGAGGCCTTTATTCCCCCCCCCCCCATGTTTTAATATGGATGGATGCGCTTAATTCACTACTTTTGGACTGTTGAACACCCACCCATGCCATTATAAAGATCGGAAGAGCAAGGATGATTTTTTAATATAACTCTGATTGTATTCGTCTGAAAGAAGAAAGTCATATACACCTAGGATGCCTTGAGGGTGAGTAAAACATGGGCCTTTCAATTTTGGGTGAACTAACCCTTCAAATAGAATCAGCTCGTCCATGAATCGCATCATGGAGCTGTTCAAAATAATGAGGAACGACATGTTTTTAACTAAATGTAATGGTATGCCTTGGAATGTAGTGAATTAAAATTAAATGTTTCTCAAAATAAAAATACTCCGTTAAAGTGCAGATGCTTGAAAAAAGTAGAGTAACAAAATAAAACACTTGAGGGTCACGCTCCACCACTGGTTGGCAATAAAAACAAGATGGCATTTTTTAAAACAAAAAATCAGTTTCCACTCTTGATGACGGACACATCCACATTGCTCATGTTGCCAGAAACTGGCTTTTTTATAACAATAGCGACTCTTTTCATGTCATTTTTATGTTATATTGTGTCATGTTTATCTAAATAAAACTAAAATACAGACTCCACTTTATTAGTATTTAAATAGCATTAAATAAAACTTTATTCTTGCACATACAAGTGCAGTATTAAATAGCACATTAAGGCCCGGTTTCATAGACACAGTTAGGCTAAAGCCAGGATTAGGCCATAGTTCAATTAGGACATTTAAGTCATTTTTATAAATATGCTTAAACAAATTAATAAATGCTGGGTGCATCTTGAGACAAAACAAAGGCACTGATATATTTTAAGATCAGACAGTGCAAGTTTTTTCAGTTGAAACAGCTCTGACTTACATTTTAGTCGCTTAAGTCTTGTCTGTGAAACCGGGAGAAAGTGTTTCTGTTGCTACATGAAAATGTCTGACATGTCTGCAACAAATATTGCAGCTAATCCACTTCATCTGTTATAAAATACACAAATACACAAGAATCATTCTGGGAACCAGAAAGTGTCCGATTTCATGTCTCTGTGTTGAACTCCTCCTCCGACTCCAAATCCAGCCACAGCCGAAGTCGAACACGACTAAAGACTTCTGTTCACTTTGTCACGGCAAATCGCCTTCAGTGTGAACACCCCATAACGCATTCGAAGGAAGCCGAGGTTTAGTTTACTGGGGTTCCCTGTACAAGGTGCTGATGACCAGTCAAGCAGAAAAGACCCCCCAGTTAAGCTATAAACATACTGTGACCTCTGACCTCCCACCGCTGACCTGATAAAATGGAGTCTTAATGGAGGCCAGACGCCAGTGCAGGGCGACGGTGTGGCCCATGGGAAGGACGAGTGTCGTTCGATTTCAAGCACCCACTGAAGAGGAGGAGGACAAGAGAGGAAGTTTATACAGCAGACTTTAGGAGGGCCGCAGGAGCGTAGCTATTTATAAAACTAGCAATCCTTTGCTAAAATTAATAAATACGCACAATTGAAGGCATCCTGTTATTTTGTGGCCAGGACTGAGGAAGTTATTTTGTGGTACACTGATAATTTTGGTTAGAACACCAGGCTATAAATACTGTCAGCACCGCTCCCTCCCAAACTCCAAATGAAAATCCGGTGTTTAGGAAAACAACTGCAGGGGGAAAGAAAAAAGAAAAAAAAGATGGAGGTGGAACATTTTTGAAGCAGGAGATTTGAGGGAAGTCTCTTGTGCTTGAGCACAGCTTACAGACCGTCCATAACCCCGTAGTCAGAGTCACAGATGATTGCAAAGGGAATTTTGGGAAACCGATACGGTCACAATGTAAATGCTGAGATCGAAATGCTTTCCAACATACACTAACACAGTATTCAAAGCAGCAACAGGATATTAGTCTATCCACAGTAAACGTGAAACTGCTGCAGAGCATGACATGACTCTATCCAGTTAGAGGTTTGTATTTGATATACTTCTGGTCCTCTGATTGGACAAGCAGCATTACAAGATGCTGATATATGTGACATGCTGTATTGAGTTACGTTATATCTGATAAAACAAAGTCTCAGCTTTCAAATTATACAATTTTCTCATGAAATACAAAACATTTTAGGAGCACTTGTTGCACGTGTTACATGCACTTATAGTTAGGACTTATAGTATAACAATACATTATGAATAATTACATGCAACTAACCCTAACCATATAGTAAATGCATGCTGTTAATTAATATTACTCAGTATGTAATCGTACAACTGTCATAAAGGACACCTAAAAATAAAGTGTAATCAAAGATTTTGACATGAAAACAATGTCAGAGAGTGTGAGCAATAATCTCTCTCACTCCTGGATCATATTTACCAAGGGGTATGAATAATTTTGAGCACAACTGCATTTATTAATTGACTGTGAGTTATAGCACAAAAACATCACATTTTCAATCACAGGAAGATATCATTAAAACAGCGTATGAACAACATTTACTTCAGGAAAGTCCTTTACTGTTTGATAGTAAAAAAATAAATAAGGTGAGCCAATAACTAAAATGGTAAATACGTTTTTTTTTTGCATATGCATATGACCTATATTATAAATGTGGTACATATTTACTTAATCTGTCATAAATGTCATAATTATAAAATGTATGTTTTAGTAAATCTAATTTTGTCAAAATAATGTCAGAAAAGTTATCTTCCCTAGTAAACGAGTAATATATTTAAAATACATTTACTAAGTATAGTTCAAATCTATTAACACATTTACTGACATATCGCTCGAGACTTTTTGATATAAAATATTATAATTCAACTTGATTTGGAGTACTTGTGCACAATGCACAGTTCTTAATATTGAGCCTAAAATGTGTTTTAATGTCACTATTGATGAGGATCATATGTTTTTTGAATAATATCAGTCTTTAAATGCAATATATTCAAACTGTACTTAAAGTATACTTGCAAAAGTTCAACTTGAGCACAATCAAATATACTTCAGTATATCTTTAGTTGGACTTCAGCACTACTTCTGCACAATTAAAGTGCATTAAGTAAAATGAGTTAGTTCCAGTTTAGCAGACAAGTTAAGTATACAAGTTTAGTACACCAAAAGTATAATTGCAGGCTATTTTTATTAAGTACATAAATATGTAAATGTATTTGTAGTATACTTTGCATGAAATAAATGTATTTTAAATACATTTTAGCATATTTATTTTTCATTACAGGCCATTATCCCAATAGCAGGTTATTATAACAGTTAACATTTAAATGGATATGTAAATATGGGACCAGCTCAAAGTATAAAACATAATTATGTCAAGCAGATATTTTTTTCAGTGCATAAAAAATAAACATGATATTCTTCAGTTTCTGTCTGTCTGTGCTAGGCCATGCCCAACCAAGCAACTGACCAAATGTTTTGGGAAAAACACAATGTTTTAGGAGGCTTTGGGCAACTTTGCAAAGAAGCCATGCAAAGCAATAACGCTTTGTTCTGAGCAGGAGTGGCTGTTGAAAGGAGCTGGGTTTGTTTGTTATTTGATGTAGCTCAGTCTACAGGCTTGTCAGTTGACCATAACTCAAGCGAACGTTGCTGGGGCACTCCGGTCAATTATGTAGAGGCAGCAGACAGGGTTAGTTAGTGTTGGTTAGGTGGGAGAAACTTGGGGTCAAGCCCCAATCAGCACTTCCCCCCCTACTGGTCTGTCAAGTGCCATTTTCTACTGACGCCAATGCCGTAAAACTCAGCCGAGGTTTAGGACACACAAAATGGCTTTTATGACTTAACAGAAATTGTTTTACAATAACACTCAGCACTCAACATAATGACATTCCCAGCTTCAGAGATTATCAGGGGCCGAATACGGATGGATATCAAAAGACATTTAGATAACTGTTATAAAATATCCACATTCATCCGTACAGGGTTCTTACTTAAATAAGTAAAAGTAAACTTAACGTTCATGCCAGCCACCACTGTGTTATTCACTAAAAAGTCAACATTAACATAGGGCATAAACAGCTTCCTTTGGTTCCGGTGGTCTCTTCCATGTTGTCCCAGTGTCCTGGCCCCCAACAGAGAAGGCAGGCAACAGGGGCCACCATGACCCCAGCATGTTGCCGCGGGATATGAGCTGGAGCCAGCTTGGCTTGTTTAAGGCTTGTTTATGGCCTCTGAGAGGCAGGAAGTGCCGCCAGGGATTCCTGTTGGACCTGTCTTGTAGTTAATTTTACAGCCACTTTTTATTTACTGATAGTTACACTTGAGCCCTTGTCATTCATAAGGAAACATGCAGAGTTTGAGCTTACGACTGACACCCCCGACCACTCTGTTCCCTCTATCCTTCCTGAACTCCTTCAAATCCTCTTCCTCTGGAAAAAAAGAGGTTCTGCGATGCCAATGCGGCGATATCGTTGCTTTCAATCAGCGTGCTGAGCCCAGACAGTTATTCCTGGTCATCGGAGCGGATTGTTTATTCCTGTCGTAATGTGTTTAATTCTGTGGAGGATGTTTTGATTTGCCACCAGGTCTGTTTTTCATTGGAAGTTCATTGGAGATCAGCTAACCACAACCCATCGTCCTGTAGATGGAGGAAGCGACTGAACAGAGTCTGGGAAGTGTCCTTATTAACGGCTGCTGAAAGACACAATGAAGACTACACTCCAGATGTTTCACGTCCAAAGTTTTTAATGAAGGATCCAGAAGCTGAGTGATGATTTAGATAATTGGTCTAATGGCAACATTTAAACTGGAAAGTGCTACTTTTTACTTCACCTGTTATTGATGTCTTAATTATTTTAGTTTGAATGAATCTCCTAAGTTTGCCCTAAAAACGGATTTTGTGTGACTGATAAGCTTCAAATCGGGTGATTTTAGGTCAGTGTCAGTCAATGAGGCTCTCTGCCAGAGGGGAATAGTGAGCAATTCAGTCATTATATATAGATTAGTGGTCAAAGCTGTTTTTCAATGCTTCTGCTATAGAGTTTACATATGCATTTGAGTATTGATTAACTATGAAGATTACACTTTATTTAGATAGTCCACTTTAGTCATTCTATTAACTATAAGTATCTTTTTAACTACATGTCAACGGATTCTCATTAATTGGCAACTACATGTCTCAACTCTCAGTAGTAGGTTTAGGGTTAGTAGAATAAATTGACTTATAAATGCAAAGTTTCTCATACTCAGTGTGTTGTATGTTGTGGACCCATCAAAATAAAGTGTTAGAAGATATTAAGCAGACAGTCTAGTGATACTCTAATGACTGCTAGTTGACATGTAGTTGCAAAGTTACTTACTGTTAGTAGAATGTCTAAAGTGGACTATCGAAATAAAGTGTTACCACTATTATTATTATACAAACTAGAGTATTTATAAATGGTTATGGCGCTGACTATTGCATTTGAATATCATATTGAATAGGTATTACAAAGTAAAAGTGCCATTTTTATGTTACTTAATTTACTTTTTGAGTGTTTACTATGCAGCTGCGCTTGGGAAAGAAAGCACATGAGATGAGATTACTACAAATCAATTATTAAGACCATGGATTAAGAATAGATATGGACATAGTTAACCAAATCAAAATGTATTTTCATATTGCATGATGGTAACAGTACAGCTTCAAATCTGTTAAAGGGATATTTCACCCAAAAATTATGTCATTTACTCACCCTCAAGTAGTTCCAAACCTGTATGAATGTCTTTGTTCTGCTGAACACAAAGGAAGGTATTATGATGAATGTGGGGAACAGAGCAGTTTTGGGGCACCATTGACTTCCATAGTATTTTTTTTTCCTACTATGGAAGTCAATGGTGCCCAAAAACAGCCTGGTTACAAACTTTCTTTAAAATATCTTCCTTTGTGTTCAGCAGAACAAAGACATTCATACAGGTTTGGAACTACTTGAGGGTGAGTACATGATGACAGAATTTTCATTTTTGGGTGAACTGTCCCTTTAATTATAGTCATACAAGTATATAATACACATATCAGCATTGATTATATTTATTACACAATGTGAGCTTTGAATATGTATTGTATATGTATTTTACATTTAAAAGTAATGATAATATTTATTTATGTTATGTGGTCTGTGTGACCTTGTTGTCAGTGAAGTCACTTCAACCAGTTTTCTGTTTAGGGAGTAGGGAGCAGTGAACACTGTGTACTAGGGACCCTGTCATCAGGAACACACCTAATGACAGTGTGTGCGTGTGTTCTGGTATTCACTATGTTACAGGGACCAAATTTCCCCACAAGAATAGTAATACCAGTAAATTTTGACCTCATGGGGACATGTTTTGGTCCCCATGAGAAAACGAGCTTATAAATCATATAGAATTAAGTTTTTTCAAAATCTAAAGGGGTAGGTTTAGGGTAAGGGTAAGTATAAAACCTTTGAAATGTCCCCATAAAATATGGAAACTGGTATTTTTGGTGTATATGTGTATGAACTAGGTATTATGCAGTTCTTGATGAGTGTTGATTGAAGACAGGTGCTGGTGATTAGTCTGGTGAGCAAATGAAGATGACGAATAGTGAAAGCAAACAGAGTGAATCCATGACAGTGATGGCATTAGATTAATACTAAATAATTAATTAATAAAATAATACTACATTTTTATTTGTTTTAAATTGTTTATTTTAAGAAATGTTTAGTTGCATGTAAGAAGTTCAAAAGTATGTTGGAAGTTGTTATTATGTGGTGCTCACATCTCTCCCAGGATTCACTAGTCCAGGAACATGTTTTTGTGACCGAATGGCCCTCATGTGACAGATAAGGGCAGGCAGAGTAAACAGGAGCTAAGATAGCATGCTGATAGAGTGGCCCTGTACTTCCGGTGCTGCATATTTGCCATCTGATCAAGTGGGCAGTGAGTTGTGTGAGTGTGTGGGAGTGTGTGGAACGAAGACTAGCAGACTTGTGTCATCTGTGCGAGGTTTCTCACCTGATAAACCACAGCACAAACACTGTCAGATTCCATGGCTGTGAACCAGGGCTGTAAATACCAGTTCACTTCCTGAATGATTTCTGTCATTGCGGTTTAAATTCCAATTCAAAATAGTTTAAGTTACATGGCCAATTCAAATCAAATTCCAACTTAGAATTTGACAAACTACCAAATCCTGAAACAGCATCAAACTGCGACATTCCCGTCCCTCTATTCCTAAATGTGTGTTCTGGACAGTAATGTTTCCACATCCAGCTGGGTCATCAATCAGGCTAAAGAACAACAGTGCAAACTGATCTCAGATCTGCTATTTCACCATCAGAAGCTGTAATTATTTGCCTCAGGTTAAACTGTGGACTACAATCCTGACACTCCACCTGAACAAGCAGCAATAAACACCAGAGCAAACGGATGTGGACCTTTAGGGCATGGGTGAGGGTAAATAGACAAAGATGGTGAGAAAGAGCGAGAGAGACGGACGGTCACAGATAGTTGTCACATGCAAAAGTCAAACTATTGAAGTAAAAGCGGCACAGAGTGACCATACTTCTCAAATCTGTGTTCAGTACATCAACTCAAACTTGAAGCACGACAAAAAGAGAAGATAACAGAAAAAGTATTTATTTAGATTGATTTGCATGCATGCATGCAATACCCAGAAAAACTGCCCAAAGTTAAAAAGCTTTTATTGAAAATTTGATAAAAAATGCAAGATAATGAGACTGAATGGGTGCCACTGCTAAATTAAAATCATAATGTAAGGTCATGTGAAACAATGTACTTTTTAAAAATGTGATTATTGCATAATGTGTACCAGTTCAAAAAGTTCAAACTACAACATAATGAAAGTATCATACCCAATCAATAATTTCATGACAAACATTTCCCATGCCCTTTACGTCTGTGTATTGACAGCAAATGTTTCTCAATGAATGCAATAGCGTACCCTGCACACTGAAAAATATGCTAAAGGGAGTGAGAATGTGTTGCAATTTTATCCAGTCTTTTATTTCCAAAGAACTGCTAAATTAGCTGGTTTTACATATTGCTGGCATTGCTTTCAGGTAAAGGGGGATTTAGTTTGGCCCTTAAAGCCACCAGCACCTCCATCATCAAGGTTCTCCTTTTATTTTCATTCTATCCAGCCTCAGTGGAGTGTGACAGTCAAGGCGTGAAGATGGAGTTCAAAACAACATCATACCATCAGAGTCAAGAAACAAGAGAGGACGCCTTTGTGTCCCACAGCCCTCATAAAGCCGAGCTGACCCTGGGGGTTCACAAAGACTTGTTTACCTTTGGAGAGCAAGTGCAAAGATTTTAGATATATCTTTGAGGATAATGTGAAATAAAATTATGTAAAAAAAAAAAAAAAAAAAAAAACAGCTGACTGTAGTGTTTTACTGTAAAACAAGATTGTTTCCTCTGGTAACATCTTACTGGAACAGTTTTATCCAAGCAAAAAAAATAATTATAATAATTATCCAACTACATTATACCACCCCAACAACAGTATCAGCAATCCCTGTTCCTTAAGGTAACAACTGCACATTTTTATTTAAAGAATAGAAAACTGTATAAGGGGGTCAAATGTTGGTTCCGTTATGATAAATGTGAACTAGTTCTATTTCCCTGCGCATTTCTATTGTATGGTCACATGTAAAAGCGTGTTTTCTTTTCTTGTTTCTGCACTAACAGCAGCATGTTCACAATAGAGCCTTGAGGTCCTGCTGGAAGCACAGCTGAGCCGAATGGAAGGGTGGCGGATCAGTGTGGGAAATTGGGAATGTGCGGTATGCCAGATTAGAGGAAATCTGCTGGTCGTTCTGATGAGCACCGTTAGAGCTCTGCTTGGAAAGAAACAAGGAACTCTGCATGAGCAACTTTCAACATGCTCGAAAGTATGTTTTGAGAAGGGTATTGCACAAAGTATTGTGCCCCTACTTTACTGATGTGTAGGTTACCACCATCTAAAGTAAGATTACAAGGCTTTGTGTTGTATAAATTCCTGTGCTGTTGTCCTTACTACTCAATGCACTTCTTGAAAAGCCTTTCTTTTATGTAGTACTGTTGTTAAAATCCACCTCAGACTGTTAATCATCACTATTCTGCTGTGCTGTATATGGACTCGACTCTAGCATGGCACATTGCACATGTAAAGCCACTCCACACAAACAACACAAAATCACCAGGAAGTGCCAACAATACAGACAAGGCTGAAGGGGTTAAATGCCTCATTCATTATTGCTCAAGGGAAAAAGAGAGAGAAGAAAAGGAGGGGTGGAGGGGAGAAAAAAAAGACAAAGAAGCAGGCACAGCCCAGCCACCTGCCACATTCCCCGACAAGAATCGAGCCAGCGGAAGGAGCCATTTCTGCAGGAAGCCACGGCGGCTCAGGAGAGCCTCTTAAACCCATTACGGTGGCGAGAGCCAGCACGCTTGACTAGAGGATTTCAAAGCAGGAAGGAGCCTCAGCCATGCCCACTCAGTACAAAGAAAGAGAGGGAGAGACTGTTAGCGAGGGCTGAACTGATTACAGAATGAGTATAACCACCAGCAGCAGACTTCTTTACACCTGACTCCACCAAGAACGGGTTCCACCAAACAAGCTCAGGCAGTTACTTATGACAAAATTTAGCCAATCTTTGATGGCAATGGCCCCATTTGTCTTCAACGTGAAGCACACCAGAGCTTTTTGAATGTTGTGGCGCTCAAAGAGAACCACAATAAGATTGTCTGTGTCAACTCGGACCAGTTTCCAAAAACACTCAACGCAGGTGATGGTAATCTCTCAGCAGTTCATCACCCCCATTTTCATTAGAACTGGAAAAACTGCTGGAGCATCTGCACTGATTGCGAATCAGGGAACAGGCAAGAATTCAACCACTGAACGCCAATGCTCACACCCCAACAAAGGTGTCCTCTGAGTAGGTGGAAGTGAGAAAGAGAGGGAAAGAGAGACAGAGGGCAAGTGGAAGGAAAAAGGCGCAAGCTGAATGCAAGAATGAGCACTGCAACTGTAAATGGAATTGGAAGGAGTCCAACTCATGCATTTTTTTGTCTATTACTACAGCTGTTACACTCTGTTAACACTGTCAATGTTCAGGAGACAATGTGTACATCCAACGTGCTGGGGTAATCGTATTTGTACATCTCTACTAAAAATCATAACGTCAGAACAATTCCATGAATAATGAGGCTCAGTGTAATGTTGCAATTTATGCAACCGAGGACAGTATGCGTCTGACTATTGCCCACGCACTCCAAAGTGACGAACACGCCAATCTCCACACTAGAATCTCAGGAGCCCACTAGCTGCGCTTGCCAAAAATAGGATAACATAGCTACACACAAAGTCCTCCACCCCCTTTCATGTTTTCTGAGCGGTTACCTTGTGAGTGGCTTTATTTTCAACCATTACAGTCCATTTTAAATTGAGCTTAAAAGCTTAAGAGCATCACCGCTCCCATTTACAAACTCTTTCCCAAATTAAGCATAGGAAGGAAGACCGGCGGGTGTGAACGGTGCAATCAAGTTGGTGCATCCATAAGCCTTAAGGGCACACCCCTTGACTCAAAGACCTTTAAGAAGGTCAAAGGAACAAAAGGCCATCCACGTCATATAGACTCCCAAAACTCAGACTTCTAGAGCTGATAACATTTTAGCAAGCTGGCTAACTACAATTACCAGCACCTCTCTTTCTCACTTCCCCCTTCCTCTCCTCCTCCACTCCCCTGTTCCCCTACTCCGCCTTCAGCACCTGCGTCCCTCCGGAGGGGGAGGTTTAGGAGAGGAAGCCCTGCAGGCGTCTTACAGATGGTTCCCAAATTACACCTTCATTACCCCCCCACCTCCCAACCCCACCTTCATTGCTCTCTCCGCATCCCCCCTTCCGTTTCTCAGTACACCCCTACACCACCTCCTCCACCCCAGCCACCACACCTCACGGTAAGGAATAGAGCCATGTCTGCACAGCAATTTACCCTGTAAGTAAAGAAGGGAATGTCTTTGGGCCACCAGGTCAAGTGCTGAGGATTAGTAATTCCTTTCAGTCACTTTTGTCATTATGAATATATCTATAATTTTCCGGACATAAGCTGAGGAAAACTTGCCGCCCTGTTGGCCAAATTATAAAGCGTCACATATTCTTCACAATAGAAATCAGTTGTGAGTTGAGTCTCTACGTGGAGCACTATTTTGGTTGCATATGTTGCTGCCTATGTGGGTCATGAAGTAGTTTGTCGAATGCAAGTTTCTTCCCTGTGTTAATGTATTTTCTATAGCAGTAGTTCCAACCATGTTCTTTGAGTGCCCCAACACTGCACATTTTGCATGTCTTCTTTGTCTGACACAATCATTTCAGGTCTTGTAAGTCTCTATGGCCACATTTACATACATGTTCAAGTGACCCAATTCCATTTTTTTCCTTCCATGTGGCACAGATTGGATATGACCAATGGACGTGTCAACTGGAAAAAAATATATATTTTTCTCAGATCGGTTCCAGGCCACATTCATATGTGAAAATAAATCCGATCTGAATCGGATTTCGTGTATTTGCATCAGCCATGTAAATGGACAGATCGGATATTCCCTGTCAATGAAAGTTATGCATCATTGAAGAAACGACGGTGGCGACTGACATTGACTCAGGTGGCACTTTTCCAAGCAGTGTTGCCAAGTCCGCAGTTTTCCCATGGAATTGAGCTACTTTTACACTGTTGCCACAGATTATTTTTTAGTCCGTGGGTTAAAGCGTTCTTTCCAACACGATTTTGAGGGAGAATGGTGAGTTTTGGGCTAGTTTTATTTTGCAGACCTGGCAACCCTGTTTCCGGGTGAGTGTGTCTACCTTGGGTTGTTTTGCCAACTGAAAGATGTAAATGCAGATATCGGATGTAGGTAACTCAAAAAAAAAAAAAAAAAGTAAATCGGATATAGTCAAAAAATAGCCATTAAGACCTGCAGTGTAAATGCAGCCTACTGAGCTGATGAGTTGAGTTAGGTGTGTTTGATTATGGAGAAATGCAAAATGTGCAGTGTTGGGGTTCTCTAGGAACAAGGTTGGGAACCACTGTTCTATAGTAAAAGGCAAGTTTATTATTTTGTCAACTTTTGGGAGTACACTAGAACATTGATGACATCAAAGCTCTTAATATGGAGAAACATCCAGACGTCATGTGTTTAAATAGTAATAATTAATTTTTGCCTGATAAAAGTTAAGTGGTTACGAATATAAGATTACATTCCATTTCACAGTATTTATGTAACCTGTCAGTGCTTTTATGGCATGTGATGCAATGCTCAAACAGGACTAGGGTCAGGCTTTAATACCTTTCTCACTCCGCTATCACCTTGGTCAAATGTGCTGCTGTCATAATAACAAGCACGAATGACCTCTTCGTACAATGCATTTTGACAGTTTAAGCTAACAGAGTTACCACATCCATTTTCAGACTTAACCCATTAGGCAGTTATCAGGATCCTTGTGTAATGGTTCATATAACATGGTTATGTCCCCTACTGAGCATACCATGCCCTTTGCCTTGAGCTGTCTTGCTAGATTAAGTTAACTACCAAGTCCTACCTCCAACTCTTTTATAAAAGCCTTACAAACTTTGCCACTGTTAAAGGGGAATGCAAAACTCCAACAGATTCTCAGGGTCGGTCGTTTTGGCCACTTAGAGGATGATACAGTCTCTGTTCAGGATGTCATTACAAAGGAATGCATTCTGCAAGACCAAAAACAAGATCTATAGGTTCCATATGCGATTGCAGCTGGAGGCCAGTTTGCCGTAGAAGAGAGAGAATACAATGTTAAGTAAACAGCCATTTGTTTTTCCTGCTTGCTGATTAGTTATTCCTGTACTGGAGTTGATATACTGATATTTAGATGTGTTCTGATATAAAGTTGCTCAATTCATGTTGTGTGTTTACGGATCGAGTAGAGGGCAGATAAATAATTTTAACTTTGTGCAAACAGATGTCGTCATTAGTGCCAATCCAAGTAAAACTTATGTTTTATTAATTCATTTGATGTGAACACAAGCCTTGATTACCATCTCATAAAATAGAAAAAAAAATCATATTGTACATTGCCATTTTTTATGCTGACATAATTTTGTCCCAGATAATGTGAATAGACAACTATAAGGAAGCACAGAGACTTCCAAAACACCGCTTTGTTTATTTGAGTGGTCCATCATGTCTACTACGTGCTCAGCTAACGATGTGTATTTGGGGTGGGACCACCTGTTTGAGAACAATGAAAAACCCATTTGAAATCAAATTCCATTTGGTGCTACTAGTAGTTGTATTTGACCACCAAGAAAACACTATCTAATATTATGATACATATTGCATTCTGTTCTACAAGGAAACTGAATTTGATTTTCTATGTCTGGGTGTAATATGTTCTAGATGATGCATTGAAGACTCCTGCCTGACCAGTGTGGAGGCAGGAAGAGCCGACCAGAGATGGGTTAGTCAGTCAAGAATAAGTGATTCCATGGAGATCCCACTCCTGGGAGAGAGGAATAGCAACGGGGGCGTGTATGACTCACTGTCCATCCCGAGAAGAGATTCCACACAACAGCAAACAGTGATGCGGACATGATGAGTTGACGGATATTAGTGTGACCTTAAAATCCCACTCAAAAGCAGGATGCAATTGCATATTGAACGCCAAAACTGTATTAAATATAATATAAACAGCTTCCTGAAAAAAACATGCTTTGACCACTGAACTAATTTATAATAACCAACTATAAATACGCATTTTAAATTGTAGGATGTGATAATTCACTAATAATTATGACAGATATTTGTGCGGGACAAATCCACCTCAGGTCAGATGTAATCATAGTCACTGGAGGTTCCTTGCAATTGCTTTGTTTGCTGGGCCGCTCTGCTGTTTTTGAACATCTAATAGCTTTGGAAAGGCAGAGAAGGGCCTCTTCTCCCACCACGAACTCACCCTAATGACAAAAACACATTTTGTTTGGGAGTGCTTTGGGAGAACAGTCAGAAAACACACACCAGAGTGTTTCTGGACTGCACAAGAGGCAGCAGTAACATTCTAGGTTTACTCAGAGAATCCAGCTCAGCATCTATTCTTCCTTCTTTTTCTTTCCAACCATCTTTCTGTTTCTTTGTCTCAGTGGAATGGTTTTCTGAATCATTTGGTTAGATAATTCTGAGGCCATAAGTTGTGCAGGCGGCTAATTATAGGCCACACTGTAGACCTGAGGGCCGGATGTGACAGCATGCATTGTGTGTGTGTGTGAGGGAGAGAGAGAAATCATGCATGCGAGTATGTTTAACTGGGTTTGCAGCAGGGGATCCAACCTTAGCCCCTCCCACAGAGTACTGCAGCAGTGACTCATTCAGGATCAAGGAAGAGAGACGGCCAGGGTCTGCACACGCAAACGCATTCCTCCAGCACACGCACACACACTTCAGGTCTCCAGTATGTACTCAAATACACACAGTATGAAGTCATTCACAAAAAAAACTGACAAAAGTTTAATACATAGCCTTATCTTAGCAACTGTCAAACTAGATCCTTCCTGGCAAAGACTAGATTAGAATAGAGTAGAATAGAAACAAGCCAAACAAAAAATGTAGAACACAACAGAAATAGCATATAATAGAATAGAAAAAGAAGAGCAGAAAAGACAATACGTATAGAATAACACTGTGTAGAACATAATAGAGAATATGAGCAGAAAATAACAAAATACTAATCTGTGTAGAACATGATAGTAGAATAGAGCAGAATAAAAAGTAATTGAAGTAGAATAAGATAAGGAAAGGATAGGAATATAACAACAGAATAGAGTATAAGCAGAATGGAATAGAAACAGAATACAACTAAACTAGAACAGAATAGAATGGAATAGGAATTGGTATACAGAACAGAGCCAAATAGAACAAAACCTAATAAAATAGAAATACAATAGAATATGAGCAGAGTGTGAGCAGATTAGAACAAAACAGAATACAGCAGGAGCAGAATAGAACGATTGAAATGAATAGGAACAGAGTAGAATGGACTAAGAACAGTATAGAAAAAAATAGAATAGAACAGAGTAGAAGCATAACTGAGCAAGGTATGATCAAAACAAACACAAATGGAATACAAAGGAGCAGAATAGATCACAATAGAAGTAGAAAAAGAACATAATAGGATGAAAATTCAACTGAATAGAATAGAATATTAGCAGAATAGAACACAATAGAAATAGAAAGGAGGAATATAATAGAAAAAGAACATAATAGAATGGAATAAGAACAGTACATAAGAGAGCTAAGTAGAATAGAATAGGAGCAAGACAGAACAAAAATATATTTAGCTGTTTAAATCAGATTTGACATCACAAATTTACAAGGTTTGTTTCTCATTATACTGTAGAAACGGTTCAGTTACGCTTCCATATACGGTCCACCTAATAGTTGTGTTAATGCAAGTGTCTTTAATTACGAAACAATGGCTATTTCATTCTCATTGTCTGTAATGAATGATCATGCAGTAGGTAATGATGTATATCCACCAGCACACACGCAGAACATAAACGCTCGCTGTCGCCTTTATTCACACACTGCCTACATGTGTGACAAAGAGTGAGATCAGCACGCACACTCATTTGAGCTCTATTCTGAGCTGCTGCCAAGGAAGCCAGCACACTTTTTTCTCCACTTCCTTTTTTTCTCAATGAACGAGTGACGTGCTTCTGCCTCACTCCACCCAAACCCCCTCCCCACAGGAAACAGAGCAGCCCATACATACAAGCACACAGCCAATCGGCTACCAAGAGGAAGCGGGGGTGGTCTGTGACGAATAGGTCACCTGTATTACATCACTGGGCTCCAGGAGCAGCGAGCGAGAAAGAGGAGAAAATCAGAATGAAGAGCAAGCCCTCCCCACTCGCTCTCTCTCAATTTCTCCAGTATGAGTCAGAGGCAGTCTGATTCCCTTGATGCACTGCGGAAGCGTAGCATGACGTCTCCTCGCTCCTAGTGTGTGTGTGTGTGTGGAGGGCGGATGGTTGAATGAGTCCTCTATAGCCAATCGCAGCATCCCAGCATCCACTGTCTCTCCTCATTCATAAAAATCTGAAATGTGGATGTAGATAGCTGGGTAATATGGCTGGCCAACATTTCAGCATCTCAAAGACTCTGTAGGACTCGTGCATCGCTGCATGGTTTACTGCTCCTAGAACTGATTCCCATCTAGGGTAGTCATTTTTCCAATGTATTGCAAAAGGGATAGCTCACCCAAACATCACTTGCAAATCTTTTTTTCCTTCAAAATAGTATTTCTTCTGTGGAAAACTAAGTAAAATATGTTCAAATAAAGCATATATATGTATAAAACTAAGTGAAAACTAAATTCACTTATAGATAGTTGCCCTGTATTTTTAATAAAAAGTGAACCAATGATATACTACTATAGTTTTTGTTGATATTTTGAATTAGATTTTAAAATATTCCAATGATAGATGACAACATAACCATATAAACTTCATACACTAGACAGTAGAGTACATAGTGTATTGTGCTTACAACATAATTTGGGACTCATATTATTTTAATAAAAAAAATGATGTTATATGATTTCCTGTAGAATATGACTTGAAAGTTGCACATTTCTGGTTCAGTGTCGATGAAGAGGTTCTTGGGCTTTATTGATGGGGCCGTGGGGCATCATAAAACCAAAAAAGGTTAGGAAACACTGGCCTATAGACAGTTTATATGATTGCTAGAACAGAATTCAGGTGATATAAGATGAGCAAAAAAACTGAAATTGTGAATGAACGGCGCTCATAAACAGAGAGGTGCGGAAAGCAAGTGTGAGCAGAATACAGCAGCCGCCGATGAGTCACCAATCGCTCGGCCGTCACTCCCGGTAACTGGTCCACCCTCGCCACGGTAACCAGTCAGCGAGAGTCCTTGCGCTGTTCGATTGACTTTATCAGCACTGAGGCAGAGACACAGACACACAGACACCAGCAAAAACATCTACGCCAAATGTGTGTATATGAGGGGAGGGGGCTGTATGAGTCATAAGTGACTAAAGCCCCCCCGCCCCCGTCTTTCCTAAGTGCTGAGGCGGTACATGGTACAGCGATTGTATCAGATGGTAATAGCATGGTACTTTCCATGGTATTGGGTGATTATTACCATATTATATATGGTATAATATATGCTATTTTCCCAAAAAAGGTACTACTGTGGTATGTAAAAAAAAAAAGAAAAAAGGATGGTATTACTATGATACATGTTCTAAAATCCATGTTATTACCATGGTACATTTGATGGAGTCGCAAGGTAACAGCATGGTATGTATACCACGGTGCTGGATGATTACCATATATCATATTTACCTGTTATTTAAAGAATACTTGTAATATGTGTAAAGACTGGTATTGCAACAAAACAATGTCCGAAAAACTATAATATTGCTATGGTACACTCTTAAAAAAAGATTAATATTATTATAGCCACTTGGTGACATGAAGAACCTTCAACATCCACGCAAGATTTCCATTGCACCAGGGTTATTAGAGTTAACTTATATATATATATATAAACTAAACTTATTTTATATCTTGGCTACCAAATATTTATAATGTACTCAGACAACATCTCATTTTCGTTTAGTTTAAGTACTAAGATAACGGAGTTCTTTGGGGAACCAAAAAAGGCTCTTCAATGGCATTCCTGCAAAAACCTCATTTTGGAACCTTTATTTTGCAGAATTTATGATCAGATTAACATGAACAAATATGACCATTTAAATAAATAAAACAGCCCCCCCACCATGTCACAGTCACACTCCACCTCCCTCACACTCAAATGGGACTCTGGTGGCCTTCTTGGAAAGCCATCCTGGATATATTTAGGACTCCAGAGCATGAGTGTGTTTGTGTTTGTGGAGCTGATTGTCAGTGGTAGGAGAGTGTTAGGTTATTAAATGCGGTGCGCTTCCCCCAGGAAGTCACACCAGAAGGAGGAATGAGAGCTGCTGGTTTCACACCTCAAATGGACGGCACAAACAGGCAATAACAGGAGACAGCCTGTGCCTGCTCCTCAAACCCTCACAACAGCACTGCATTCAAAAAAAAGATCATCTTTGTATTCAAAACCAGTTGTTTAATGTTCTACGTTCCACATGATTCATTACTTTCATTTCGCTGACATGATATATTGCCTTTCAATAGGCTCCGGCCGCAACCACAACAGAAGTTTGCCCTTGTTGACATGAATATTTTTCCTCTACATCCGACCAAGGAAATCAGGTCAGACTAGTTTTATTGGTTCAGCGACTTCAGGAGAGGCTAACAGTTAAAAACAAACCTTCAGTAACAGATGGTTCTTTCTCAAAGGCTTTTGCTGTTAGAAAATGGTCAATGACAAATACGAGTGCAAGAAAACAAAATCAAAAATCTAGTTTAAAACACAGGCAACGAGTGCTTAGAAACTTTCCTTTGTATTCATATTATACTCATATGGTTTTAAAAGTATAGTAAACCATTTTTTTTTTCAAATTAATCAAATGTCTAATAAAGCATATACTACTGATAATATTAATTATTATACTGTATAAAGTTTATCAGATTTTAACTGCTAATAACTTTAAATGTTTACTCAAATGGCTCGTATATAATGCACCCTTACGACAAATATAGACGAAAACATTTCCAGTAAACGTTGAACAGCAGAGACATTTAATAGCAGTATCTTATTTACAAGCAAATACATGTGCAGAGCCATTGGTATTCAAAGGGTGACTGCAAAGCTGCATGGAAATTGAACACAAAAGAGTAACTTCCTGTGTCATGGACGAGACCCAAGGTGACAAGAGCAGACAAGCCACAACCAAATCATGCATGATTAGACAGCGAGAGATCAAACGGGCCCCTATCATGGCCACTGCACAAAGTGGGGGAGAGGCATCCGGCTAAAAGTATATTCAAAGGTCGGAAGAATGTGCAGTGCCATCAGCCGCATTGTATAAAAGGACAAACGTTCGACTGCACATATTAAAGTTTCCTTCACTGAAAAAGATGCAAGTACTCAAACATGAGGCCAAATGTTGAGTGCAAAAAAAACACACTTTTATGCTAATTCATGCGTCTTCTAGACTTTAAAAAATATTATTCCATGATCTTAATTTTGCTATTAATAAGCCACTCAAAACCCTATGTGGACAATAAAACATGTCTGAACCACATCAAAAATGATAACTTGAAAACAGCAACTTTAATTTCATGTCATGTAGGGAGCGAGAGAGAAACAGTAGAAGAGAATAGAAGAAAAGCATCGTCTGTTTAGATTCAATTCATTTCACACTGCCATTCACAAAGAGAAAAGCTCTTCATGAATGGTGACCAGCAGTGACTGGTTGCCTTCTTGTCAAACGTCACTGAATGAGGGAGGGGGGGGGGGGAGAAACACTGAAATTAAAGAAGCAAGACCTCCCCCTACTGGTTAACAGGGAGCATAGTGCATGCCTTTACTACAAACAAGATCTCATACACAAGGCTTTTTTAATACATTACAGACTTGAAAAGAGCAAATAGCACTCAACATCAAACCACTAATAATTTCAGAACAAGTACAGAGCTGTTAGCATCCACTACTTTACATCTAGAAACGTAAAAAGAGTATCTTGCTATCTGACACCCAAACTGCATTTTCAAAAGCAGTAGATAACAGTGGACTTAAAAAACACGTGAATGTGTTTTCATTTCCTAAAACCATCGTTCACTTTACTGGACTGAACAGAACAGAGATTCATTGCGCTTGTCAAATTTTGTATGATCATTGCAGTATTTAACCTGCAACACCGCACAAAGCCTATGTGGCATGTGTACACAGGACACAGGAAGAGTGAAAGACAATCAGGTAGGGTACAAGTGATTTCAAAACATTTCAGCCGGTTTATATATATCGTGATTTTTTTTCTTACATTGTATAATTATCTCTTCAGCGCGATTACAAACAACAATGCAGAATATTAATCGCTGGGTCATATACATACCATTATAATGAGAACACACTATAATAAAACGCTGTGAATTTTTTGAGTTTAGTTGTAGTGTTTCTGCATGTTGTTGCGTGAAGAACGCATCCACAAAAGGAGTTCATTCAGAACCGCGCAGATACGTTCATGCATTCGGGGCATTTTCTGCAATGCCTATGTTTTCATGTTGTTTCGTGATATTTGCAGTATTTCTTATTGTTTTGCAGTGAAAATATACCATGCACAACATTCTTCTGACATTGTTATAACTTTTCTTACTTCGAGAACCATTGTAGGGCTCCAGACTAACATTTGAGGACACCAGTGCCATTAAGTTCTACAGAAGGTGGCACCAGCACCTGACAGTAAAGCACTCACCCTAATCGCACATGTACATCTCGGAGATGTCTATTTGATGTCCTCATTTACATATGTAAGACGTATTTTTTAGGGTGTTTGCTCATCTGCAATATGTCTCTAAGACATTTCCTGTCAGATGTCAAATAGACATTTATTAGAATGCATGTAAAACTGCTTCTGAGACGTTTATCAGATTACAAGACAGATGTTTCCCAGATCTTTAGCAGACGTCTTACAGATTTGCTTGTGCTGTCTGGGTAGTTGAGATGCAGATACAATTTACTTTTATTACTGTCATTCATAATGTCTAAATATAATTTGATAAATTAATGAATATATATATATATAGGTTCGACTTGTCATCCTGGAATAACCTATTCTACAGCGGGTATAAACTATCGGTTGGAAAATTGACAGAAATGTATTTTTCCAACATTGGGGCCAGTTTCATGGAGTTTATTCATTGTATATTTACATTTATGCATTTAGCAGATGCTTTTATCCAAAGCGACTTACATTGCATTCAGGCTATACATATTTTTGTCAGTACATGTGTTCCCTGGGAATCGAACCCACAACCTTTGCGCTGCTAACGCAATGCTCTACCACTGAGCCACAGGAACACTAGATCCCACTCTGCTTGCCATTTGTTATTAAGACAGGAACAAATGATTGGTTTTAAATCCATTCAAGGTCTGCCAATAATGCATATTTTGCCCACGAGGATGAGACGCACTGTAGTACTTAAAATACTCACTGCAACTTTTGATATTGCCTCCCGCTTTGTTCAATGCCTCATTATTCCATTTCTGTTCTTCAAATGCCTGTAACACCTTTTTTAGTTTGTCAGTTGTTAAACTTTCTATGCTAATGCTAATATTTACATGTTAAGAAATACTGCTGGAAATAAAAGCAGTCGAATGCGAGAGGACGTTTCTTTTTTTGCCGAGTTATATAAATCATTGGATCCCGAAGAGAGGGTGTTCATAACAGGTAATAATAGGTTGTGGGAAAAGGGCTTTTAATTTAACCTTGCATACATTTTTAAATAATAATTTTTTAAAACATAAAAAAAAAATTTTTTTTTTATATAGCTGCCTTTAAATATTAAGAAGGGGTTGCTCACAATGGAATCATTGTGTGATTATAATCATCAATTGAAGGCAAATCCTGAGACAATAAGATTTAAAACTTAATTTAATAAACACAAAATAGCTTTGCCTTCATATAAAATAGGCTCAGAAATATTAACCTTTAATAGATGAAGAGAACTCTGGTCCGCGGAAGAGTAGAAACAGAGTCTGCCATTTTTCGGATCCTGGCGTAGTTAATAAAGCCTCTGAGGAAGAGCAGGATGCCTGTAGGTCATAAAAACTCATTTCAGTGCCTTTTAACTGGGCCGACAATGCACAATTTTTTTAAATGCATAAGATGCGCTTAAAATGAAGAATGTCATTATACTAGATAAACATCAAACTAAGTTTTAGAATCTACTTATACGGATCATACGCCTGTTTTACAAGCGAAACATTTAACATAAGGAACTTCAGTTGTGTTTTGTGGACTTGTACTTACCAAGCACCAGAAACACCCACCATAACCAGTACTGTCCATCAAAGTAACCAGGGAAATAAGTAGAAAACTGAGAATGAAAAGAGAGAGGAAGAGTGAGAAAGAGATGCACGGATAAAGCACTGATCATGTCCAGGCTTGTAATGTCATGAGGGAAACAAATTACATTACAGCACGTTCAAATCATTTAGTCAGATTTGAGCAGTTGTGGTGATTACTAATGTGGGGTAATGTGCTCCTGGAGTGTTCTCACTAACCCAGCCAAGCCAAAATGGTTAACCAATAGATATACTATCTAAATAAAGCATAATGTGTCAAATTAGCTGTGGATGTCTAGGTGGAAGCGTACCCGTACAATGAGAATCCATTTGATGAGGGACAAACCAAACCCAGATATGGCGCCATAACGCCCAGCTGCTGAGGTTGTAAGGCAGAAAGATAGAAAGAAGCCAATCCAGTTGAAGAGGAATGCCACTGAGGAAAAATGACATTTTAAAATTGAAATATCAGATTTTCTAAAGATTATATGGAATTGTTTATTCCCATAAAAAAAAAAAAAAAAACTTAACATCACCATCATTTTCTTTCTGTTACTTTTTTATTTGGTTGGTAACATTCATACTTAACTTATGCTTGAAAAGTCCCGCTTGAAGGGAAGGAGATAAAGGAACATGGGAACGCACAAACTGTTTCTGAACCCTCTATCATTCCTGAAAACACTTACTGAAACATGTCAACATGAAAATGCCGTCATTGCCTATCTGCAGCTGGTCAGCATCCTCGAAGTCTTCTCTGGCCACAAAGTCATCATCCTGCAGGAAAATATAAAGAGACAGAGATGTCCATCAACTCTAAATGTGTAGCAGAGACAGAAAGAGGAAAGCAAGGCTAAAAGACAACAATAGTGGGGACGTTTAAAGGGGTCATGACATGAGTAATCCCATTTTCCATGCGCCTGAGCTACTCCAGTCAAGAGAACAAAAGGAAGTACAGACTTCAGAAGGCCCCCAGCATCAGGAACAAGTGGATGGCGTCTGGAGTATTAGATGTTTGTTTGGAGCATTTGACTGCATATTATGAAAATGAAGTACAGTAATGGAGAGTTTGCAAAGAAACTTTTGTGGAAAGATGAAGCAGCCACCTATACAGTCGTATACCCTATACAGCGGGGCAGTCGTGGCCTAATGGATAGTGAATCGGACTTATATAATGGGATAATGTGTTCATGCAATAGCAAGGGACATTGATATTTTCCATTTCCTATGCAATGACGTTAGTCAATCATTACAATAGCATTTACTGACAAACCCGCTCTTTAAAAACAAATCATTTCAGACAGAGGATCAGATTGAGGGTTGAAAATATTTAAAAAAAATTGAGCAAGGCACTTTATAAACGTTATAAGTGGCCATTAAAGGGATAGTTTACCCAAACATAAAATTCTGTTACCATTTACTCACCCTCAAGTAGTTCCAAACCTGTATGAATGTCTTTGTTCTGCTGAACACAAAGGAAGATATTCTGAATGAATGTGGGGAACAGAGCAGTTCTGGGGCACCATTGACTTCAATTGTATTTTTTTCCTACTATGGAAGTCAATGGTGCCCCAAAACAGCCTGGTCACAAACTTTCTTCAAAATATCTTCCTTTGTGTTCAGCAGAACAAAGACATTCATACAGGTTTGGAACTACTTGAGGGTGAGATATTGATGACAATTTTCATTTTTGGGTGAACTATCCCTAGTGACATTTATATACTGTTATTATATACTATATACTAGTGACATTTGTCTGGATTTTTTTGCTGACTTTAAAACAACAACATTTAGACATCACATGGGTCTCATCCTTAGGTTTTTGCTAGCATTGGGATACTTGGAAGTTTTAAAATGGAACAGCAAAAATACATATTTTCAAAAATGTATGAATTTTTAAAACTGAAACTGGTTTGGGGTTCACCGAACCCCATCAGACACGTTTCATAGGGAGTCTTTAAACAAGACACATTATTGGGTTCACAGCTGGACGGTAAGCGACATAATAATCTTGAGACACATTTTTAAAAGTTGAAGCCATTTTAGTTTGACAAGCAAGGTGTTTAAAAATAAGAACAAGTCGTAGCTATCAATGATATTTGGCTGCATGTGTGCAGATGTGACAGAGGTAAATGTAGAGATGCAACGTCAGAGGTTTAACAGTGCAAACGGTCTAAAGGCGCAAATTTCACGAGCAAAGAATGTGCAATCTGAACCAACCTGAATCTTATGTGAATCAGAGTGCAAAAATGTTTCACCACATGCATAATTTTCATTTAGCAAAACTAAACATGATTGCACATACGACGCAATGCCTATTAAAAAAATTCTCAAACTAATCAATACTATAAAAAAGTATTTTTTCATATTACAATAAATTCTCAAAAGATTAGTCACTTTTTTTCTCCACTGCTAGCAGGTTCATGACTCCACTTTCATCAAACATTTTTGAACTTCTTTTAAAAGTTGTTCTGACAGAAAAAACATGAATTTTAAATATATATATAAAAATTCTATAGCAGTGGTTACTACATGTATAATACTACATGTTTTCCTTGTCTCCTAAGTCAAACACACCTGATTCAGATCATCAGCTCATTAGTAGAGACTCCAAGGCTGTATCCGAAATCGCCCCCTATACCCTCAAACAGTGCACTATTTGAGGGGACAGCCATTTTAAGTGGTGTTCGAAACCATAGTGGATGTTCTTCGAGTGCACTCATTCAATCCCACAATGCACCGAAAAAAAAGTGTACAACCGATGTACACTCAACGGCTAGAGAATCCCCATAATGCACTGTGAGAGTCGAGCGCTGAATTAATTCCCGCGTCTCGCCAGAAGATGGCGCCCGCAGCTAAATCATCCATTCTTTTATTTTAGAAGCGCTCGTCCATGGCATAATACAACACAGGTACAAATTCACTGTAAATTGACTATTAGGGTTTATACATAATTTCCATGAGAGTTCAAGATAAATCCTTTAATCTTACTACTGGAGCTGCCCATTTCAAATGATTATTAAACAGCAAGCAAACTATGCAAAAGCGCTAGTCCTTCCGGTGCACTCAGTGTCTGAATTCACCCACTCGTTTTCATTCACTCCTTCAAGTGAACTCTTTGAGTGGACTAATGTAGGGAATAGTGAATGAGGGTATAGGGGGCGATTTCAGATACAGCCCAAGACAGGGGTGTCAAACTCAGTTTCTGGAGGGCCGCAGCCCTGCAGAATTTAGTTCCAACCCTGCTCCAACTCACATACCATGTAGTTTTCAAATAAGCCTTAATGACTTGATTAGCTGGATCAGGTGTGTTTAATGAGGGTTGCATCTAAACTGTGCAGGGCTGTGGCCCTCCAGGAACTGAGTTTGACACCCCTGCTCCAAGACCTGAAATGGGTGTGTCAAACAAAGGCGAGATGCAAACTGTGCAGTGTTGGGGGGCCTCCAAGAACGTGGTTGGGAACAACTGCTCTATAGCACATAACTATCCTCACGTCTAAAACCTAAGACACCAGGAGCAACACTTCATGGCCTGAAAAGCACCAAATCAGTGCTGTTATCCAAATGCTAATACTTGTATCAAACATGCAATGCTTGGTGTTAATGCTGACATTTTTCTGTGCAGCTAATTACATTACAAAAATAAATATACACCCATAACAGGTTCAAGCCAGAAAAAAGGGCCCTGGGGTCTTCCTAGATTGACATCAGCTCCACCACTACACTTTACAGTCTCACACACTCTGTTATTGTACCTCCAGTGCACAGCGAGTAACATCATCGAATGTGTCCAGACGTTCCCTGTGCTGTACGCAAGCAGTGTGTGGCAGAGAAACAGAGCAGTGAACAGGGGAAACATCACATTAAAACAGCATTTCCTGTGGTGATGTTAAGGATTTGTTTTGTGTCCCAGAGCTGGTTGGAATTAGTGGCTGAGATTTGCGGTACTTACTCGGCCTGACACCAGTGGGTATAATAGCCTCTGCTTTGGTTCGCTCTGCCTCATCGTACGATGGTAGAGATGTGGCTACGTTGTAAGATGGGGGCTTGGGAAATGCTGCATCATCTTTGTAATCAAAATATGCTGAGAAAGAGTGAAAAAAACCAATGTTGATTGCCATTTCTTAATATGGTTTGAACAAACAAAATGTTGTGCACTATGCATTCCATGATGATTAGACATTATTTGTGATTATTTAAATTCAATATTAAACCTTTAAAATACAACCCAGAAGAACTAAAATGAAAAATGTTACAGGGCCCTATAAATGTTGCATACCTGCACTGTCAGCTGCAATACTACTGTAAGGGGGCGGATGATCACTGGCCACATGAGCTCCCTCATCTGGCTCCTCTTCATTGGGCAGCTGGTGACACAAGAGAATTCATTAACTGCATGAAATCTTGAACTTTGCCTCCCAAGTTTGACTGTGACATGGTTGCAAACAGAACTCTGTCAAAGGCAAGTGAAAATATGAGATGATCTGGTACAAGTAAAACCTGATTTTAATGTGTTAAATTTAAATATCAGTGTGTCAGTGTAAATACTCTGTAAAAATGCACACCATGACAATGTAACTCCATGACAAATGTAAACTCACATGACTTTCCATACACATCACATGCCCACGCACTAAACACTCACATGTGTGAGTGTTCATCTTCAACGTTTCACAAATCAGGAAAAAAAGAAAAGGGCTGCCAAACTGCTCTTTCTTTATGATGACCAGAAGTAAGTATTGACATTAAACAAAAAAACATCAATGGAAAACTTTTTAATGAAAAAGTGAACAGCCACATAATAGCGATGGAATAGGATTACACCATTTTGTAAATGCAGTATTATTACTACCCCTAAATATTATTGTATTAAATTTGACATGCATTTCTAATGCCTCTAAATTATCAACATGGTCAAAAGTTTGCTGAAAAACCTGTTACACAAAATCTACTACATGCCTTCTGCTCTCTAATGGACAGTATGCCTATTCTTTTTTTTAATAAGACAAATCTCTTTTAGTATAATTCGAAAAAATGTCCACCTTCATGGTGTGGAACACGCGTCTTATTGTGAAATCTTTCATGGATTTTAGTAAACATAATAATAACTTTTATATTGTTAGTAATATTTCAAGGTGAACATTTACTGGACTGGAGCAACTGAACTGAACCTTTTAGGCAAGTAGTCTGCTATAATGTTATACAAATCTCAATGATTTACATTATAAGCTATCAGAATTTCTTACTTTTCAATCATGTAAATAACAACATCTTAACCAAATTGCATATTTGTGTATATGGTGTATATATGCAAGTTTAAGCTCTGCATTCTCACAATTATTACAGACTATTTCAGGTTTTATATCAGGTTTAACATAATTAAATGTGTCATGGTTAATATACATTGATTATACATAGTAACATTATTTTCCAGATCGTTTAAACATATTTTATGGTTAACCATGTTGGCAGCCATTCGCCATCGTAACACCATAGTTTATGAGAGATTAAATGTCCAGAATCGTGGTTTTATCATTGTTTTACCACGACAGAAACCCCAGTTTTTCAAGTAGCTTGGACGTGCAATTCCAAAGTAGATCAAACTACCATGGTATTACCATCTCTGATATCAGAATTGTAACTTACCAAACTTAATATGTCACCGAGTGGGATGTTTCTTAAAAAAAAAAAATCAAACATATTTCTGCCAACATGTCTGCAGTAGAGTGATATTACAGTACAATGGCCTGTAACGTTACTAACAGATACTTGTCAATTTAATAAACCAGGCGGGTTCTGCCCACATAAACATCTGCCAATCTGCAATATCCCTGCATTAAGATTACTTTCCTTGCATGGGTACCTTACTGTAAAAGAGTAACGTTAACGCAATGTAAAAGAGTAACGTTAACGCAATTTATATTGTATGAGTGGAAACTTTGACGTAAGCAAGAGACTACTGCATTAGCAAGCATTTTTTAATAACGAACTGGTTAAACGCTATATGTTCACAGACGAGCGCAATTCAAGTGTTATGTCATGCCGCTATCATTTAAATGGACGTGTTATTAATTTCAAAACACTGCGGCCCGCATCCTGTCACAGCCTCGGTGTTTCCCGACACCACTCCCCGCCGTGGAGGCGCCTGTCGCTGGTCTGCTTTACAAATAGCCGTGCCGAGTTACAGTGGAGTTCACTCACCTGCTGATATCTCCCACTTGGCTCAGCCATCCTCAGCGAGCTTAAAAAGATAACGAGGATCCCAGTATAGACACAATTCACACAGCAAACTGTCTAAATAAAATGATATATCTAGTTAATGCAACTTAATGGCAAAGCCACAGCCCTCGTCAGATCAGATTCGTCTTGGAGCTTCCTGTGATGTCAGTCAGAGAGTTGTGAACTTCAGCGCTCTCACAGGACGAAACGAGCACTACATTTACATCAACCAGGTCTGCATTTCCTACATTGTAAACACGACATATTATAAATACATATATGACATATTATCTGAGGCGGACAGTAGTGAAGTATTTTTTACATTACTCAAGTCAATTTAAAAGTATCTGTAGTTTACCAGAGTGTTTTTCTTTGGAAAACTTTACTTCACTACATTCCAAACCAAACTTTTTACTGCACTACATTTCATAAATACAAGTTGTTGTTTGTTTTACCTTTAATACTTAAGAACACATTAAAAAATGTAGTAGGCCTACTTTCTTGTACTGAAGTCAATCTTTGAATTACTTTTACTTTAGTAAAAGTAAGAAAGTAATATATTTCTAATGTAAATAAGTAATAAATTATATTTAATATGAAACATAGTGCAGTAGTACAATATTATGCTTTGGAATGTTGTGAAGTAAAGTTTTCTAAAGAGAAACACCCTAATAAAGTACAAACACTTGAAGAGTACTTTTAAAGCAGAGATACGTCACTACTGTCCGCCTCTGCATATTATATTATATATATATTGGCTTGAGAAGCTGCTTTGAAATGTCCGTATAAAGCATTATATAAATAAACATGACTTGACCTAAGCATTTTTATACTACATGTTTGATTTGTATGCTTTAACATTCATTTTTGTATTAATTTCAAGCATAATTTTGATTAAGATGTTGATTAAGTAATTGCTTAAATGATTTTATTAAAGACTCCATCTATATACACAGGCCTACAATGTGCGACTGTTCCGGTGTCAATGAAACTAAAATACTGTTTATTTACGAGAGAGAATCTATGAAAGAAACAGAGAAGAGAGCAAAACTGATGTGTCAGTAACACCTAAGAATAAGGTCCCATTAGTTAATGTTAGTTAAGAAATAATAATTTACACTACCATTGGCGCTTTAATGGAATTGCACTCTTACCTGATTTGCCCTGTTTAGTAATTCTGGCCCCTGGTCTGTGTACATTTAAAAGAAGCATCATGGATCTACAGATCAGGGTAGTTTGGATGTGACAGTACAGAACACAGGCTTCATTCAGGCCTTTATGCCGGGTGCTTTAGAGCCGTAGAAGGAAATATGTAGAAACTCTATGCTCTGCATACATGACATATGAGTGATATTAATGCGTGACATGACAGATATCTGATACAGCTGAAACATGTGTCCTTTCCAGCAAAATCCACTTTATCATACTGACCACCTTGACAACATGTTTCAAACACACAATCTCTTAAAGAACAGGGTGGCCGAAGAGATATCGCATCATACTAACACATGCAAAAAGACGAATATTTATTTTACATAATATTTACAGTAATAACTGAATAAACAAATTATAAATATATTGATTAAAAAAGTCCAACAAACTATAAACTTGCTATACAATAAATATGAAATCCTGCTAGATTGAAGTAAATTCAAACAAACTGAAATATCATACAGCCTACTTTCTAAAATGAATAATTTCCTGTCTGAAAAAACAATCCCTTGTGATAGCATGCTTTTATAACCTCTCGATTGGACTAGTGTAATTCTCTGTATTGTCCCATGTTGCTCGTTTACAAGTGGTTCAAAATGCTGCAACCAATTTTCTTAAGAAATGTCACAAGTATGATCATGCCATTCACTTTCTGCAGGCTCTTCATTGGCGTCCAGTTCACATAGGATTCATTTTCAAAGGCTCCTATTTGTGTATAAATGTTGACCGTGCCTAGAGTTACCTTTCTGAATTGCTGCATCCCTACAGCCCTCCCAGAGACTTAAGATATGTAATTAAAACCTACTTATGGTTCCCTGCACAAGGTTGAAACACAGATGGAGCCCTTTCGGTGGTTGTGGAACAGCCTGCGGCCAGCAAAACTCAGTTTACTGCTCTTACTCAGTTGAGTTGCTCCTTCCTTATCTGTTTTTAAATCTCGTCTGTAAAAGCACCTGTTTTCTTTAGCTTTCAAAAGATACCCATGCTCTCATTTTTGTATGCTATTTCCTGTTTTGACTATGTTTCCATTCCATTCAAGATGTGACTTTGAACCGCACTTTGCTCTGTCCTGTGACTGTTTTAAAATGTGCTTTATAAATAAAAGTACTAGAACTAGATAATGATATGTAATGTGTGAAGCAAGGACTTCTGGGAACGTCCATAAATTTGAACATTATTTTACAGTGAAACTAATAACGCAGTGTTAAAACATTTCCCCCCCTTAGTTTTTTACTCTAGTGGCAATAATCATAAAACGTAAAATGCAATTGTATGTCATTTTTTCCCCCACAAGAGGTCAGCGGAGACTCTCAATGACTCAATGCATCATCTATTATGATGGTTAGATACTCTGGAAAATAATGTAAAAAACGATATGCTTATGAAAATTCCAAGAACTTAGAAGTACGTAAGCAAATAAATAAATAAATAAAAAATGGAAGAGGATGAGGGTTTAAAATTAAGGGTATGCAAATATTCCTGATTATATGACTAATCTACTGAAAATGTCTTGTCATATTCAATTTGCAATTTGTATTATATGAATCACAAAAATAGAAAATTTAAAATAGAAAGAAATATGACAAAACAAACAAGTAGTTTCAAAAATACAGTGTATTTCTTTAAAATCCCTCCTAAAAATGAAGTGGTTTTTAGTTAAACATTCAATATAATGAAATATTTATCATTTAAATGTTGAATGCAAAAAAAAAAAAAATTCAGAATACATAGCTGGAGGCTCAAATTACTCAGCAAATTAAGAAAAAGTGCTTCAGAAGTAAACATAAAGATAATTAGACAGACATAGATATATAGACTTACAAATTGTACTGCATCTGTATAAAGCAGAATAGTAAGAGTAATATGCTAGTATGGGGATCCAACAAGTACACTACTACACTGTCCACTCTCTATTTCTTCTGTTACCTTAAACACAATTATATACTGCCATCTAGTGGTGCGTAAACATACTCTAATTAATATTTCTCAAATTCCTTGCTCTATGGAAGAGTTTGTGTTGGTTCTCTTCCCAAAATTTTAATTTGAACTAAAGTAGAATGCAAAGCCACTATTATTAAACTTTTACTAAAAGATATATAATATTTTAAAAAGACAGTGAATTTAGCAACATGCTAACATGGAAACATAAATTGCATTAATTTATGATTATAATAATTCACAAAAAGAAACATAACTAGTCTACGAAACAAAAATGAAGAAATGTAAATTGTGCAGTGTAGTTAGATTGCCCCAGTCCATCTGAATGCGGGGTACAAAGGTCTGTTTTGAGCACATTTGCTTATTGTGTATGAATATCATATTTAGCATAATGTTTGTTTACCACTTTCATACTAGCTGTGTATTTTAGTCCGACTCGATGAAATCGATAAAGATGAAGTTCACCATGATCTTGAACTGTTTAAAGGACATTCAAATGTATGTGTGAATCTGTTTCTCACAATTGGGGACAGACACATTATTAGTATAATACATCTGACTATACATGACGCAAGTTCCCAAACTCTGGTTATAGAGTAGTTCATAGCGCATAGTTCTAGAATAAACCTTCTAGCACTGTGATCAGAAATCAGTGTGCAAATGATCAGGAGAAATGTATTGAGGCACACTGCAGGCCAGACATGAACTTGTATCATCTGTGTGAACCGGTTTTCATGTTACAAATGTGTATATATCATCCTTTTAACTTAGCACTAGCATCTGTGACCTTATCAGTCCAATTGTTTGGTGTTTCAAGAACACAAAAACCAAGCACAGAGAACTTCACAAAAGCAACATCCTTGAAAGAGCTGAAACTGCTGAAACCTTCCTCACAGACACCAGTGCTAAAACGTGAAAACGATGGTGTAGCTAGCCGCAGTAGCCGTTTTCCACACTTTAACAGAGTCACAGTCGGAGTGTAGGGAGAGGTTTATTCAGTTCTTTTGAAAGTGCCTTACATCACGACTTGAGGTAAATCCATATATAATTACGAAGAACATTTCAGGACACGACAAACCTGCTTTCAAATATCGACTGATACAATTTCACTGTTTTTAACATGTTGTTTTAAATGTAATTATCTTTAAGAAGAACACCATGGCACATGTTACAAAAAAACACGCACTGAAACTTCAGGGAAGATCGAAAACCAACAGACCTTAATGAACTGAGTGGTATTTTGAATCACAGTAGAGGTCCTTTTTGCATCGCTAACAATGTCATCGCTTAATGCTATAGCGCTCTGAAATCATTCACATAAACAAAAAGAACAAACTTATTGCTTTTTAGCCAAACATTCTATAAAACACTTATTCATGTGCAAACTGTCTTGATAACGACTGTATTAGGCAGGGCACCGTGTGAGTGGGGTTTTTGGAGGGTGGACTGGAGAAAGGGATTGGGGTTTTAGTACACCCAGGAGATCGGTACCCACTGCGGGGTCGAGGAGGCTCTCTCGATGGCCTCCTCCACACTCTTAACACTCTCATCTACATCGTTGTTGACGAGCATTTCGTCGAAGAAGTGGCGGTATGCACCGAGGATGCTGTCGGATTCTTTCTGGATGTTCTGCACCGCCTCTGACTGAAAAGTAGAATGGAAACTTGGGTTACAAATCTTTTGAGTGTAACAAATGAAAGATTGTTGCGTTATAACCTTCAGGTCATAAACATGAGTAGGAATGAACATCTGGGGCTTAACGTTTGAATAAATCAGTTTGTAACCTGATTGGCAGTGTTTGTAGGAGCAATGAACATCACGAGAGGAGCGAACTCTGCCGTTCGGAGCACTTTCAGCATCTGGAAGAAAACCAGAATTTTACTAGAATTAGTGACACTGGAAGGCAAAGTGTATCTCCACAATGCTAGGGATCAAATTCTATGTTAATTAGATTGACGGTGTGTCATTACCTGCGGTTCCACATCCAGCACAGCGATTTTCCCTTGCTCGTGAATCCCGTGGACAGTTTCGATCTTAGTCCCGAACATGTGTCCCTGGTAACTGCCGTATTCAAGTAGCTCATTCCCGATGATACATTTGGTCATTTCATCATTGGAAATAAAGAAATATTCTTTGCCATTCTCCTCGTCTTTCTTCTGGGGTCTAGTGGTGTCTATAAAGAAAACAATATGTTTTTATGATTCATTTTTTGTTTGTCTTTTAGTAAATATTCTCAAAATAAGATTTTTTATAAGAGAATATATCTTAAATTAAGCTCTAAAAGTTATCTAGAAATAATTAAATACTGAATTATCTCTAAAATATATGTTATTAATATTCTTTGAAGTACCTGCCACTTGTTTTAAGGATGATAATATAATATAAGTGGAAAAATAAAACTAGTGATTAAGAAAATAATTTGGGTCTTAGGTGCTTTTTAAAGCATAAAAACAAATCACAATAAAAATGGTCGTTAGTGATGAGTTTTTAAACTAAAAACTGTCAGTCTAGAAGATTTTTACATTGAAGAAGAAAAAAGGAAAATCTAATATCCTCCATTGATTTTTTTAGTTGACAGTTTTTCACTCAGTGGTAAAAAATCAATGTAAAAAATGCTGAAATAGCAGAGCAATGGTTTCTACTGTTTGCGAACACCGTCTGCACTGCTGGGTGTGGTGTTTAGATCAGTATGTAAAGCAGGGGTAGTTCAGAGATGTTTAACAGCCAGCGTATAATAAAAAAAATTCACGCTGACAAGCTATTTTAAACGATAACAAACTCGAAACAAACTTAGATATTCTTAGAGATGACGTCACTAAATTTGCACTAGACTAAAATATGACGCAGCATGTCAACTCGACATGAATCATTAATGCCAAACAGGTTTGGAACGATGTGAGTCTGAGTTATGAATGAAGGCAGAATTTTAATATTTGGGTGAACTATGTATACATTGATTTAAGACTGTATATAATCAGTTTGGGTCTCACACTCTTCAAAAACAGGTGGAAGAGTTCATAGTTAAGACATGAAGTAAGAGAAGGCATGCATCTGGGCAGTACATACGTGGTGCTGGGTAAGCAAACTTCTCAGGATATTTACTCAGCAGTGAATTTTTAATATGGCTCCTTCCAACTCCAGGTGCACCTTGAAACAACAGCAAAAGAGCAAATAACACATTCAGCCTGTAAACTTCTAATTAATTGTGCATTTTCAAATATTACGATCATCTTTGTGGATCTGTGTGATCTACGTTTTATCAAGGGACTCTTTTTCATATTTCCATTGTATGCAGAAGCGGAAGTTGTCATAGTTGGGTAAACTTCTGACACAAATTACAACAAACATATTTTTGCATTCCCATTTGCTCCAGTGGACCCTTTTCACAAATTGCGATGACATGTTTTGAAGGTCATCAGCATTATAAATCCTGAAAAGTATTTTTAATGTATATATATTTTCCTTTTTAAAAAATGTTTGTTCACATTTATAACACTTTATTTTGTATTATACACTATATTGCCAAAAGTATTGGCACCCCCTTCTAATGAAAGGTTTGACTACTTTAGTAATTTCCATGAGTACAAATCTTAATGTTTAAGCATATAATGATATTCTAGGGAATTGTGTGCTTCTAATTTTATAGCAACAGTTTGGACAGGACTCTTTTCTATTCTAACATGACAGTGTCTCTGTGTATAAGACAAGAATCAAAGAGAAATGATGATTCAGTCAGTGTGGAAGAACTTGACTGGTCTGCAGAAAGCAGCTGAACACCTCTGGTGTGACTTTAAATGCAGACCTTGAGCCAAAAACTCATCACCAAACACCAATGACTTGTACATATGGGTACAGTCACTTCATACACTTCAAAACTGTTACAACAGAGGTGGAAATACAATTTTTAAGTACATTAATTATGTTTCCATCTTTGTTGCCACAGTTTGGAAGTGCCTTTTTCTCTTCTAAAGAAGGGGGTGTCCCAGTACTTTTGTCCATATAATGAATGTACAAGTCATTGGTGTTTGGTGATGAATTTTTGGCAACGAACTCTGGTATGTTGAATGGATGAATCAATGAATGGATGACCTTAGCACACACCTCAGTGTTGTTTTGTTCTGTTTACAATTTCTGGTTCACTTGCAAAGAGCAGTGTGAAAGCGAACCGCACCAAACCAAAAAAAATAAATCAACATTGTATTTGGTCCGGACCAAAGCAAGTGAACTATTGGGCTTTCCTAGTGTGAATACACCTAAGATAGCTATGATGATGCTTACCGATGAGAACCAGAGTTTTTCTGTTGAATGCAGGCAGTCTCACTACCTCCTCATAGGATATTACATCAAGCTGGTCAAAGACTAAGAAAGAAACAAAAAATAATTAGTTAATGCACGACAAGAGCACCTGTCTAAGGCCTGCTTCTACAACAGTATGATATATGTTACACTTTAACACAGACACCGTTTGTGCTTCATACAGAAAATAAAGTGATTACTACATTGAGGTTACTACATTTTTATTACGGCCATAAACTGGTTATTGGGACGTGGCATTTGAGAATTATTACAGTTCAACATTGTGAAATCTGATTTGCATTGGTAGAAGTGTCACCTTTATATCTAAAAAGTAATGAACCTTCATGGAACTGAACACAAACCGAAATCATGTGTACTTATATAAGCCTATTTTCCAGAAGATTGTTATTAGTGGGTTTTCTCCAAATAAATGTGCACTGCATGTGATATGAAATCATATACAGGCCTTAGACATGCTGAAGCAGTACTTACTTGAGCTGTGTTTGGCAAGGTATTTGTCTTTGCATTTCTTCTTCTTGCCAAAAGGACTGCAGGACTGACTGGCTTCCCGTGTTGATTTGCTTTTGCTTGCTACTCGCCTGAAAGAAAATGAAACGCTTAACTTGTGAAAGACAGGGAGATCGTACATGTACATTACATGTCTCCCTGTTATTTCAAACAAAGTCAGTCAAAGTTCAGAACGTACCATTCCTGAAGTTCTGGAGAAGGGAGGAGTCCTGCGAAGTCTGTGGAGGAGTTGTCCACCTTTCCTTGCCACCAGTTTGGATCCTTCTTATTGATAATTTGAATAATGTCACCCGTTTGGAATTTCAGGCCGGCTTCTTTGCACGGGATAAGTTCATCTTTGACAGGGTCATAGTCAAACTGTGCTCTCATATACGTCTGCAAAAACATTATTTGAAAAACATTACTCCCTCATAAAACCATTGTATGCACTTCATAAAGATGACTTATCAGCCAATAACTGATTTCATACGGATTGGTTTCTCCGTGATCAACAAAAGATGTTGACCCAGGAACATCTTTCTTACTTACTGTAGAAGCTGTAACTAGCATCTTCAAAAAACATTATAAAATAAAATAATCGACAGACAGACAGACAGAAAACCCCTCATGTGATAAATCCCCTCAGATAGATAGATGATAGATGACAGGTAAAGACAGATAGATAGATAGATAGATAGATAGATAGATAGATAGATAGATAGATAGATAGATAGATAGATAGATAGATAGATAGATAGATAGATAGATAGATAGATAGATAGATAGATAGATAGACAGACAGACAGACAGACAGACAGACAGACAGACAGACAGACAGACAGACAGACAGACAGACAGACAGACAGACAGACAGACAGACAGACAGACAGACAGACGAGATAGATAGATAGACAGACAGACAGACAGATAGAGATAGATAGATAGATAGATAGATAGATAGATAGATAGATAGATAGATAGATAGATAGATAGATAGATAGATAGATAGATAGATAGATAGATAGATAGATAGATAGATAGATAGATAGATTAGTGACAATATCTACAGCTAGAACTAGTTACCGGCTAAACAGGACAAGAATAGCTCTAGATGGACCTACGTGTTGAAACTTCACAGGAGCACAATGGTTACTTGTGTATGGTGAACGAGGACTGCCATCGCTCTACACAACATCAAAACATGTCTAATACGTTTTAATCAACTGCAGTTCAGTTTGATGCTGTGTGCCCAGCAGATGGCAGAAGAAAGTTTGTAGTTATTTCATCTAATGAGAAAAGTAGTTATCTGCTATTGATGCTTTAAATAGTCACCTGTGTCTTTCAATCAGTTTCCCATTCCCATGATAAACACCAAACCTTAATTTAACCAAGGATACAGGATAGACAGACAAAGAAAGAAGTGATACAATCACATTTAAGTGTGTATTTACTGATCAAAGGACAACGCGAGTTGAGTAGACTGTGATCAATACAAATAAAAGCAAGAAACTGGTCAAATGTGACATTGATTTTGCATTTAAAAAAAAAATGTATTACTCACCTCACATGCCATGGGGCGGCTTTGCTGATTGGAGATGATTTTCAATGTGACAACACCATTTGTGTCTTTCTGTAATGTTGAACAGCATCCAGCAACAATAAATCAAAAGTAGCACAACCACAGAAACATCTTGGTGTTAATTGTTCTTAAAAACGGTGCCAGTGCTCAGGGAGCTGCTTTGAAACTATAGCTAATCAAACATCAAGCTACCCAGAATTTAAAGTTCATCTTTTAATAAAGAAGTTACACAACAGAAACTTGAACTGAAGCTTTATCTTCATGCTAAATTCTAATGAGCATAACACAAATACAGTATATGTCAATCTCAATAGTCTAATGCAGTCATGAAAGTCCTCCTGTCAGTCGTACACAGATGCTATCATTATGTGTACTTCAGTCATACTTCGCATTAACAAAACAACATGTTTAATATAATGTCTTATTTTTCTTTAGGTTTTAGGATGAAATATGACCCAAGCTATTCTCTGTCATTGATTATACTATCATATATGATATAACACAATGTGCTTATAAATGTACAATGTGTTTAACATTAAAACGGTGCATGTAGAATTTTGTCATGCTACTACTTGTGGGGAAAAGTTAAGTGTAATGACATATATTTACATGACACAAGTTTCAATAGAAGTGACATTAAGATATATTTTAGCCAATTATTGAAAGCTTTTCAATGCATGAATGCTGCCAAGGAAAGTTACACTAAACTAATTGCATTTAAGATAAATTTTATAGTATTATACATTTCATTTACTGTTAAATAACATACAATTAAATGTCCAAAAATATTAAATTCAGTTCACACTTAAGTATATTATTTTACAGTATATTTTATTCATAATAAGTGCTCTTTTTAAACGTCTGCTGAAATGTACTGTTCTCATAAGTGTGTGTGTGCACAAACGAGAACACAACCCACCAGAATCTTCTGTAGCTGGTCTACACTTCGATTAGCAACACTTTTCCCATTAATCTCAGCGATTTCATCACCTTCATGTAAAGAACCTGTTAAAAAAAGGTTTGTCATTAGCAATTACTCATTGAGCTGTATGGAAACTGATTATTATTCACAAACAAACCATAAATCAGCTGTACCTTGTCTGTGTATCATCCCTCCATGCAATATCCTCGCTACTGTACACATCTGCCTTTCATTCAGCTTAAGAGTTACACCCTGAACAGCCACAAAACACACATTTAGACAAGACGTCTTCTTAATACTCCTTTTGAATGACACAAGTTAATTAGACATCATTTTAAATGTTTGGGTGAATCATTACTTTCAAATAATTGAATGACTCCAATGAGTTGAATTCTATTCTTCTTTGTGTGTTAAAAAAGCATTTGAATTAGATTACATTTTGAAAGATTAAATGAAATGAAAACGTTTGTACCAGTGGCTCAGAAGGGTTCTTCTCGAAGGCCACTTCTCGCGTCCTGCTTGCGTCTTTGCCGTTTATATGGCCAGCGCTGCCGTTGGAGAAGACTTCCTGTCCTTTGCAGTCGTAAGTCTGCATGGCGGCCTGGGAATGCAAACACGGAGCACATTAAGATCTGTATTACAGGAATCCCAAAATGTGTTTTGTATTAGCTGAATCCATACATCTTAAGATATTAGGGAGGAATCATATGATTTGTGAACTAAAAACTTAGGTGTAAAATAAAATGGTATGATGAAGGATTAGAATGAAAGAGTCAATGTGGACATCTGTCCTGGGTTAACGATTAAACCGTTACATATTAACACTTCATTAAATCCTACAATGCTGGGAACTGGTTGGCATGGTTATGTTGTCTGATGAGGGGGCTTGATTTCAACTGGCATGACTAAACACACGTCCTCAGAAAGTAGTAATGGTACCTTTTATTTTGCTCTGTTTAATAATATGTTACACGGAGTGGTCCAATACATAAGTTCTTATGGACAAAGAGTGAATCTGATCTGTTACAGAAATGATTTGATACTACTGTTTTTTATTCTTTATCCAATATTTTATTAGTGAATTAAAAGTGAACTTCAGTCTGAAATGTATAGACGTGGCTTAATTCTTTATTAATGTTTGTTCAATTATTGTTCATACATATAGGGCCAGATTTATCACCAACACAAACCTTCTTTTGGAATTAAAAAATAAAAATGATGTCAGGATTTACAAAAAAAATGCTGTGAAAAATCAGCAATACATACGCTTGGACAGTTATTATTGCAGCTGACATTATTACAAACTACTACACTGCTAAATACAGTAATAGATGTAAGACAGCACTCTTAACTCATCTTGCATTTCATTTACTTATTAATTGTTGCTTTTATTTTTTGGTTACATGTTGAATTTATGTTTTTTTTTTTTTTCCCCACAGAGTCCACAGAGTGAGACAACATATCTTGTTGGTTGCAGTGCAACTACTGTCATGCTATAATTATTATTCAGGCCTAGGGTAAATCTGGTAACCTCAAGCAAGCATTATTTATGAGCAAAATATGACAGAGATGCTCGGGTTGTCAATAATCTGCTTTTACAGACACAGCAGTTGGCCTAGAGAGCAGCAGTCAGTCATTTCAATAATACTAAGAAGACACACACGCACGCACGCACGCACGCACGCACACACACACACACACACCACACACACACACACACACACACACACACACACAAATGCCACGTCTTCCTCCAAGCAGTGATCTTCACAGAAAAGCACTTACACGAGTGCTCAGGACAAAGTTCACACCACTTTACTTCTATTACATGATCAGGACTTTAGACTTTAGTTGAGTTTGATGACGCGATGACTAACGTGATGGGTTGATCAGCAAAATCTGGTGTCAGCTAGATAAGATGATGAAGTATGATTTTTTTCCACATTGTGCAATTCATGACGTATTCATATTGGACAATCAGGACAAGTTGTGCTACAAAATACTGAACAATTTCTCAAAATATCTTGTGTGTTCCTTTAAAAAAGCCATACGGTTTAGAACAACATGAAGGTGAATGAATGTTGATGGGGTGAACAGTCCTTTCAAGTTGTCCTCTAAAAAAGGAAAAGCACAATAAAAATGGTTCAAGTCGTGATGAAACAGAATTAGCGACAGATATTTTCCTCGCTGAGTGTCCTTATTGAGCAATAAACAAAACAATACAACTAAATTAGGAAAAAAAATATGCAGTCCCATTCCAATGTAAATTTTTACTGCACAATGAATGATTTTGTAAACTAGCCAGACAAATGTTATAATAATTAGAAAAAAAAATTTTCAACAGTGCTTATCATGTGGGTATCATGCAATGCATATTTTACGAGGTGGCTAATTCGTACGACCTCACTCGTACGATTTAGTACGATTTCTCTAAACCCCAGTGACGGGTAGGTTTAGGGGCGGGGTTAGGTGTAGGGTATTCATATAAATTCATACGAATTGGCAACTCGTAAAATATGTACGAATTGCCGTGAGATCGGGCTGGCAAATCTCAATCGCTTGATTGTTTACTCCGCTAAATTAAAACAATAGTATCGTCCAGCTCTAATCTGCTACATGCAGCTAATGGGACAAACATATTAAGATATGATTAACATCATGAAATACATTATCAGATTTACAATTAAAATTGACCGTTGCACATTATATGACACTCATATGATAATCAGCTATCATAAGATGCTTTAACTAAACCTCCATAAGAAAAAGTACAACTCATGATTTGTATCAAAGTCAAATCAAAGTTAGATTCTCTGCATTTCTGTTAGCCTAAGGGAGAGTGAGAGTAAAGATAAAAGGTATTAAGACTGTCTATTAGTGTAAGTGTGATAACAGGACAAATGGGGAGTCCCAGGTCTGAGTGACTACATTAACGTAATCAAATCAGTGCTTTTGTGTTTCCTGATCATATGGATTCTCTGAAGAAACCCATTTACGCACACATAGTGTATGATCATTTTGAAACGCATATTTACTGACATGTGCTTACATGTAATTCAATACAGTATATATATAGCACCAGAGGCAGAAGTGCAAACTTCATATTCGACAAGATGCCACCCTTAAGAACAACGTGCATTTACTTTTAAATTGTAACATATTGATAAATAGAAAAATACATCATTTTTTGTCATAGTGCAAAATGTAAAATTATTATACAAAGACCCCAAGAAGCCCTACAGGTAATCTTTTGCGGAATGTATTTAAAACCTTTGTTGAAAAATACATTTTGTAGAAGATTAATAAAAAATCTCAGAGGAGGCTAGACTCCATCAGCAAAAGCCTCCAATGAACTGGCTTCGTACTGCTGACAGCGCTGTCTTCATCAAAGGGAAGTCACGTGTTATGGGAAACAGACTAATATCCTGAGCAAAGGTTGCATGCCACGATTGGACTGATAAACATCAATGCATGGGTCAGCTAAACAGAACCTACTAATGCGTGTCCATGCAGAGAAATATGTTGACTAAGGTCTGGTGAAATCAGCACTTCAACTGTGGAAAGTGAAACTGTATGTTTCATATGCAGAATTCAGTGTTGGCATAACAAAAGCTATTGCAGTTTACAGAGGTCATATCCTCCTGTAGTAAATCCCACATCAGACCATTGACTGTAATGCTAATAGAATACTTCATTTGTACACTTCCAAAAGTTTGCAGTGTGTATGCGGCCAATTCTATAACTGTGGGAGGCCCTAACACATCCTCATTCCCAAGGGCCAAATAACAGTCTGCGACATGATCTGCTTATATACACTTCCTACTTTGGAGTTTCACTGAGTCAGGACTGTCATGTGACTCAACAGACAAAGAAAAACCACCTCTGTTTTCAGGGAAGTGTCATCGCATGGCTTAAGATGTTGAAACTGTCACCTGATTTTCAGTGCTGAACAAATGTTTTATAAATAATTGAACAGCAGCAATAACCAATACAGTCCTCTAAATATTTGAAATAATTTACCATGTTCAAACACCTCGGTTTGAAACTCTATAGTCTTTTATTTTCATCTGAAGAAACAGCTCAGGCCTTTGAGGAGATATGTACTGCAGTGCACTTCACCAAAGAAGTGTGATAGAGTCGAGGTTATCAACCTGCAGTATGTTGAGTCTAGTCCCATGCCCTGGGGAGCAAAGCACACCCCTGATCTATGAAGACTGCATTGAGCAACACAAGCCAAAACACCCCTAGTGAGTTTAAACAGTGTCATCTTCCAAATCATGAACCTGAAAGGGCCTAATTTACACTGTTTAATGCATCTTGATTGACTGGACTGCTATGTGATTAAACATTTTAATGTGTCTCTGCAGAACAAATATAAATACAATCTATTATTCATATGCTATATGCTATATAAAACTTCCATGATGTTCAAACTGGGCAGCAAAATATTACATGGAAAGAGGTAAGATAAACATTTAATATTTAACAACTGTTTTACCATAGAATCTTGAAATAACTGACAATAATATCCAGTATTGCAAACTACTCCACCTTTTCATCAAATGTTGCTGTTTTGAGTTGAAAATAGATAATTTCCTTTACTTGATTTATGTAATTCTTAACTGAATATGACAAGACAATAAACAATAGCATATGGATGAGTATGCACTTGAAAATAGTTCAAACTGATTACTGTAAATTATATATTTTTTTCTATTAAATCCCTTAATTGTTTACTTCATAAAAAAAAACAATAAAAAAAATAAAAAAATAGGCCACAACAGGTTTACAGTTATTTTACCACAGTATTTTTTTTACTATTATACTATATAGCTCACTGTGTGATTCTTTGTCACAAAAATCATGTCTTAAATATATAAATCCAACAATTCAATAAACTGATAAATGATATATAAAGTTACTGATTTTTATTTTAGACAAAATGTGTAATAGCTCTCCATTTAAAGTTGAATATATAAGTATGTCCAACTATATTCATATATATATATATATAAAATAGTGGCATTTGGTTTCTTTTATCATATTACCGCTTTCATAGTTTTAAAAATGCCATAGGCCACAACAGTGAACTTTACAGTTATTTTACCACAGATATTGATTTTTTATCTATTATACTATATAGCAAATCTTGACTGTGTGATTCTTTACAGCATCACAAAAATGCAACATAGAAAAATATATCTGTCTAAAAAAAAAATAAATATATTATATCCAACAATTCAATAAACTCCGCTCACATACTCTGCTGGACACAAATGTGGCTTTTTGTTAATGACAGTCTTACTACAAAGGATTTAACACAGAGTAATAGCTCGCTAACTCTTCAGTTACGAGAAAAGACAAGAGAGTTCTGCATGAAGCTCTAGATGGTGCACTTCTAGGTCTAACTCAATCTGACTAAGACACATTATCACATGGCACAGCTATTGGTTCTCTCCTATATTGGTGCCAATGAGCTCTCTTCAACATTCAATAAATGACTAGTGTTTGTTTAGCAGTTTGCAGCGTGCTTCAGAAACCCTCCACCTTCCCCAGCTCCACCTGTTAGATCTGCTCGAGGTGATTCATGTTTAAGGGCAGAGGTCGGCAACGGCGGCCAAAATGGCCCGCCAGCAATAATTCTGGCCCACGCCTGCAGCCAGATTATTTTGATAGCGGCTCATTTGAAATAGATTGTCATGACAGCAACGTTATCACAACAGAGTATATGAGTGGAGCACGGAGTGAGGCGGTGTGATTTTGAATGGAGCATGGAGCAGATTTTTTATAAGTCTCCACCACCGCTCCATCCCGAGTACAATTAAAGAGGGTTATTGCATGTATGTTATATTTTCAGCAGCAGTATTTCTTACATGCTCACAGCAGCATGTTGTGGATGTATTGGCAGTATAGCAAGTCTCGGTACTTGTACTAGTGTATATCCATGTTTTTACATTGTACTTGTATTTTTTAAAATACCTGCATGTAATTACATCAGTAATTAATTTCTGTAATTATATTTAGAATTACACTTTTGACACATCACTTACATCTTAACCCACCCTTAACCCACCCATACCACTAAACCTGTGCCTAAACTTACCCGTATCCCACCTCAATAACAGCAAAAGTACAATATGAGAACAGTAAGTACATTGTTGTTAAGGCCACTTAATATAATTGGTACCAATATTATAAACAATAACATTATGATATTCTTTAAAACTTTATTTGCTTGCATGGTTTTTGTGATGGTAATGTTATTTTTTTTATGTTTCCTGTTAATAAGCAGATTTTCAAGGGAAATATCCATCTCTACTGTAGACCAGCTACTCATACATGCGCTACAGTCACTGTGCTCACAATCAGCCATGTGTGAACAGGGAAGCTGTCTTGTCCTTTTATCTAAAGCAAACACAATGCAGGGACACTGTGTTATACACAAGCAGCTCCAAACTGTTCTCCAGACTCCCCCCTTTATCTGCAGAGAAAATTACCGCTTCTATTTATAGAAAGCTTATGCTTTTCAATTTGACTAGTGAAGCACCCCTGTCAGCAATCTTGAAATCCTTAGTGTTCTGTAGGTTTAGTATTCGAATTAGATGTTCGATGAAGTGATTGTCTACATGATTTTCATTTGTGTTTCTACTGTAGCGGTTGCTGTTCTGGAAGGTTGCTAGTTAGCTTACTGGCCCGAATCTGAAAATCCCTAGATATGACCTCAGTGTAATAGGCATTCCAATTCACAATGTATTGACCGTCATTAAGTTATTGTCCAATATTAGCACTGGATTGGTCTGAAATGGCTGATATTGGAAGCAGATAATATCAGGACATTGGAGCTTACACAATGGAACATTAGAGTTTAGTATCGATTGATTTGATTTATAATATCAACCATTTTGTTGATAAGTAATTATTGCATATAAATATTTATTGGCTATGGCTACATCAGTATATGTATATATATATATATTATATATTTATATATCTATGTTGGTATCATATATATATATATATATATATATATATATATATATATATATATATATATATATGTACCAACATAGAAATATGTTTAGAGCAGATTTTAAGAAAATCAAAGGGATAGGTGTAACTTTTTTTAGCTAGAGAGGTCCAGAGAGACATATATGTCAGATGCCAATTTCTGTGTGAAGTGCAGAGATAGAGAAAAAAAAATCTATAATCCATAATCAGTGATTTTTTTTGTTTATGCTTTTCAGTGGGTCTCCATCAAGAAAATAGACATCACATTTGAGCAAGAAAATTGACTTATGGCAAAACAAAGTTAACATGTCTCTTGTGCCTCCTGCCCCTAATCCTATCTTTGCTACAGAATACTATTGTCTCCTCATCAATGAGTTTATCTCAGGAAACAATCATTAACCTTGTTACTTCACAACTGGAAATGTCTTTACCATGTCGGAACATAATGTCCCAAGTACTGCTGGTAACACAAGGAACAGGAGTTAATGACATCAACCCATAAAAGGGTTAACGATGAGTCAACATGTGAATCGGAAACATTACTACTTTGACTAAATCAATTATCATTACAGTTATACAGGCTTCTAGGCTAATATGATGTGATTATTATCTCTAACAGCTTATAAGAATGTTAGTTGAGACCTCGTCAATATCTCTATTGTTTTTCCAAGGAAGGGAAATAATTAAATTGAGACTTTAACAGGAAGTGTCTGGTATTTTGTTTCTAAAAAAAAAAAAAAAAAAAAAACAGACCCAAATGTTCAAATCACCTGAGCTATTATACCTACTTAAATCATAGAATAACATATATTAAACCCTGCTGTACTCGAATTTGTATGTTATAATTAGTTATAATGCAAAAAAACAAACAAACAAAAACATCTGATTAAGTTGATGCGTAAACAGACATTCATTAAGTCTTCTGAGCTATAAAATAGCAATCCTTAAATCATTTATTTGCTTAAACTAGTATTTTGAGACGACAAGCTATTTGAGTATGACATCAGCAAAAAGTAGAAACAGTTTCTATTAAATGATCTTAGAGTACAATCATATTTTCCAGGCACAGACTGAAAAAATCCCAACCACATGCAATGAAATGCTAATAAATATAAATTAATTTTTTGATTTGTTTCAGAGAGAAACGACGCGCACACAGCTGTCATGTAGCTCTTGGGTAAACGGTTCATTTCTTGTCAGTGATTCAGAACCGGTTCATTAACCGTCTGAGTGATGCTCCAGAGGACTTGACCGATACGAAAGTTAGTTTAACAGCTAAACACAAGAAGTGAAACACATACAACTTACTGGAAATATAGTTATGACCTGATTATAAATATTCATAACGAGTTTAAAACATTATGACACACTTTTATTGAAGATTTACCTCACATGGACAACAAGGACACATGAAATCACAACAAAACACTAACACAAGTTAATCGAAGAAAAGGGGTAATAAATAGCAAATCTGCACAGTTTCATAGTTTTGGCAACACTTTATTTTAAGGTGTCCTTGTTAGACATGTTAAATGTAATTACTCTTATAATAACAGGTAATTGTGCATAATCAAGATGCAAGTAACCCTAAGCCAAACCCTAAATATATAGTAAGTACATGTCGTATATTACTCAGTACTTTTAATGTATAATCAAACTGTAACAAGGACACCTGGAAATAAAGTATAACCATAGTTTTTAGAATGGATCTCATAAAAGGAAGGGACCTTATGATAAAAGAATCACCGAATCAGTTATTTGTTTAAACTCGGTTCTTAAAAGAACTGTTCGAAAGAATCGTTTAACGGAAATGAGTTCCCCACTCCCATCATGACGTCACGATGCGTCATGCCAAAATAATATTCGATAATCTATTCAACGCCTTTATATGCGAGTCGTGTCAAATTAATTCTAGTTACGTTGCAAAATATTTGACCTAAAATCGTCAAAATATCTAATGTTATGAAGAGGAAAGTTGTTCTGAGCGGCAGTGTGATGCTGATCTCAAACCGGGCTGCACCAGTCTGGACCAGAACATCTTTATCCCTTACGTGCATGAGAAACTCTTATATCTGTGACACTGATAAAAAACCATCGACACACACCGTCGACATCCGATTGTCACATGTAAACGCTGAAATAAGACCACGAGTCGTCTTCTGTAATCGTGAGATCAGTGGTTTGTTCAGCGAATCCTCTTACCTTGTCTGACTTTGGTTTATTCTGCAGCAGCTGTTCCAGATAGAGATCGGAGAGAGCCGTTCGCGCGCTGTTGACACGCTCCAGAATGACAGCAGGTTCGTTTTTATTGGAATTCAATGTCATGTTTCACAGTTAGAGGGGAGGGGGTAGAAAAAAAAAGGAAAAATAGTCTAGACCGAGTTAGGTCTGCTCAAGGTCCGAAAGGGATTGGTCAGAAGAGCGGTACGGCGTGATAAGAAAGCTTGAGATAGTTGAAGATAAAGGCTCAGGGATTCGGGCTCGAAGTCCAAAGTTTGCGCAAGAGACAAGACACTGCTGACAAAAGCACATAAACATTGGTGTGAGGAGGGGGCTGGCACACTGCAGCTTCCCTTCAGAGTGCGCACTTACGTAGTTACTATTTCGTAAAGCGGACTTGCAAGCGAGTTCTACTATGACGAAGACTGTACTCATGAATATTAATTACGTAGCAGTAGTCCAAATTGATTGGCTGAAAGACAAACGTTGGTAGGCGGGCCCTAGTCATCTAGCATGCTGCTCTTGAAGGCGTGGCTCATGAATATTAATCATGTAATGTGACTGTATTCTCCAGGAAGGTTTGTTAAATATTAATGAGCACAGCCTTCATCATAGTACGGGTTTAAAATGAGCAAATGTTTTGACGAATAACAGTTATGTTCACCACTTGCTGATAGAAGTTGTTTCGTTTCCCTGTGAAACTGAAAATATCATAAGCAAGATACCGAATAGCGGTATTGTTGTGCTAATTTCAGCTGATTGTTCAATTTTGCTTTCATAGTTATATATTAATAATAAAGAAAATAAAAACGACGACGTACGAGAAAAGTAAAGTAATCCTTCTGTATATTACTGTAATTGAAATGAAAATGAACTTTTCCTGTGCAAATTAGTGAATGTGCATTCATGTCAATGAATCAATATAAGACATGCTTAATTAAATATCAAATTGAAGAGCATGTACGCCCCCTTGCGTCCCACACACGAAGTTGTTTTTTATTTTCAGTAGTGAAAGTAGTTGAGTGTTCTCGCATGAACTGCGTCCTCTAGAACCTAATCAGGAGGCATCTATTTATTTTAATTACATCAATTAATTAATTTTACTGACTCTGGCTGTGTCCAAAATCCACCCCTTTACCCTTTTTGCAGTGCGCTCTTTCAGGGGACATCGGTTTTGTAGTGGTCTCCAAAAGCTTAGTAGAAATTAGGATGTGCACTCATTCAATCCTTCATTTAATGTACTAATATGCATCTTTTAGGGGCAAATAATGTAAAAATGTGTACTTTTAAGCAGGCTACAGGCTCAGTGATTTTTTATTGTTATTTTTTAGAGAGAGTGAGAGAGAGAGAGAGAGAGAGAGAGAGAGAGAGAGAGAGGGGGGGGGGGTACTTTTAAAGCACTATCCAGCACACTCTGTGTCCAAATTTGCTAACTCACTTTAATTCCTTATGGTGGACTATATTAGTGGACCAATGAAGGCAATAGTGGAAAAGGGTAAGATGCGATAAGATGACAACACAAAATCTCATCTTAACACTTAATGAATTGCTATGCTCTTCTGTGTGTGTGTGTGTGTGTGTGTGTGTGCGCGCGCCCGCGCGTGTGTGTGTGTGTGTGTGTGTGTGTATGTGTGCATGTGTGTGTGTGTGATTCATCTGAATATCGACATATGTGAGATTTAGTCAAACAAAACAGTTCTGAGGTTGTGATCTCATTTTGTGTCTCTGTAAAGTAATTATATGATGTATTGTATTATGCTGAATATCAAAAGTTTTCGTGTGTATTTTAGACACATAAATGGATATTTCAGACATCTTCAGACAACATCATGTTGAATTAAAACCTTATAGGCTGAGTGAAATCATTCACTCAATTTGAATAACATTGCTATTATGACATAGGCCTACATTTTAAAATATGGCCAATTAAATATGTATATGTTCACATGTATATAATTAATACAATAAATATACCTTTCAGATGAATCTCTTTTATGATTCTGCTTTACCACTGGGAGCCTTTTTCATTTTTAGCTGTTATTAGCAAATAAGCAAATTACTATATAAGCTACATTTTTATTTATTTCCCTTAATAATATTTGGCTGATGCATCATCATCATACACATATCTAAATATGTTACACTTGAAAAGTAAATGCACATTGTTCTTGTCTTGCTCAAGAGAGTTCACGAGGCTCTATAGTGGGTTTGTACCTTTTAGCTATACCACCTTTTTACAAGGAGGCTATACCACTCTTATCTATATTAATAACAAAGAATTACAAATATTACAAGGGCAGATGCAGGCTTTATGTTTGTTTTGCTTCCTCTGCCATCTCATTTGATGTTGCTGATTCAGGTCGAAACAAAGTGATTCATCAACTGCCCCCAAACGTTCTAACATCAGACACACATAATGAAGGAGAAAACAACATGAACAGAGGAAGACTATTTGTTGTTTGCTGACCTGCTGCTAGTTATCAAAGGAGACTTGTCTCTTGATTTTACTTATTAGAAGTATTTGAATAATTGATATATTTTACTGTAATGTAACAATTTCCTGACTGTAAATAAACATGTAACTATCTTTAAAAGATGTTTGTTCTTTTTACTCGTTGTGTTTTTGTATTTTCCTGAGGCCTATAGTAAAAGAAATGATCTGCACAAGAAACACCATCCAAGACACATCTATAGATGTAACAAACAAAACCAGGTCACAGGTTCTACACAGTTAATACTTCAGCATATGTATTTTAATCTGAATAAATAATCCATATTTATTCAATCAATCTAATGGTTTGTTGTACTGTGTGTGGACATTTGGGTTTTCAACTAGTGTGAAATCCCTGTTTTACGTAACACTTCATTTGATGTGTGTTACCAGAATGTCTTTGCTGCTAGTTCTCTGCAGTGGCGTAAGTGAAACTGGGGAGTTTGGTAGCGTGGGCTGGGAAGGTTTCGGTGACCTGTTCATCATTTTCTAGCAGTGAGCTGCAGATTTAAGAGTTACAAAGTTCAACGATTATTATGCTGCATTTGTGGTTAGGCTGACATGCAAAACATGAGTTTGATACCAGCACTTGTCACTTCCTGTGGGGGCTATGATATCAGTCGTGGGCTTGTGTAGCCTTGTAGTAAATGTTTGAGAAGTAATTCTAGTTGTTTCTAATGATTGGTAAAGCTTTTGTAGTTTCCGTGTTGATGAATAAATTAAATGTTTGTACAGGAAATTGGTTTGAATCAGGTCAGTTCTTTAATTAATACTGTTTAATATAAATCCTGCAACATGCTGTAAATAAAAAAAAACTAACTGTAATTGTTTTAGCTTGTTCTCTTTATTGGATGTATATTGTAATCATAGTTTAAAGCACACAGACTTGTGCATTTATTCTGAAGTCATTTTGTACTTTTTCTCACCTTCCATGAAAAATAAAACATTCCCATTGTAGGTGCATACTGATTTTTCATGCAGCAAGTTTGTGATTTAAAACAATACAGCATGTCTAACCATTTGTATGCTGATGATACACAAATTGATCTCGCTTTGACATCTGGAGAGAATTGTGGTCCAAAATTCACTTTTGGCATGTCTGGACGAGGTCAAAGCTGGATAGATCACATTTTGGTTCTGTTAAATCAAAGTAAAACAGAGATTATGATTTTTGCTCCACCAGAGGATGCGCAGACATTAACACTTATTTAGGTCCTTGATCAGCCTATCTATTGTCATGGCCAAAAAAGAAATCTAGGAGTTGGGTTTTACCCGTATTTGAAACTTGACAAGCAGAATTAATGCTGTTTTTTTATTTATTGTAAATTTGTTTTCAGATTAGGTCTCTTACTCGATTAAAATCTATTCTGTCAAGGAAAGATTTAGAAAAGGTTATCAATGCCTTTATTTTGTCTTGTCTGGACTATTGTAATGTTGTTTATGTGGCATCTTGTCAGACTATTATTTCACGCTTACAATTAGTTCAGAATGCGGCAGCTAGTCTGCTTGTGAGTGCTAAGAAAAGTCAACATCTCTCTTCTATATTGGCCTCTTGTTACATGTCTGCGGTTTTCTGTGTTGATTTTCCTTTGACATACTTTCCCTAGTTGTCCTAATTACGTTACTCTGTTCATCTGTGTTGTATTCATTTAGTCATTAGTCCCTCACTTGCTTTTATACATTTATATCAATTCGTTAAAGCCTATTCGCACAGGATTAGTATTACCTGTGGCTTGTAGCATGAAGCGAGATGAACAAACTCAGAGTAGCAGAGTAAGTTTTGAGTTGACAAAACCCGATTAAGTCAACCTGGTTTAGATCAGGTTCACAAAGCTTGATATAAACTTTTTCTGTCAACTCAGAGTTTGAACCAGAGTTTGTGATGTTTGCACCTGAAAGTGAACGCATGGATGATGTACTTATAGCGCTTTGTTGTGGATTGCTGTAAACCCAAAGCGCTTTACAATCATGTGGGGTAGTCTCTCCTAAACCACCACGTGTGCAGCATCCACTTAGATGATGCGACAGCAGCCACAGCACAACGGCACCAGTGCGCTCACCACACACCAGCTACAGGTGGAGAGAAGATAGAGTCATAGAGCCAATAAAGTGTATAGGGATTATTAGGAGGCCGTGATTGACAAGGGCCAGTGGCAATTTGGCCAGGACACCGGGGTTACACCCCTGCTCTTTACGAGAAGTGCCATGGGATTTTTAATGACCACATTATATGAATTATAAACAGTTACCATTAATATAATATAAATATAGTAAGTAGCTGCAAAAGTTGGGCAATTTTGTCTCTAAAGTTCTTTGACTGTAAACTGCTTCAATTTGGAGCTAGAGATACGGAGGAGTGGCTTCATAGCATCAGATATATTTAACTTTGCTCACAGCTGATTGGACCAATTTGGGTTTGCGATATTTAACCTAGAATAAAACCTGCTCCGGAGCATGGTAGCAGTGTAGTGTAAGCAGAACCGGAGCCAGGACGCACGACTTGGGGGGGGCTAGGGGGGGGGGGTATGGTGTGTGGATGGTTTCAAGTAAATGCTCAAAATTCATTATTTGGGTAACACTTTACAATAATTCACTAACACTTAACATTAACTAATGGAAACGTATTATAAAATGTTACAATTATTGTTATAGCATATACAATATATTGCCAAAAGTATTGGGTCACCCCCTTTTTATGAACAGGTTTGACTACTTTAGCACCTCTGTGTATAAGGCAAGGATCAAAGAGAAATGATGATTCAGTCAGTGTGGAAGAACTTGACTGGTCTGCAGAAACCCAGCTGAACACCTCTGGTGTGACTTTAAATGCAGACCGTGAGCCAAAAATTCATCGCCAAACACCAATGACTTGTACATTCATTATATGGACAAAAGTACTGGGACGCCCTCTCCTTTAGAAGAGAAAAAGGCACTTCCAAACTGTGGCAACAAAGATGGAAACATAATTCATGTACTTAAAATTGTATTTCCACCTCTGTTGTAACAGTTTTGAAGTGTATGAAGTGACTGTACCCATATGTACAAGTCATTGGTGTTTGGTTTGAGTTTTTGGCTCAAGGTCTGCATTTAAAGTCACACCAGAGGTGTTCAGCTGGGTTTCTGCAGACCAGTCAAGTTCTTCCACACTGACTGAATCATCATTTCTCTTTGATTCTTGTCTTATACACAGAGACACTGTCATGTTAGAATAGAAAAGGTTCTGTCCAAACTGTTGATATAAAATTAGAAGCACACAATTCCCTAGAATATCATTATATGCTTAAACATTAAGATTTGTACTCATGGAAATTACTAAAGCAGTCAAACCTTTCATTGGAAGGGGGTGACCCAATACCTTTGGCAATATAGTGTACATTCACAAAAACACTTAAATTAAAGAGAAAAGCAAGCAGGTGCATGATTTGGCATAGCAGCTAATACAAATATTTAATAACTGTTTCCTTGCCTAAATCCTGCGTTTGATCCAGGCTCGGTTGCAGAATCACATCACTCTGTGCTTCTGAAATTATTATCTTGATATGGCCACGTACACACTACAAGTTTGAGGAGTGACAACCGCATTTAAATGCGGGAGTGAGTCCCGTAAATGATCGTTCTATGTGTGTACAGAACAGCACTCACTCCCGCATTTGTAACCATGGCAAAATTTTGTCATCTTGCGGGAGTGAATAAAAGTTTAGCCGTTTGTTATCTGCCATCCTTTGACTAAAGACTCTTTTTGTCCGTCAATTTTAAATATACCGCTGAAAGACATGTTGTGTTTTGTTTATGCTCGGGAGGCTGTTTTAGAGAGCGCTGTCTTGCAGTGTTGCCATGTCGTATTATTTACAAGCGCTTTAGGCATGTTGTTTTGTCTTATCTCATAGAGATAGGCACTTTATGGAGTCAATAAAGTGGCCTGTCGCGGACATGAGATGTATGGATGTTTTGTGTTATAGAACATAAAGCATATGGGTGTTTCATTGTTTTTTTGTGCTTGTTTGTTAGTTTTTCAGTTTTTTTATATGAAGATCTGGCAACACTGACACTTTACCGCAGGGCTCATGAGAGCGCAGCTAGCCCTGTGTCAAAATGTGCTACGTTAAGACTTCTTTTACTGTTATTTTCTTGTATCACATACAGACGAAGGCAAATATTCAAATACGTCATTAACAACTAGTTGATCAGTTCAGTTCCGTACACATTGCGTAGAATTTCTGTAAATGCGGTTGCCACTAACGTTGTATTTTTCGGGAGTTAATGAGGTTGTCACTCCCATATCTTAGTGAATTATAAGTGTATAGAACGCGATTAAGGAGTAAAAGGTGAACTGACAACCGAATTTAACTGCAGAGTAACTGCAGTGTGTACGCGGCCTAGTATAGCTATCTCTGTGTCGTACGTGATCGCTTGTCAAGCACGAAGAACACAAGTTTATTTAAATTCTGAATATATTATCGTATACAGCATGCAAAGAGCTCCCTTTAAATTCCATTCATCAACGACACGCATTTTTCTTAAACATTCTGATAGGAGTTTATAAAATTACACAATGAGGAATGTGTTATAAGTACACAAAATTTGTGTCAGTTCCATACATAAATAAATTTAGTACTATTTTCGTATCAGTACCTAGAGTTGACACATTTCTAACATCAGTCACTGTCCCATACTATACTGGTATAAATGTAGTTCAGTTCTATCTATAAAGACAACACAGCATTTTTGAGTGTATACCTTAAGAATTGGAACCATAATTTTGGGGGGACAACCCCATTTCGCAATTGGTCCGAGCCCTCGTTAACCATTTTGTTTTATTGAAAGTGACAACCTCTTGCACACCTCAATGAACTTTTTAGAATGTCAATTATTGTGTTTTCTAATCATATTTTATACACTTTTGTCATATAAAACCCTGATAGTTAGTACTTTATACAATGACATTTCTAGCTTATTGACAAAAAAAGTGAGGCGGACATACTAACCTCTGACATCTATAAATATAGCCCATAGTAAGACACATACCCTAATAGTTTGACTGGCTTTTCATTGGTCATTCTAAGAATGCTGTATGTTACATTAGTCACCCCTCCTGTCAAAGCATGTATCATGTATTCGGTGTGATCAAAAGATCTACTGATATGCTCCCTGTGCTGTTGCGTAAAAGGCCATTTAAGAAACAACGATGACGTTTCAGAACCAAGTATGATAAATATATCCAGAAATACTTTAAATTACTACTTTCTTGTACTTATTAGAAATGGTTTTGAAAGTATTTTAAAAAAGCTAGTTAGGTGTGTTATGATCTGACCTAATTCACTGTACTTTTAGAAATGGCTTTAAATTCTCATGGTAATTCTTGCTGATTGTTATTACTCACATGCGAGCTAAAGCAGGTTCTCGTGGTTACCCACTGTCCAGTAAAATTTATGTTATATATCTCAAAAACGATTTTAAAGATAATACGAGGCCCTTTATAGGTGGAAAATGACGTAATTTCATCGATCAAAGCCACGGAACGAGTAGGTCTACGTTAAATAAGAGGCTATAAATAACAACAAATTATTGTTCAATTTTGCTAGTTCTTTAGAAATGAATATTTCTCCCTAGACTTTCAGTTTGAGAATTATGAACATCAGTTCTGCATGGGGTACATCGAGCGAGATATAAAGAATTACTGCCTTGCCCCTTTACAATCACGATCGAGGCAAGGGAAACTTACACAGGAAAATTCTACGTATTTAGGTACTCAAGGTGAATGTGACGCACACAGATGAAACTTTGTTTATGCATGTTGTTGAAAGTTCCATCTAAAATAAATAATTTGCCAGAAAAGACTATTTTACAACTAATAGTTGGAACATATGTGTATAGAGTTGATGTCAACTTGTCGGCTAATAATACAGGAAAGTATTACATATATAAAGACAAGGAATGTGTTTATTAAATATGTCTATACACGTTATGATTTTTATGTCATCATTGTGCGATGACAGCATGATTATTAGCTGCATTGCATTTTTTTAGGTGTTGAAAGTAATTTTTGCAATTTTTTTTGATACAGAAGAGCTCTTGTGTTCTATCATGTAGTTGTATTAAGAGTGTACACGGGTCATATAATTTGAATGCTTTCACTTTCAGATCCTTGGTGTCATTTCAGATAATTCCCTGGGCCAATTTGAAATATTAAAAAGCACAACAACAATGGAGCGCCAGCTATACTAGCTTCCATTGTCAAGTTTACAGAAAATGCACTGTATCATATATTTCAAGTACAGTTTACTTTTGTTTGTGACAGAATAGTTTTCTCTATAAATTATACGTTAGCTGTCTGACCCCAAACAGAGGAAGTCCGGCCTTGACCATATTCTGCTGACCAATCTTAAATATGAGTAGTAAGATGATACTCTTTTAACTGAAAAGTCATGCTCTACAGCGGTTTATCACTGCGGTCTGAAATGTTCATGTTTTTTTTTTACATTCAGCACTCAATACTGGCAGATCTGCTTTTTTTGCCTGAATTTGACCATGTCACCTGGCACTGAAGTTAAAAAGGGACAAAGCTCGGGGCCGGGTATGCAGGGCACTAGGTTGTATAGATAATTGAGAGACAAACAGTGACCAATAGCTCTTTGTCAGTATTCTGTCGAAAATCTCGAGCATCTTTTTCAGCATCCCTGGATAAATGGATGAAATTGAGTAAGGTCACATCCTAAATTCAGCCAAATTAAAGCGTTTTCAAGAACTATGACGACGTGTGTATCAAATGTTTCAATATACATGGTAAAGAAGTATGTGGTAACTTTCATAGAGTATATATTTCTGTGCAGGTGGTCTTTGAAAATGAGTAGTTTATATTCCCCTTAAATCTGCATACTCAAGGTAATGAGTGTTGCTCCACATACATATTATTTTCGCTGATCTGACAGACACTATGTCTGAACATGAATGTATCTCTACTAAACTTTCCTGACTTGAAATCAATGTCTGATAATGATCTTACTGTTTAAGTGGGACCAACACCAGCAGATTGGGGGCAAACATAATTCTTGGTTAAACATTTTATTACTGGGACCTCAAGCACGTAGCACACACAGAACATGGATTTAGACTGATTAAGCAGAAAGGACTAAAATTTTTTCATGAGTACTTGGGACCATCAGGAAATCAGTTTTTGTTTTAGTAGGTCTTTGTTTCTTTGGCTTACAAGTGGTGACAAAATGCGAGCCATGTCTAAAGCAGCACTGACTCCAGCTCTTCAATCTCCCCCATTTTTTTCCACTCCTGGCACACTTTTTTCTACCACATCTTTTTCCTTCCCTCCGCCCCACTGTGGGAACAGCCAGCCTCTTTTGCAATGACCTTTTGTGTCTTGCCCTCCTTGTGCAAGGTGTCAATGGTCGTCTTTTGGACAACTGTCAAGTCAGCAGTCTTCCCCATGATTGTGTAGCCTACAGAACTAGACTGAGAGACCATTTAAAGGCCTTTGCAGCTGATTAGAGCAGGTGTGGATTTGGGGTTTTTTCATTAGTTGTCACTTATAATCTATTGATCTTGAAATAAAGAATATGTATATATACAATCAAGCCTTTTTGATGTTATTTCTAATTATATGACCAGCAACTGTATATTGTTGGGGGGTAAAAACTAGGTGATGGTAACCAGTTTTCATTTTAGGCAACCAGATATTTCCTGTGCTCTGAGAATGGAAGTAAGTTTTGTTTTTCTTACAGCTTGGTTTATCTAGCACTCCTTTGCATTTCTACTGAGGTTAGCAGTAATATCAACCACAGAAACCAGGGTTCAACGTCACATGTGAGCAGAGTTTCCTGCATAGGTACTGGAGTTTCTGAACAGACATGTATCTAGTCACTTGCTCAAGCACAAGAAAACCAGCCACACAGGTAAGAGTGCTATTCTTTTCTTGGGATCTTAGCATTTATTCAAAATAAATTTAACAAGTTGTAGGAATAGATCAGTTGAAAACCTGTCATCATATAGACTATTTTTGACCTTTTCCTCCCATGCCCCATTAGGACAACCGAAAAATCACTTTATGTCAAGATTTTGAGGAGCAGTGGTCAGCAACTGTACACCAAGTTTTTTGGCTGTCACAATGTTGCAGGAAGGCAATGTAACCACCAATGAGTCCTGTCAGATTCATGATGGCATATTGTGGCCCTTCTTGCCCATCGGCTACATTCTCATCTGTTGCATTGGTCTGCTCTGTAACACCGTCACCCTCTACATATTTTTCCTTCGGCGGCATACAGACTCTTCCATGGCCGTGTACATGCGGCACCTTGCCCTGGCGGACACCCTCCTGGTCATGTGTTTGCCCCTGCGAGTTTACTACCACAACAAAGAAGGTCCCTTCTACTTGTGCAAGGTGGTGGGCATTTTTTTCTACGTCAACATGTATTCCAGTATCCTGTTCCTCAGCCTTATCAGTCTGGATCGATATTTGAAAATCATCAAGCCTGTTTGGGTCTTTCGAATCCAAAAGACAAAGTGGAGCCACACAGCAAGCTACATCGTCTGGGTGATCCTCATTTCAGGAACGATTCCCTTGTTTTCAAGCGACAGTCAAAAACATCTGTGTGACAAGATTTGCTTCCACTTCCACAGCAAAGGACCTGTCAGTGGGATCATAAACCTGACAACAGTGGTGTTCTTCCTTGTTTTTTATGTAGCCTTTCTTTGTTTTTATGTGAAGATCACTAAGAAACTCAGGACTATGTCCATGGGTAATGGTGACCCCAAGGCACAGAGTCGCAAAACAAGGGTCATCATAAAGACTTTCTTAGTACCAGCCATTTTTACATTGTGTTTCTTGCCCTACCATGCAGTACGAATACCATATGTTCTGGCTCAGCTGAATGTGATCGGAGATCTTTATAGCCAACAATTGTTGCACATCTTGAATGAGAGTACCTTGCTATTGTCTGCTCTGAATAGTTGCCTAGACCCAATTATATATTACTTCTTATCCAGTGCATACAGGAAAACAATGCTTTGTGCCATTCAGGGCAAGTTTAAAAACATGCATTATTTAAACAGAAGGAGAATCAGCATAAACCGCTCACTCGCTGAAATTTAGCATTAATGGATTACTTTTCCACCTGTGACTTGTCTAGAAGAATCAAATTGTTTAAATTCAACAAATGTAAAATATTTAGTTTTAAATTATGCATAACATTGGTCACAGCTTGGTTACACATGACTTAATATATGTTTCATATGGCCATAAAAAAATTGATACAGTATTTGCATAAACCTGTAAGGCATATGTGTGTGTTTGTATGACAGTTCTAACATTGTTGATAAGATTTGTGATATTTCATACTTTTGATAATTTCACTATTATTCTAAAATACAAATAATGAAAATAACAGTTACGAATGATAAATTGTGTCCAATCCTCTGAATGGCAGTTTAAGTGTATTTAAGTATGTCTTGTTTTACTGTAGATGATGAATATGTAGCAGCATTTTCTCTAAAGCATTGGTTCTCAAATATATATTGATACACGCAATATGCACTTAGTATTGCATTTTTATTGTATTGTTTTTCTTCTTGTGTGACCCAGAACTGACAAGTAACCAGCCAGTTGAGAACCACTGAGCTAGAGTACTCTGAGTGTACATTTGTGGATAGGCTTTTTTAGATTTCCTTCATGGCTTTATTTAACTGAGAGAATGACCTACAGTATATTTATGATAGTTTTTGTGAAATAAGAAAAAAAAAGACTTTTGTAAATGTTGTGAATTTCCCCCTTTGTAATAGATCTCATGTGGTTGACATGGGTGCTGTTGTGTTATGAGTGTAACCCGTGTTTGTGGTGGTAGATTCTGTATGTGTACATTTCTCTAATCGTGAGAGCAATGTGGGGAAATACTAAATGTTCATAATCAAAAAAATATATACAGTTGCACTATTTTATTATTTATTTAAACAATTTAAACTTTGTTTTAAAGAATTTGCTTGAATGTTTGATTTGATTTAGTTGACAAGTAACTGAAAACTGAACGAGATTAACCATGTTGCATTCTGCATTACTAACCTAAACAATTACAAATAATATAAAATGGTGTATATTCTTTCTGTTATAAAATGCATTCTGCATGCCTTTCTTCATATTCTTTATAAACTGTGTACGTACATATATACATGTCTGTAATCTGGCTAAAACCATTATTGTAACAGTTCATGGTAATAAAATACAACATAATTGTTATTTAAATCAAGTTTGCATTGTTTGTTGCAAAAACTGCAGTTCTTAGCTGATGTGTTAGATAGGTTTAGATCGGTTTGAGTGGCCTTGACCATATCTCTGCTGACCATCTTAAATATAGTAGTAAGATGATAGCCCCTCTTTTAACTGGCTGTTTGACTGGTTTTAGGATTCATGTTTTTTTTTTTTTTACCAGACTCAATACTATCTGTTTTGTTAGTGCCAAGTTATTAAGGACAAAGCTGGTATGCTAGGTTGTATAGATAATTACAGACCAATAGCTTTTGTCAGTATTCTGTCAAAAGATATAGAGATAAGATAAATGAGTTCATAAATTCAGCAAATTAAAGCTAAACATGACAGTGACGTGTGTATTAGGGGTGTAAATCGGATGTTTGTCACGATTCGATATCGATTCTCATACCCAGCGATACGATATTTGCCGATTCCTCAAAAGTTTTTACGATACGATTCGATTCGGGAGTATATCGATCGATATATCGATATTATCATATTATATACCTATTTTAAACAACCATCTATATTTTTATTAACTCACAAATGCAACCAAAATATATAACATGAACATAAATCTGGAAATGCTACTATGGGCTCAGTGCTAAACATCTTTTCTACAGATAACCAGATTACAAGCAATAGCAGAAAATAAATACAATAGAAGAAAGACACAAGTTCAATAAACAGTGCTTTTCAGGTTTTTCAGCTCAGTCTAAAATACATTTTCAGGTACGCTAAATAAATGTAATAATCATATGTAAAATAACTGCATAGTCTTCACTGTATAAATTAAATAGCCTGTACTGTGGTTTTGTTAATCATTTAATACTCATGTTTATGTTGAATATGTTAAAATTAATTAATTGTCTGTTTCTATGAATGTCTCACATTGGATGTTTCACATGTTCTGTTAGGGAGACAAAGTGTTGGCTCTAACAGCCAGTCTGTGCTGGAAAATTCCCAAACACTATAAATCAAGAATAGGCTGGTATGCATGACACCAGCAGGGGGAGGTTGGTCTATCTAAGCAGAGAGCTGCAGAGAGAGCGGCATTGCTGTTTTTCACATGGTTGCCAGTCTGTGCTGGAAAATTTCCAAACACTATAAATCAAGAATGAGGCTGGTATGTATTGTTCAATTCTTCAATAAAAGGGGATGCTGGTGGTCTATTAAGCAGAGAGCTTAAAACATCCTTCGACTCGAGCGGCATCTTCTGTTTTTCCAAGATGGTCTGCTATCAGAACATTAATGGCACCACAAATGTGTGACAGGATCAGTTTGTTCAATTCTTCAATAAAAACCTTTTTATTCTTAAAACATCCTTCGACTCGACTATCTTCATCCAAGACTTCAACCACATTAATGGCACCACGAACAGGATTTTGAGGGATATCATCGATTGACAATTGGCGAAACCAGAGCGAGTTCAGCCGAAGGGGCAGACACTCTCTTGTCCGAGAAAGCTTGCGGTCCAGCCAGCTCTCAGATAAACAAGGTAAGACAAAGATAAAATTACTTTGTCTAGTTAGGGACCGTGTGTTTTTTCGGGTAGGTGAGAGTTATGGTCCTCTGGTGAGAACGGAAAACGCTAAAATTATTCAGCCAAAAAATTGTTAGAAATCCCCAGAATCATAGAAAAAAGAACACGAATTGAAGGTGGATGAAGATTAAAATGCTAAGAGAACTGAAGATGATGTAGTAATAATAAAATAGAATTGAGATACGAGTTGTAATAGGAAATAATAATAATAAGGACAGAGGCGCGTGTCCTATAAAAAGAATAAAATAGAACCAAGGCGCGTCTTCTATTTCTAAAAATACAACCGAGGTGCGAGTGTAAAAACCGAGGTGCGAGTTGTATTAAAGGGAAATCAAAAATAGGACCGAGGCGCATGTTCTAAAAATACACCGAGGCGTGTGAGTTGTATTTAGCGTGAGTTGTATTTAGACCGAAATCGACCGAGGCGCGAGTCGATTGATGACCCTAAAAATTAATTAGAACTGATTTAGAAGTTCTAGACTGAATGCAACTGAGTTACGAGTTGACTGAAATTAGAACTGATTAGAAGTTCTAACTGAATGATGAGTTAGAGTTGAGAAATTAATTAGAACTGATTTAGAGTTCTAGACGAATGCAACTGAGTTACGAGTTGTCAAAATAAAATAGAATAATAAAATAGAAAAAGGGATCACTGGTTAAACTATTTAGTATATAGTGTGGAAGAATTAATTCAAGAATTAATTAATAAGAATTAATGAACGAGAACCTAATATAAGTGATCTTACTGATAAACAGATCATAAACAGACTAATTTGTGACTGGGTAACATCTGTGAACGAACTGGGGAACTGCTAAAAATTGTATATTGACTGCTATTATTCACTAATTAGGATATAGAGATTAACTGCATAGATTAAATAAAAAGAGATTAAACGCACATCACAAAACCCAAATAATTGAATTTGGCCCATGTATTGTAGAAGCTGAAACTCTGCTCCTGTGGGCAGATATTGACTTTCATTTAGGCCAGAGGCGTCATAAAAGCAGAAGTGCATGACAGTAACCATCTGTTTCCAAGGGTAGGAGCTGTTTCTTTCTTTCTTTGGTAGTCCATCGAAATCCGATGATGACGTCCACGCCTTTAGCGGTGAGACTTTTGATGACTAAACAGTCCAATCCTGGACCCACAGACTCTATTGCAGGTGGGGCATATGTATGTAATGGTAGTAGTAGTGGCAGTGGTGGCAGCCATGGCTGTATTTCTCCTGGCTCGCTTCTGCTGTCTTATGCTTGTCCTCTCCATCTCGAGCGTATGAACCCCATCTCTACACAGCTTTTGCCAGATGGTGCGGTCAGCAGCAACATCCTCCAAGTCCTCGGGTCTGATCTTACACTTCTTCAAGGTGTTCTTCATCTGATCCTTATATCGCTTCTTCGGCCCCCCAGGTGAACGTCGACCATGATGTAACTGGCCGTAGAGCACTCTGCGGGGCAGTCGACATGGAGGCATCCTTATCACGTGCCCCAACCATTGCAGCTGGCGCTGGGTGATCATGGCCTCAATACTTCTACAGTTGGTCTTTTTAAGTATTTCAGTGTGAGGCACACGATCCCGCCAGGTAACTCCCAGAATGCGCTGAAGGCAGCTTATATGGAAGCTCTCTAGGGACCTGATGTGACGGCTGTAGGTTACCCAAGCTTCACAGCTATAAAGGAGGGTGGTTACACAGACCGCTTGGTATACGGCAACTTTTGTGGAAGGATGAAGATTCTTGTTATGAAAGACTCTACGCCGAAGTCTCCCAAAGGCAACTGATGCCTGTTTAATACGGCTCTGAACTTCATTGTCGATGCCACAGTCCTCAGTAAGAATACTCCCCAGATATTTAAAAGATGGCACTACTGAAAGCTGTTCGTTCCCAACAGTGAAGGCAGGTAGTGTGGGTGGGACATTGGTACTCCATTGGCAAACCACTTCTGTCTTGGTGGTGTTGACAGTCAGCCCCATCCTGCTGTATGCCCTAACTGCCACATCAAGAACAGTTTGAAGATCCTCTGGAGTATGGGCCACAAAAGCACAGTCATCTGCATACTGCAGCTCCAGGACGTGCTCTCTAAAGAGTTTTCTGGTTGCCTGTAGCCTCCTAATATTAAAGAGGTTGCCGTCTAATCTGAAGTCTACTGCTATGCCACTGCTATTTTCAATCTCGTTATGGAGAAGCTTGGTGACACATAGGAGGAAGATGTTAAAGAGTACTGGTGCTAGCACACACCCCTGCCTCACCCCTGTGCGCACAAGGAAGGGCTCGGATTCTTTTCCGCCTATGGACACCCGAGCAGTCATCCCATTATGGAACTGGCGGAGGATGTTAACAAATTTATTGGGACAGCCAAACCTGAGGAGTACATCCCATAACAGCTCTCTTTGCACAGTGTTGAATGCTTTAGAAAGATCGACAAAGGCCATAAACATGTCCTGATGTTGCTCCCGGCACTTTTCCTGAAGCTGCCGGGCTGTGAAAATCATGTCGATAGTGCTCCTATTCTTCCTAAATCCACACTGCGATTCAGGCAGCATTGACTCAGTGATGTTGTTAATGAGTCTCTGAAGCATCACCTTGGACAGGACCTTACCACCCACAGAAAGGAGTGATATGCCCCTACTATTGCCGCAGATGGCCTTGTCACCCTTGTTCTTATAGATAACAGCAATATTTGCATCTCTCCATTGCTGTGGGATGTTCTCATCAGTCCAGGCCTGGGTGATGTACCGGTAGAGGGTGCGCATACATATGTACCCCCCCTCCTTCAGTAGCTCTGCAGGGATATTATCAGTGCCAGGGGACTTGTTGTTCTTAAGAGAATGGACAGATGATAGAACCTCCTGAAAGGTTGGTGGTAGGCTGAGATTGTGGATGGGAGGAAGTTTAGGCAGTTCTTCCAGAATGGTGGGGTCCGCATCAGAATCCTGATTAAGCAGGATGTTAAAATGTTCAGCCCACCTCAACAGGATACTATTTTGGTCCTTCAGAAGTGTTAGTCCATCTGCTGTTTTCAGAGAAGTGATGCAGCGATTTGTTGGTCCGTAGATGGTTTTGATAGCATTATAAAAGTTATGCATATCATTTTTATTGGCAAAAGACTGGATTTCATGTGCCTTTTCAATCCACCATTCATTCTGCATGGCACGTGTTTCCCTTTGCACTTTCCCCCGTATTTCCTGCAAATACCGTCTGGTCTTAGTGGATGAAGTTTTTTTTTAAAGTTGCCTGGTGTGCTTTGTGCATATCTTTAAGCAAGTTATGGATGGCATCTGAGTTATCGTCAAACCAATCTTGGTGGTTCCTGCTCTTATAGCCGATGGATTGGGCTGCTGCGTCGTAAAGCACAGAGCTGATATAGGTCCACTGTTGTTCCATGGTGTTTTCTGAGCTCAGACAGGGTTCCGACTCCCCTAGTTTCTCATCTAGGAGACGTCGAAACTCATTTCTTGCTTCTGTGTTTCCCAAGCGGTTACAATTTAGCCTCTTTTTGTTGGGCTTTTGCAGCCGCAGGGGGGGGCGCACTTTCATATGGAGCTTGGCCACAATCATACGATGGTCTGTCCAGCACTCTGCACCTCTCATGGCACGAGTGATAAGAACATCCTTGATGTCATTACACCGCACAATGATATAATCAATCATGTGCCAGTGTTTAGAACGAGGGTGCATCCACGAGGTCTTATACTTTGCCTTCTGCTGGAAGATGGTATTGGTTATGGTAAGGTTATGCTCAGAGCAAAGAGTCAATAGTCTCATGCCATTTGCATTCACCCTACCAATGCCATGCCTGCCTAGTACTCCACTCCATATTCTGTTGTTCTGTCCGACCCGAGCATTGAAATCCCCAAGCAAGAGGATCTTATCACTCTTAGGGATCCGGCAAAGAGCTTCATCCAGTGCCTGATAAAAGCATTCCTTAGCCTCATTCTCAGATGGTAACGTTGGCGCATAGGCACTGAGAAGTGTTGCATGACGCTTTTTTGCTAGGGGGATACGGAGGGTCATTAGCCTTTCACTAATTCCAACAGGTGTTTCTGTGAGACTTGGTAGAATGGTATTCTTGATGGCAAATCCTACTCCATAGAGATGTTGTCCACCTGAAGGGAAACCTTTCCAGAAGAAGGTATAACCCATCCCTTCCTCTGTTAGAGAACCTTCATCCAGAAGCCTGGTCTCACTCAGGGCCGCAATATCGATGTTGTAACGGCTCAACTCAGCAGCGATCAGGGCTGTTCTCCGGTGAGGTCTGTCAGAGGTATCATGCAGGTCCAGGAGAGTCCTTACATTCCATGTTGCCAGTTTTATACTGTATCGTTTCTTATTTTCCTTATTTTCCTTATTTCGACCGCAGTAGTGGAATAACCCGATAGGCGCGGTAACCTATCCAGGTAAGTGATTGAATGGGCAATTTTTAGGCCACCTTTTCTAGGCCCTTCCCCAATTGAGGTGAGCAGTGCGGTCCCTAAATAGAGCTGCTCAGTCGCACAGGGGTCTGCCGAAACAGCTGCCACTCAAACCCAGTTGATAACGACCAAATACCCTGTGCCGCTGCCGTGCAGGGTTCTGACTAGGAGCTCCCAGTCTATTCAAACCTGCTCCCGTTGACAGATGCCCCATCGCCGTCAGACTTCAACCATATGTAAGGTCCAGATATTATCACCGTGGTTAGAGGTGGAAACCTGCGCAAGGAGAGTTTTAAAGTGCCAAAGGGGGTGCGCCATCTCCAGTAGCACTATCTTCACCATGATGAGGTAAATCCCAGTGGCAAGGGTGGTCCCAGGACAACTGGTTCCCACATCTTGGCTGCAGGAGGTTGCCGGTTCCTTCATCTGTTGAGGCCCGCCTATTGCGCACCACCAGCGCAATACTTTTCTGTTAGGGTGTGCTCCCTTAGCCTTATCTCAAAGACCTACCACAAGGCAGTGGGGCTATTTACCCATAGCTGCACACCGTGTCTCTGGGGCCCACTGCTGCTCCGAGATCCCCTGTAGTTTAGCCTGGGACCGTATGATACCCAGTTTCCGTGTGAGTCTTGGTGGTGGAGAGGCTCTGTACTGGCAGGAGAAGGCTTACACACTCGGCTCCTCTTTTCACCCTCTATTAAGGAGGCTAGCCAGCGGCAGCAGCTGTAAGCAGAGAGTAGCAGGCAGAAAGCACAACGCAACATGCAGGAGCTGTTTACCACACCCCAGACAGACATGGATGAGGATAAAAAAGCTATTAGAAATAACTATAGCTAAATCACCTTTGGATTATATAAGGGGGGGAAATGTAAAAGATGGGGAGGAGCTAAGGGAATAGAGCAAATCAGTATCAGATAAATAAAAAAAGGAAAAGCTGAGACTACGTGGCCGGAGGGAGGAACCTGGGATAGTCAAAATATAGAAGAAACAGAAAAATGGTTAAATATGAAAAAAAGAAGAGGGTAAAGGAAAGGTTAAACTAAAAAGGCAGCTGAGGGCTAGCATGATGGGTAAATGGAGAAAGTATAGGAATATGTGGAAAATTGAGGTTGGTAGATTAATGAGGGAAACAGTAGAAGCTATGGGTGGGGAAAAGTTAGCTGAAAAGAAGGCTAGCCTTAACCCTCTGCCTAGAAAGGGAAAAAAGATACCGAGTCGCCCCGCCTCCATACAATGAAAAACTGACCATGACTGAGCTCCCAGCATATTGCACAAAAAAGGATTAGAAAAACATGTATTTCTCTTCTATTCTTCTTCTTTCTGCACTCAACGGAGGCGGTCGCATTTTTTCTCTCTCCCCGTCCTTGCCCTTATCTTCCCTGCTTGCTCTCTCGTCTCGTCTCGTCTCATCTATTACTGAGAGACTCTCCCTGCACTGCACTCCAAACTGAAAATCATGGATTTGATCAACTGGTCTCTCAACGCAATTGACACCATCTTCTCGACGAGAAGCTTGGGTTCGGGGGAACCTGACTGCCCTGCCGGAACGTTTGCAGCTGGCTACACGATGGACGCGTGGGAGAGGTGGTGGGTCGTGTGTCTGGCGGCTCTTTCCGTGGAGGACGTTGAAGACATCTACCTATTCGGAACCATGATAACAGGTCTTCTGCTGATTGGATTAGGCTTTGCCCTGGGTTATCGAAGAATTCAGAAAACGGGAACAGCTGTCCAAAGCCTCACAAGGCTGCCCGTCATGATTGAAGCAGTGGGCAGAGCGGTCAGCATTGAGACTGAGACTATTATCCGCAATATGGATTCCATCACGGAGAAGCTCACGGCTTTGCAAAGGAAAATTGATGGTTTTGGAGACCAGAACGGACAATAGAGAGTAGCCGTGGAATTGGAATGCGGCTATTCGCCTCAAGACCAAACAATCGCAATCTTATCTTTTCGGCTCCCCCGCAACAGCACTGGCCTCGGCCAAGGCCGCTGTTGGGAAATCAACCCTGGGAAGGTTACTGCAGGGAGACGCTCTTGCGTTCCTCCCCCCATTCTACAGACACCTGCTGATTACAAACTTTTACACACACAAATACACACACACACATAAAAACATATATGCACTCACCTCCCCACCCCCCCGATCCCACGCCTCCGTCGCATATCGCTTTATACCGCCAGCCTGACAGGCGGGTCTTGTGACCAGCGCTAAACTCGGCTGCGGGTCCGGATGGCTGCTTGCCGGAGCTGGATTACTTCCCCTGTTGCAAAGTCGTGTGTCTATGGTGTATTTATGTGCTTTTTTTGCTGAGGTGTTTTTCCTGCTCTCACACTGTACTCCCTAAGGAGCATAGTCTGGGGGTTATTTTTTTTCTCCTCCCCTTCCTCATGTTATGCTGTATTTCTCTTCTATTCCCTGAACAAAAATGCATTTCACTTCTGATTATACCCTGTATAATTTAGTATGTGACGAATAAACAACCTTGAACCTTGATGTAGGGATATATCCAGTGATTTCAGAGGGAGAAGAAACCACAGTGAAGATAGTGGCAGGAATGCTTAGATTAAAAAGCATAAATCAGGCGGAAGATAGTGACAGTATGACTGGCCAGAGAGAGTCAGAACAGGCCCAAATAAGGGAAGACCGACAAGATAGTAGAGGGAGAGGAAGACAAATGAGTAACTTTGAACCAACTGCAGAAAGCACCCCATTTGAAAAAACTGGAGCAAGGGAATTAGGAGCAGGGTTATTAGAAATAAGCGAACAAGCAACTGAACTGGTAGACGAAATAGCAGACAAACACGAGGAGCTAACCAAAAAATTAAAAATGAAAGATTAATGGAGGAAAACCTCCTTAAAGAATTAAGAAAGATGGAATTCCAAAATATGAAAGAAAGACAAAAGGGAAACTTATTCAGATGGGTGGAACCAGCCTAAATTAAAGTTTAATATGGAAAAAGCCACAAATAAAGATGTGTTTAAAAAATATAGAGAAAGAGACGCAGCAGAGACAACAGGTACCAGGTCAGGTAGGAAATATAAAGAGACATTCAAGGGAGCAAAAATGATGCCACTATTAGTGGAAGGAACACAGCTGAAATATGTGCCATGGGGAGGAAGGGACGTAGAAACATTAAAATCAAAGCTACCGAGCCTGAGAGATGGTGCCAATAGATGGATAGCCGCTTTTGAGGATGAGACAGTGGGAGATATGATTGCGTAGGGGATATTAAAGTTTTGCTGTCTAAGGTATTAACCAGGCAAGAGATGGAGGATATACTGGAGGACGCTGGCATGAAGGATGCTGTGGGCTGTGAGGATTACAATGGTCAATCCCTAAACAAGTACCGTGCTGAATTATGGGGGACATTGAGATACAAGTTTCCCACAAAAATGTCCAAAAACAGGCAGCTGATGAAACCACTGACAACTGAGGATAATTTCGATCAATGGATAAATGAGCAGGTGCAACATTGGCGAAATATAACTAATGAAAATGTGACTTTTGATAAATCTTCCCTGTGTGCACAGCTGTTTAGAAGTGCTGTAAAGGAGGTGTTACCTATCTCAGTACAGGGTAAACTGAGAGACATACCAGGACTGGATGAGATGGACCACGATCAATGGTCTGAGACTGTGAGACATTTCGTTAAAACTCACCAGGAAGCAGAACTAGCTCTGGAAAAGCTAGCACAAGCTAACCTGGAGCAGCTGAAAAAGGACAATAAACTGAAAGGTACGTACGTAGTGAGGGGTGAGCCTGGAGGGTCTGAGGAGTCCACAGGGGGAAAAGGGCTGGGTCAGAAAGTAGAACCGACATCAAAGCCAGGGGACAGTCAAAGTCAGTAAAACCCCCAACCTATAGTTGTAAATGTGCACCTACCACAGCGGTACCATCCTCATGCTCAGGGAAGCTATAGAAGAGGATAAGGGCGAGGCAGGCCAATGACAAGAGGAAGAGGTGATGTAGGAAGAGAGAGAATAATTAAAGACAGGCAGTCAGTGGAATGCTATGGGTGTCATCGGCTAGGACACACAAGAGCCAAGTGTCATATAAACCCATGGCCAGATCAACAATAGGAATTTTCGGAGAACCCTACTGTAGGCCAGCACGTGGTGTTATCAAAAAGCGAAGAGGAGGAACCAATTATAGAGTTTAGAATTAACAGAAAAATAGTTGAAGCAATGGTGGATACTGGGGCCACCTACGTACACTTGCCTAAAACCCTACGAAGTAAGATTGGTAAAAATATAACACCCTGATAAGAACAGTGGGATTCTCTGGAAACAAAACAAGCATAGCTATGAGCCAACCAATTGACATAGAAATAGAGGGAAAAACAGTGAGAACGCAAGTACTAATGGCAGAGCATGCTCCAAATTTGATAGGAAGGGATGTACTGTGCGCTTTGGATGCAAAAATAACCATGACACCATGGGGACTGGCACTACAGTGTCCAGTAAAAGAAGAAAAAACTGAAAACCAGACAGTTAGATCAGTGGCCTACTGGGTTACAGCAGAAGAGATAATGAAAAAAGGCCAGAAAGAAAGAAAACATAAAAAAGGAAGTAATAATGGTAACCAGAACAGGAATGATTAACTATGATCAACCATTTTACGTAGATGTGGCAATGAAAAAGGGAGGCCTAGCCACAGCAGTTCTATTTCAGGGAGAAGGAAAATACAAACGTGCACTTGGATGGTACTCCACTTACTTACAGGGTTTAGATGATTGGACTGACTGCGAAAAGAACTTGGAGGCAGTATTTTGGGCTTATCACAAGGTGAGTAAGCTAACCCTAGGAGGGAGAGTAGAAATAAGATCAACACATGAGGTAATGGGAATAATTGAACAAGCCAGATTCAACCTGGTAGAATGAGATATTTGGAATTGTTGGAGAAACACAACCTAACTGTTAGAATAATCAAAACTAAAAATGAAGCCAACAGACTGTTGTTCTGTGATGAGGGAGAGCCTCATTGTTGTGAAGATGAGGGCATAAGAGACATGAAAATAAGACCAGACTTAAAATGTGACCTAATGGAAGGTACCAGAACCCTATTTGTAGATGGATCATGCGGAAAAAATGAGAAAGGGGTAAGTGAGATGGGGTATGGAATAGCAGAATGGATGGATGGACAGCTAGAAGAGCTAAGAGGAATACAAATTGAAAATGGAATTATGTCAGCCCAAAGAGCAGAAATAATGGCACTAACAGAGGCGTGTAGGATACTAGAGGGTGAGAAAGGAACCATATTTACAGATTCAGCTTATGGGTTTGGAGTGTGTCACTATTATGGAAAAATATGGGCTAGAAATAACTTTAGGAAGACCAATGGAAAACCAATTAAGCATGAAAAAGAGATCAGGGATCTGTTACAATCATGCTTGGGACCCACGGAACTAAGTATAGTGAAGTGCGATGCACATCAAAAGGGGGAAGATAATATCACGTTAGGAAATATCTTTGCAGACCAAACAGCAAAAGCAGCAGCAAAAAGAGAAACAGAACCAGGAAAAGGGATTTTAGTATTAACCAGGGCTCAGATAGCTACAAAAACTGAATGCATACAAATAAGAGGACCAGAAGAGATAATCAAAGAACAACAAAACAGGCTGGAGAACAGGAGAAACTAGAATGGAAAATTAGAGGAGCAAACGAAGTAGGGGAAATATGGCGAACGCCACAAGGGCAGGTAGTGGTGACAGAACAATTGGAACAGATGGTCCTGTCACAAGCACATGGAGCAGGGCACAATAATAGGACGGAAATGATAGACAATAATCAAACAAAACAACATGTGGTTTCCTAGAATGCAAGAGAAAGTTAATGAGTTTTTAACACGATGTAGAGAATGCATGACACGAAACATCAAAAGTGCACCACACCCAATTAGACACTTCCCCAGCCCTAAGGGACCCTTCACACACTTGGTAATGGATTTCGTGGACATGATAACACCAATAAAAGGTAAAAGATACATGTTAGTGGTGGTGGATAGATTTTCCAGATGGGTAGAAGCATTCCCAGTTGGCAAGAAAAGTGGAGAAGCGGTGGCACAGGCACTTTCCAAAAAAATAATACCACGGTTTGGTGTGCCAAGTATATTACAGTGTGATAATGGACCAGGATTTGTGGCAAACGTAGTTAAGAAAATGTGTGAGAAACTATACATAACAATTAAGTATGGGTCAGTCTATCATTCTCAGTCTCAAGGCAGAGTCGAACGAATGAATCAAACACTAAAAGGAAAGCTTTCCAAAATCTGTGCACAAACAGGCCTGAATTGGGTAACAGCGCTACCAATAGCCCTAATGGCGATAAGGGGAAGTACAAACCGTGGAACTAAATTGACAACTCACTAAATGGTTATGGGGAGGAGAATGCCAAGAGGAGACAGAGAAACGATAGAAATAGAAGACGTAGACAAATTGAAAAGTGAATTAGATAAATATGTGACAACTCTAACCAAAATTCATGCAAGTATTTTTCAGACTGAATCCCGACCAAGAGAAACTCCAGACGAATCAAACAGAAGTGGACCGATAGCAGTGGGGGATCTGGTCTACATAAAAGTGTATCGAAGGAAGTGGGACGAACCCAGACGCGAAGGACCGTATGAGGTGACATCTGCCACTCCCACATCAATCAAAGTGCAGGGATCAAACTTCTGGTACCACATTTCGCACTGCCTTAAGGTAAACAAGGAAAAAAGCGAGGTAATAACACACGAAGTTAAAAACCTGTTCGAAAGCCCTGAGGAAGAAGCATTGGGTCACTGCATAAGTAAAGACTGTGCCCTAGGGGCATGAATAGCCTTAGAATTTAGAAACAGATACGGGGTAGAAGAATTAGTGGAACAACAAAAGGGGGTGGGAGAGTGTGCATATGTAGAAAAGAAAGGAAGAAGGATACTACACTTAATTACCAAAGAAAAAGCGGGTGACAGACCCACTTACGACAATTTGGAACAGAGCTTAAGAAACGCCAGAAAGATCTGTCTAGAGCAAAACATAACCACATTAGCTATCCCAAAAATAGGGTGTGGATTGGACAGATTAGAGTGGTCCAAAGTAGAGACATTAGTTAACAACATTTTTGGAGAATCAACCATACGTGTAAAGGTTTATACTCGTCCAAATGAGGATGTGGTGGTTGATAGTGATAGGACTGATGGAACTTAAGGGGATAGTGGGACAAGCGGCTGTGACAATAACGGCTGTAGAAAACAAAGAAAAGACAGTACAAATTGACCTATGTGACATAGTTAACTGTGGTGGAAACAAGAGAGCATGGAGGGGGTATGACGTGTATGGGTGTGTATGGCCTTCGACGGTTCGCACTCCTACGGGACCCTGGTGTCACACATGGAATGATGTGAATTGGAGCACCAAACCAAATTACAAGATAACCAATAGAAATATCATAACCAATACAATTAAAATATTCAGGGGTCATGGAGTAACAAAAGAAAATATGAATCCCCTTTTAATAAAAATAAGTCCTCTAAATAAGATGGATATATGGGTAACGATAGGAGTAGATGTGACTGGGACAGACCCAATGGGACTAATATGGCCATTATGGTGGCAGTAGCAATGCTGGGTCTGTGTGGGTGTTGTTGTATACCATGTATAAGGGGTTTGGCACAACGTGTGATTGAAACTGGAATGACTAAAGTAATGGCAGTAAGGGTAGAAGAAATGACCCCCTTGCGGGAAGAATTAGACTCATCCGAGGACTGGGAAGAGGAGAGCTGTGCAGTGTAATAAGACTGCCAGGAGGAATAACACGGCCAGGCAACAACCACTGGGTGCTAGTAACCTAGCCTACGGCCAGGCTCTCTACCTAGCGCAAAGCTAGTGAGCTGAAGCAGGGGGAGGCTGGTGGTCTATCTAAGCAGAGAGCTGCAGAGAGAGCGGCATTGCTGTTTTTCACATGGTCTGCTATCAGAACACTTCAAATGTGTGAGGCAATCAGTATTGTTTGGGCTGAAGACAATTCTTCAATAAAAACCTTTTTATTCTTAAAACATCCTTTGACTCGACTATCTTCATCCAAGACTTCAACCACATTAAATGAATACTTTTTAATGTTACAAAGGTTATTTAGTCAGGAGCAGTGAGCACTTGTATTTTTCTTTGACAGCATTATATTTATTATTAGTTTTCTTTCACTTTAAGAATGAAAGCACACATTTAATATACTGATACACATGCCCTTTTTCTCCACTGTTTACATTAAGACTTATGCTTTTCTTAACCTACTGTTTACACGGATATTGGCCAAAACATGCATTTTGATGTAGTTTTGTCTGTATTTATTCATCCATGCACACAAAAGCGGAGGAGAGCTCAGTATTCGCGCGGAGTTGACGCGCCTGTCTGTGTGCGCGCGCTTCAGATGTGTGCGCGGAAAACTTCTCACACAGCACGCGACTGTTCCGCCAACAATCCCGAGCGTCTTATATGCTCGCCTTGTGCCTTCGGGCAGTCCTTATATCGAGTCCTGACACGTGAGATTGAACGAGAATGCACGTGTTGGCGGTAATGCATAGACAGACATTATGTGAAAATGTGGACAGTGCCAAAATAAAGGTGCCTTTTTACAAATATCGATATTTTATGCGTGGCATCGATGCATCGTCATACATTGTATCGATATATCGTTCCATATCGATGAATCGTTACACCCCTAGTGTGTATACGTTTGAATATACATGGTAAACAAGTATGTAACTCATCTGGGGCCCGTTCAATAAGGAGGTTCAACCAACTCTGAGTTTAAACTTGAACTCAGAGTTGAGTTACTCTGAAGGGAAACTCAGAGTTTTCGGTTACAGAACGGCTGAATTGTGTTAGTTACTCTCAACTCTAAGTAGGTTGACTCTGAGTTAAGCGCGTCACACACAACTGTGAAAAGTCATGATCAGCGGAGCACCGAAATTACGATTCACCATGGCAACAGCTCCCCCAAAAAGACGTCAGTGCGCGTACTTCCGTCATGCGTAACTTTAATTCTTAATAACTGTCAATAACTTAATAACTGTTATAATATCAGAGGTGAAAACGAAATGTCTGAACTAAAAATTCATTTTGGTATCCCTGGCCACAAAAAAAAAAATACAGAAAAAAGAAACAAGAACGTGCAGCAGCTAAAAAGAAGTATAAAAACACAATTCAATCAAGGTAAACTTTAAGCATGAAAGGTTCATGTGTAGGCTAAATGATTTTAAAAAACATTGACATTAAATATCATTCAATGTCTATTTCAATGCGCTGCAGCTTTTTCCACATAGTCTAACACTCTTTTCACATAATTAAATATTCTCTAGTGCAACCGTCACATTTCTTAATTAGAGTAATACAATGAACTACTGACTTGTCGACAGCAAGAAGGCAGAGGAGAACCTGCAGCACTGACAGATGAAGAGGAGATGGTCAATATTGAAGAATTCTAAAATACAAAAGTAAAAAGAATAACTTTTGCTTTTGTATCGGGAAATTTGAATAATTCGTTTATTTAACAGCCGTGGTTAGGATGTGGCTCTTACCTCTCCATCTGGCATCCTTTCATTACATACAGTAATTTGTTTAATTTTCAGAAGGTGCGATGTTGGAGATATGCTTGTCATCAATGCATCAACTACACTGTAAATCCTGAAGAAATTCAGATTATTGTTACTTAGTTCCAGCCCGATCTCACGGCAATTCGTACATATTTTACGAGGTGGCTCATTCATTCGTATGAATTCGTACGACCTCACTTGTACAAATTCATGATTTTTGCTAAATCGTACGTATTTTACGAGTTGCCAATTCCAGCGTTACTTCAAGACATCACAGATAAGATATTATCAAGTGAACGTAATTTATCAGATTAGCCTCATTTAAAACCGTTTTTACACCACTGACCTACAGTTCTGTGAAACTCTCTTTGACGGATTTGTCCCAGAAAAAATGACGTGAGAGGGAAGCACACTTTCTTCAAATCTGCATACAGAGGATTATAATGTATTATAATTATAATACATCTCCGATGTTTTAAAGTGCATTTTCCTATTTTGCCTATTATCTTCCAATGGAGTAAGACATTAAACATATTCTTATTTCCGTTTGCATTCAGATTATTTTTCTTACCCAATAGCGGATAATTTTACTTGTTTTATGTAAAATGCAATTAAAAGGAAATTCCCAGAAACAAGACATAGATAATATAGATAATTTTTTCATATATAATTTGACATTTTTAGATATTTGTACTTGAAAGAAACAAACATTACTCAGTAAGAAAAATAAATTTTGCAGTTTGAATGAATTAATATGGTATTTAAACTTCGCTAACACTATAAAAAGGGAGAGGAACACGATAGAAACTCCGGTTTACCGAAGAAAACCGAGCTCCCACCAGTTTTTCACAGCGTAAGTTACCGCGGTAACTGACTCTGAGTATAAGTTATCTCTCTTTCTGAACGGGTACTCCCTGCTTTCACGGGTGACAAACTCATTTTGAAACGGAAAACCCAGTTCCCTCATTTCAGGGTTAACATACTCCGAGTTTTCACTAACCTCCTTTCTGAAACGGGCCCCTGTTCTGTGCATGGTTTTGAACATGGTATTATATAAAATACTAGTAAGAGTGTCGTTATTGTCACGATCACATCGAGGCAAGGGAAACAAGGATTGCAAAAAACAGAAGGCTTTACTTAACAGGTGGAGGTAGACAGACACAGATGACGTTTACAGTTGACGTATAATAACCGACAGGAAACATGGGGAAGAACAGACTATAAATAGAGAGAACTAACTAGACACACCTGGAACATAATCAAGACACAAGGCTAGGATTAACTGAACTAATAATGACAGAACGAGGACAGGAAGGACCATATATGGGCACAAGAGGAAGGGAGACAATACATGGGGATACAGGTCTGACAGTTATGATCTGAAAACCTAAACAGAATGTCAAACTTTTCTGGCTTTAAATTGTCTGATAATGATCTTACTGTTTGTGTTGAATTGAAATATCTTGGACATTTTATTACTGGGCACATGACAGAAGATGAAGACATTGAAAGGCAAATTTTATGAGTAAATGGATGTTTTTGTTTTGGTACTTGTACTTTGGTACAAGTCAAAGAGCTCTAAAGCAGAGGTCTTCAACCATACTCCTGAAGACCCACTGTCCTGCAGAGTTTAGTTCCAACCCAAGTGGGTCTCCAGGAGCAGGGTGGACCACCTATGATCTAAAGTATATATTCATCAAGCCTCAAATGTATATTGTTGGGGGTAAAAACTAGGTGATGGCCACCAGTTTTCATTTTAGGCAACCAGATATTTCCTGTGCTGTGAGAATGGAAGTAAGTTTTGTTTTTCTTACAGCTTGGTTTATCTAGCACTCCTTTGCATTTCTACTGAGGTTAGCAGTAATATCAACCACAGAAACCAGGGTTCAACGTCACATGCGAGCAGAGTTTCCTGCATAGGTACTGGAGTTTCTGAACAGACATGTATCTAGTCACTTGCTCAAGCACAAGAAAACCAGCCACACAGGTAAGAGTGCTATTCTTTTCTTGGGATCTTAGCATTTATTCAAAATAAATTTAACAAGTTGTAGGAATAGATCAGTTGAAAACCTGTCATCATATAGACCATTTTTGACCTTTTCCTCCCATGCCCCGTTAGGACAACCGAAAATCACTATGTCAAGACTTTGAGGAGCAGTGTTTTTTTTTTTGGGGGAAAAACATTTTTTTGGCTGTCACAATGTTGCAGGAAGGCAATTTAACCACCAATGAGTCCTGTCAGATTCATGATGGCATATTGTGGCCCTTCTTGCCCATCGGCTACATTCTCATCTGTTGCATTGGTCTGCTCTGTAACACCGTCACTCTCTACATATTTTTCCTTCGGCGGCATACAGACTCTTCCATGGCCGTGTACATGCGGCACCTTGCCCTGGCGGACACCCTCCTGGTCATGTGTTTGCCCCTGCGAGTTTACTACCACAACAAAGAAGGTCCCTTCTACTTGTGCAAGGTGGTGGGCATTTTTTTCTACGTCAACATGTATTCCAGTATCCTGTTCCTCAGCCTCATCAGTCTGGATCGCTATTTGAAAATCATCAAGCCTGTTTGGGTCTTTCGAATCCAAAAGACAAAGTGGAGCCACACAGCAAGCTACATCGTCTGGGTGATCCTCATTTCAGGAACGATTCCCTTTTTTTCAAGCAACAGTCAAAAACATCCGTGTGACAAGATTTGCTTCCACTTCCACAGCAAAGGACCTGTCAGTGGGATCATAAACCTGACAACAGTGGTGTTCTTCCTTGTTTTTTATGTAGCCTTTCTTTGTTTTTATGTGAAGATCACTAAGAAACTCAGGACTATGTCCATGGGTAATGGTGACCCCAAGGCACAGAGTCGCAAAACAAGGGTCATCATAAAGACTTTCTTAGTACCAGCCATTTTTACATTGTGTTTCTTGCCCTACCATGCAGTACGAATACCATATGTTCTGGCTCAGCTGAATGTGATCGGAGATCTTTATAGCCAACAATTGTTGCACCTCTTGAATGAGAGTACCTTGCTATTGTCTGCTCTAAATAGTTGCCTAGACCCAATTTTATATTACTTCTTATCCAGTGCATACAGGAAAACAATACTTTGTGCCATTCAGGGCAAGTTTAAAAACATGCATTATTTAAACAGAAGGAGAATCAGCATAAACCGCTCACTCACTGAAATTTAGCATTAATGGATTACTTTTCCACCTGTGACTTGTCTAGAAGAATCAAATTGTTTAAATTCAACAAATGTAAAATATTTAGTTTTAAATTATGCATAACATTGGTCACAGCTTGGTTACACATGACTTAATATATGTTTCATATGGCCATAAACAAATTGATACAGTATTTGCATAAACCTGTCAGGCATAAGTGTTTTGTATGTATGACAGTTCTAACATTGTTGATAAGATTTGCGATATTTCATACTTTTGATCATTTCACTATTATTCTAAAATACAAATAATGACAATAACAATCACGGATGATAAATGGTGTCCAATCCTCTGAATGGCAGTTTAAGTGTATTTAAGTATGTCTTGTTTTACTGTAGATGATGAATATGTAGCAGTATTTTCTCTAAAGCATTGGTTCAAAAATATATATTGATACACACAATTTGCACATAGTATTGCATTTTTATTGTATTGTTTTTCTTCTGTGCGTGACCCAGAACTGACAAGTAACCAGCCAGTTGAGAACCACTGAGCTAGAGTACTCTGAGTGTACATTTGTGGATAGGCTTTTTTAGATTTCCTTCATGGCTTTATTTAACTGAGAGAATGACCTACAGTATATTTATGATAGTTTTTGTGAAATAAGAAAAAAAAGACTTTTGTAAATGTTGTGAATTTCCCCCTTTGTAATAGGTCCCATGTGGTTGACATGGGTGCTGTTGTGTTATGAGTGTAACCCGTGTTTGTGGTGGTAGATTCCGTATGTGTACATTTCTCTAATCGTGAGAGCAATGTGGGGAAATACTAAATGTTCATAATCAAAACAAATATATACAGTTGCACTATTTTATTATTTATTTAAACAATTTAAACTTTTTTTAAAGAATTTGCTTGAATGTTTGATTTGATTTAGTTGACAAGTAACTGAAAACTGAACGAGATTAACCATGTTGCATTCTGCATTACTAACCTAAACAATTACAAATAATATAAAATGGTGTATATTCTTTCTGTTATAAAATGCATTCTGCATGCCTTTCTTCATATTCTTTATAAACTGTGTACGTACATATATACATGTCTGTAATCTGGCTAAAACCATTATTGTAACAGTTCATGGTAATAAAATACAATATAAATGTTATTTAAATCAAGTTTACATTGTTTGTTGCAAAAACTGCAGTTCTTAGCTGATGTGTTAGATAGGTTTAGATCGGTTTGAGCTTGACATGATGCTCAAAGCTGCTGTGTGGGTTTGATGTTGTCATTCGGTTCTGATCAACAGATTGGAGAGAGTATTGATGAACTGATGAGGTTTTTTTCTGCAGCGTGTGGATAACTTGCAGAATCCTGTTTGTGACTTGAGTTTCAAGTTCAGATTATTTAATTTAATACATTCTTACACACACATCACACACACACACACACACACACACACACACACACACACACACACACACACACACACACACACACACACACACACACACACACACACACACACACACACACACACACACACACACACACACACACACAGAATTGTGGATGAGTAGATGATGAAGAATTTTCAGTTTAACACACACACACACACACACTGGATTGTGGATGAGTAGATGATGCAAGAATTTTCAGTTTAACACAAATAATCTGTGAAAGATGAGATGTTCTGAGATTGACAAGACAGCGCTTATTATGATCGAGATATAGTTAGATGAAGTGAAAGGTCACCAGCTACATTTGCACTTATGACCTAGTTGCATAGACCATGTACTGTAAGCAGTTATATTCATCAAAAGTAAAGCAGCCGTAAACGTGAGCTGCTCTCTTTTTTAGTGCTTTTTTGGTGTAGTTGTTTCCTTTTCTGAATTATTATATTATGTTATATTATATTAAGATAATTAAGTACAACATTTGTTTTTTTATGTTTTAAGCTATACACAATATACTGTGAACTCTTTAGCACTCATTATTTTTTTTGGCATTATGATATTTGTTTTAAGCTATACACAATATACTGTGAACTCTGTAAAAGCACTGAAGAGCTTGATAAGCTGGTTTCAGGTGTGTTTTTGGGTTATGGCTGAAATGTACTGGATATTTGTTTTAAAACACACCTGTCTGAAATTAACAAGTAGCCTTGAAGAGCTTGATTAGCTGGTTCAGGTGTGTTTGATTGGGTTTGGAGCTGAAATCTGTAGGACGGTAGCTCTCTGGGAGGAGGGTTGGAGACCCCTGGCTATACCACCATTAACTGATGCTGCGTGAATCAGTCGGACTGAGATGCTGCGATAACTACTTGGACCGACTTATTAAAAATGCTAATTAATTCTCTGCCAGCAGGAGATGCTTTAAAGTGAGATAACTAGCGTTAGACGTTTCCCTGTTAATGGCTCTTGGGCTGAAAACTGAGCTTTCAAACACTGCTTTATCAGGTATATAACATGCAAGATTAAATTAAAATGACATCGAACATTTTCTAAAGACATTGTTCCTTCAGAAATGCAGTGATTTAAAAACACATGCGCCTCATTTAAATTTTTAAACGTGCATTACCTGCTCATGTTAATTCAACAAAGCCTTTTTAAAAATCGGTCAGTTTTGATATGGCGGGCCGCCAAAAATAAATGTATGTATGTAAAAAGCATTCCACAGCATAATCACCTGAGCCCAACTTCATTACTCCTCACTTTAACTTGAACTGCATTTGTTGCAGGCGCCACTACCCAGACCGATAAAAAAACACAGACCGGAAGTTAACTTAGGGACAGGCACGTGCGCCCGATGAAACGTCTATAGTGACCTCCTGTCACTGTGGTGTTGAACATGAACAATTTGGCACAGTCTGTTCAATCTGTTCTCATCTTAAATAAATAAATCCATAAACCTATATGCTTGTCCTGTGGGTTCATTATTAAAAATAAAAATGAGAACAAAAATAGAAGCAATTAAATGTGATATTATAAATAAAATATTACAATTAAAATGACGGGTAATAATAGATTATGACGGAATACTACCCTGTCTGTCAAAATTACGGAAAATTTTAAAGTCTAACGCTACCTCTGGTCCACAGTAAAGTGCACACAGCCTGAGAGGATCTGACAGGATTGTTACAATGAGGTGGGTCACATCTAACAAAGACAAGACAAACTCACAGTGCCTATCTAGTCATGATGAAGATGTAAATACATTTCAATTTCAGCAGGCAACTATTTTTACAGCTACATTATTCCAGCCACAATTAATCACAAAATTGTATATACAATTACAAATAATTATATATAAATCGTCAGTTTGTTGTTTAACACGCATGCAGGCAGACATTATTTCATTCACAACATATTCGTGAGATGCAAGACATATTCAGACACGCACATAACAAAAGACAATACTTTATTGAACCTTTTTTGATAAGAAGTGTGTGCTGCAAACATGAGCATTTTTGACTATCGTTTTGGTCTAGTCAGTTCGTTTTATCTCGTTTAACCACAGCTGTCATCTGATTTTTTGTCTGGCAGTGGCAGCAGGTATATGACAGTGTGTCAATAATGTAAAATGAAAAGATTTAACACAATTTTTAGTTGAAGGCATTTCATTATTGAATTTAGCGATTGCATCGTCCAGCTCAGTTCAGTTATAGTATTTGTTCAATCAAGTAGGTGATATTGCTGGAAATGAAGTTTCCCCAACTAAGCAAGCCAGAGGTGACAGCGGCAAGGAACCAAAACTCCATTGGTGACAGAATAGAAAAAAAACCTTGGGAGAAACCAGGCTCAGTCAGGGGGCCAGTTGACCTCTGGCCAGACAAACCAGCAGTTTGTTCCAACTGCTGCAAGTTCAGATTGTAAGGGCTCAACTGGTTCCAGTGGTGTTTTCCCGATGGCTGTCTATGTGACGGGGTCCTCACTGGGGATCTGTCTCTGTGGCTCATCTAGGTGCCCTGGACTCCGCTGACATTCAGAGCTGTAGAGGTCGTCTCTAGGTGCTGATCCACCATCTGATCTGGATACGGACTGGATCCGGTTACTGCAGTGGAGATCTGGGCTGGATAAGAACCGGATCGGGTGGCTACCGTGACCTCGGAATAAGAAAGAAAAGGACTAATATTAGCGTAGATGTCAATCTTCTTATGATGTAACAAGTACATCATGTTTTATGGGAAGTGTTCCCGGTTCCGGGTTGACCTAATTAATGCAGCCTAACAATCCTTTTACGGATTTGAATATTAGAAGTGTATTAGTGTGTTAAGTGTACGCCAGGTTAAAGAGATGGGACTTTAATCTAGATTTAAACTGACAGAGTGTGTCTGCCTCCCGAACATTGTTAGGTAGATTGTTCCAGAGGTTGGGGGCTAAATATAAAAAGGATCTGCCGCCCTCAGTTGATTTTGATATTCTAAGTATTTTCAAATGGTCAGAGTTTTGAGATCGTAGCGGACGTGGAGGACTATAATGCGATAAGAGTTCGCTCAAGTACTGAGGAGCTAAAATATTCAGGGCTTTATAAGTAATTAACAAAATTGTACACTTAATCTATACAATGTTTTATAGGGAGCTAGTGCAATGTTGACAGAACCGAGCTAATGTGGTCATACTTCCTTGTTCTAGTAAGGACTCTAGCTGCTGCATTTTGAACCATCTGTAGTTTGTTTATTAAGCGTGCAGAACATTCACCCAATAAAGCATTACAATGATCTAACCTTGAGGTCATAAACGCATGATTTAATATTCCTGCATTTGACATTGAGAGCATAGGTCTCAGTTTAGATATATTTTTAAGATAAAAAAATCCAGTTTTACAAATGCTAGAAACTTGGCTATCAAAGAAGAGATTGCCATCAAATAGCACACCTAGGTTCCTAACTGATGATGAAGAATCGACAGAGCAGCCATCAAGTGTTAGACAGTGATCTATGTTATTACTTGTGGGGGTTTTAGGTCCAGTAATTATGTTTTCATTTTTTTTTAGCAGTAAGAAATTACTTGTCATTCACTTTTTTATATCAACTATGCATTCCATAAGTTTCTCAATTTGGTGTCATTCACCGAGCCGCGACGAAATATAGAGCCGAGTATCGTCAGCATAACAGTGAAAGCTAACTCCATGTTTCCTGATGATTTTTCCCAAGGGTGACATGTAAAGCATGAAAAGTAATGGCCCTAGTACTGAGCCTTGAGGTACTCCATACTGCACTTGTGATCGATATGATACCTCTTCATAGCTCCTGAAAGAAGAGCTGTAAAAATATATTGAGATGTTTTTGGTACTTATACTGCAAATATATATTCTTAAGGACTGTTACGCCTTGGCAGGTGTGCCTTCGTCCCTTTCTCTCTCATTTTTTTCTCTCTCCCTATCATTTTCTTAGGATCAAGCCCTCGGGACTGTTATTGGCTTAGGAGGCTGTCAATCTTCATTAACTCGAGTGACGTCATGGCCTTCGCTGCCAATCTGGGCCATCGCCAGTCTTTTAAAAGATGCCAAACAGAGGCGACTTTGGTTTTCTGCTCCGTTCTAGTGATTGTTAATTTGCCTCTCTCAGGTTAGAAGTGAGCGCTGCTTATGTATTTTGTTTGGTTATAGGGTAGGAAAGTAAGGGCGTGTGAACGCCGAAGATTTGCTTTTATTGTTTTGTTTCTCTTTAGTTAGGTTAGAGGTTGAAATTGAGTTAGATTGGTTTTTGTTTTGTTCTTTTCTTTAGCGCCACTTGTGTTCTTTTCTCCTGTGGGGTTTATTTTGTTCTGACTATTTCATGTAACTATTAAATATTATTTACTTAACTGTTTTGTTTATCTCGTTTCATTATTGTTACAATTATCTATATTATTGTTATTGCAATTAATATTGTGATTTCTCACTTTTGTAAACTAAACTACCTTTTGTTGACACTTCTGTTTATGCCTCTTGCCACCGGCATTTTCACAATGCTGGTCACAACCTCAATGTTACTAGTTCCATCTCTAGACAATAAATTTAAAGTATGTAACAAGGACAACAAAATATACAATAACCTAAATAAAACCTAAAATAAAAATAAATAAAACTATAGTGAATGGTATTATTGTTACGGGAAGTAGACCCGACACAGAGGATATGGAATAACACAGCGAAGTTTATTTGAATTCAGCAGTCGGGTAAGCAGGGAAGAATGGTGAGTAAGTATCTTGAAGTACTTAGAATGTTAAAGGATATACTGATGATGGTTTTCTTGCCAGGAACTCGTGGATGACGTGGTTGAGCACACACCTCGGACCAACACCGAAGATGAGCTGGGGTGACACGAAGACACCAGACGTAAGAACGAGGAACAACGAGGAACAGGAGGTAATCAATCCTTGAGGTAAGTACACCTTGTAAGTAGTTGAGTCCCACAGAACTTCGTGTAAGCGAGATCAGACAACTGACTGAGGTGAGGTGTGTGCTTAAGTAGTGCTGGCTTAATTGAGTGTTGATGAGGTGCGGGTGGTTTGAGTTAAAACTAAGGTGACAGTGATCGCTGTGAGAGATTGGTGGTGGAGCCTGGCTGATCTGTGACATTACCCCCCTCTCCCCGGCCCGCTCCTGAGGTTCGAGGGACCCGACAACGTAGTGGTCTACCTCTGGTCCTGGGTGCTGGGCGATTGGGGAAGTTCGAGTGGAATTCCTCCATTAGAGCTGGATCCAGGATGTCGTCTCTGGGAATCCATGACCTCTCCTCCGGTCCATACCCCTCCCAATCTACGAGGTATTCCAGCCGATCACCACAGCGTCAGGAATCCAAGATGGTTCTGACCTCGTAGACCGCTCCATCCTCCAGAATCAGCGGGAGAGGGGGTTCCGTGATCGGGCCAGGCTCTGTGGATGGAGAGACAGGAGAGTGATAAGGTTTGAGAAGTGAGACGTGGAAGGTGGTATGAATCCTGTATTGAGGGGGTAGTTTGTTGAAACGTGACCGGTTGATCTGCTTCATGACGAAGGGGCCAACGTATCTGGGAGCGAGTTTCTTACAGGGTAGACGCAATCTGATGTCCCGTGTGGACAGCCAGACCTTCTGACCAGGTTGGCAAGGAGGAGAGTCGGATCGAAGGTTTGCTGTCAATTTGCGCCTGCCCATAGCTCGTCGAAGATGGTGGTGAGCTTCGTCCCAGACCCTCTCGCTCTCTCAGAACCAGTAATCCACTGCAGGTACATCTGATGGTTCCCTGTCCCAGGGGAACAAAGGTGGCTGGAAACCGAGCACGCACTGGAAGGGAGTGAGTCCAGTGGATTGTTGACGAAGGGAATTCTGGGCGTAATCGGCCCAGCCAATAAACTGGTTCCAAGAGTGCTGGTGGCCGTGGCACAAGGTTCGCAGGAAACGTCCGATTTCCTGGATCTTTCTCTCCGTCTGCCCGTTGGTCTGCGATGGTACCCAGACGATAGACAACAGTCACACCTAGAGCTTGAGAAGTTATTCCATACTCTGGAAATGAACTGAGGTCCACGGTCGGATACAATATCTTCGGGAATGCCGAAATACCTGAACGCGTGGTTAAACATTTGCTCCGCCGTTTCCATAGCCGTGGGTAGATTCTTGAGTGGGATCAAACGACAGGACTTGGAGAATCTGTCCACAACGACCAGGATGTACGTGTTACCTTCGAATGCTGGCAGATCAGTGACGAAGTCCTAGGTGTGACCATGGTCGGTTGGGTACGGGCAGCGGGAGAAGTTTACCAGCTGGAAGATGGCGAGGACTCTTTGAGATGGCACACTCTTCACAACCCTGGACGAACCTTCTCACCTCCCTAGCCATGTTCGGCCACCAGTCTTTTAGTAGCAAGAGGGTCGCGTTGGCCCCAGGGTGGCCAGAGCCCAATGAGGAATGCGCTGAATAGAGGAGTTGAGTGCGTTGAAGTCAAGGAACATTGTGCATCTGGTGGACAGCCCGGCGGGGTGGCCATGGAGACATTGGAAGAGGGAGCAGAATCTGGATTCCATTGGATGGGGCAGACAAACATACTTTCTGCTTTTTTTTACTGCATGTAAACGCCCACATTATTTGTAAACAAACGAGAATAGTTCATCCCGGAACAGTACTTTTTGTTTCTGGAAGAAAACGCGCTGAGAGGAATAACGCAGAATTAACCTACAAGAAGAAGAACACAACACGATGTGTCATGCAGCTGGATCCAGTGGAGCATATCATTCTAATGAGCAGCCTAAGATTACTTGCATCTGTTGTTATTGTGTTATTGTGACATAACTTGTGCACATTTTACTCTTTAGACTTTTCCCAAACTATAATTCCTTACTACATGTATAAAATCAAGTGAAACTTTTTGAAATACGTGTCATTTCATTGTCTAAATATCTCACAATGCCAGGATGTTTGTTTAATGTTTTATAACATAGAACCACACGATATAAAAGTAGTGTGAGTGTTAACACTATGGATTAATGTTTGGCACAAAGGTGTGTTACTGTTCAAATCTCAGTGTCCAGATCAGTATGTTCAATCATATCTCCTTGACCTTCACTGTATGTATTTTAATTATACTGCATTACAAATAATAATAAAAAACCCACATTATTTTACTCTCCTCACACTCTTTCTTACCTGCCTCGGCTCAGTCAAATTCATATTGATGGCCCATTATGGGAGGCCCTTTGTTGCATAAGGGCATTCTGTCACAAAACATGTTTTACAAATGTAAAATCAATACAACCCGAATTCCGGAAATGTTGGGACGTTTTTTTCAATTTGAATAAAATGAAAACTAAACGACTTTAAAATCACATGAGCCAATATTTTATTCACAATAGAACATATATAACATAAATGTTTAAACAGAAATGTTGCAATTTTATGTACAAAATTATCTAATTTCAAATTTGATGCCTGTTACAGGTCTCAGAATAGTTGGGATGGGGGCATGTTTACCAAGGTGTAGCATATCCTCTTCTTTTCAAAACAGTTTGAAGACTGGCATCGAGGTTATGAGTTTCTGGAATTTTGGTTTTGGAATTTGTTGGAATTTGGTCCCATTCTTGCCTGATATAGGTTTCCAGCTGCTGAAGAGTTTGTGGTCATATTTGACTTGTTTTAATTTAATGATGCGCCAAATGTTCTCTATAGGTGAAAGATCTGGACTGCAGGCAGGCCAATTCAGCACTCGGACTCTTCTACTACGAAGCCATGCTGTTGTAATAGCTGCAGTATGTGGTTTTGCATTGTCCTGCTGAAATACACAAGGCCTTCCCTGAAATTCACATCGTCTGGAGGGGAGCATATGTTGCCCTAAAACCTTTATATTCCGATGTGGCCATCAAGAATTCGTTTTTTTTTCTAACAGCATGCCGCAGTTCCTCCCACGGAATGCCACTGAATCCCATGAGCACATTGTTTAGAATTTAAATAAATGTGTTGTGCTTCACAGAATATCCACCAGATGGCACATGGAACAACGTTCTGGATCTATAGGCCAGACCAAATTGCTGATAAACACTTTTAATTTATTATTTGTCTTAGACACATTTTTAAATATGCTTATAGATTATCACAGTATATTTCATTTTAAAAATATAATTAATATAATTATCAGTGTCTGAAAAATTATTAACTTCATGTAATGTTGTGATTGTGACAAAACATTCACAATAAAACATAAATAAAATAGTATTAGACACAAATGTTTGGTAATACAGACACTGAAAATTGTATTTACACATGACCGCATGAGTGTAAAGCGGATCATTATTTAACGTGCTTTGTAAACAATTTATTGTGATAGCACTGTTTACATTGCTTATGACGTTTGCGTTGTACAAATTAAATTACTTCTACGGTGACTGGGGGAAAGATGTTTGGTAGTTTTGTCGTGGCCACAAAATTAACTCATGGGAACGTGATAATATCTCATGGTCACGAGTTCATTTTGTCAAGGTAACGGCATCCTTTTCTTGTGGCCACTACACGATGACTTATTTTTGAGGGAAAAACTTCCTAGGGTGGAGCTGGCAGGGCAGGACCGAAGAACCCCACAGCAGAGCAAAAGACCACCATGGCAGAGCAGATTGGACAAAAGATTTCCACGGTGAAGCTAAAGACCACCAAAGCAGAGCTGATGGAACTGGGGACCACCAAGGTGGAGCTGATTGAACTGGGACCACTGAGGGGTTGAAGATCCCTTTAGTAGAGCAGACAGAGCTGAAGACTACCATGGATCAGGCGGAACTAAAACAAACAGCACTGATAAGTTAGAAACGGCTACTGTGGAACTGGCAGAGAGTTTGGGACAGCCTCCTTGGCCAAGACAGGGCAGACTGAGAGTTCAGGGATGACTTCTACACCATATACATATTTTTAGCCCAAGGCTTTTTGCGTATTCTGACTTCTAAGGATCAATACGTGTGTATACCCTCAATACACTTGTTTTTTGTTGTTGTTGTTTACTTTGAAGATTCGTAAACTGCAGCCATGTAAGCTTCCCCTTTAACCATGTTCCATTCTGTGAAAACTCACAATTCTTTGTTGTAATTGGTGCATAATCACTGTTTCCACCTTTTCCTACTCATCATTGATTTAATATTATTATAACATTTTTACATAAATATATCTGTTATTGTAAAGAGCTGTGATTTGTTACACAATGAAAGTTTTCCAAATAGGCAGAGCATATTGGAATTGCAATCTTTTTAATATATCAGTCTGTATTAGTGGGGTAGCGTACCGCTATGTGTACCACGTTCTCATATTGAAATTTTCTGGTATGGGTCTTTCAATTTGGATTGCATGTATACCGAACAAATACAGCATTGTTTTAACCACCCCACAAGTGGAACTTCATTGGACACTTCCAGTTTATTATGTTAGATAGATAGATAGATAGATAGATAGATAGAGATAGATAGATATAGATAGATAGATAGATAGATAGATAGATAGATAGATAGATAGATAGATAGATAGATAGATAGATAGATAGATAGATAGATAGATAGATAGATAGATAGATATGCATTAACTATTAATTTGAGTGGATACTATTTTATTATGTGAGAAGAAAGGCATCAAATATAATACATTCTTTGCCTCAGACAAAGTTCGATTACACAGTCTCTTTATTAAAGTTATTTGTTATTTTTCATTTAGCAGATGCTTTGATTCTGTGAAAAAATCCTATTGTACCATTTTCTACACAAATACAATGGCAAAAATAATTATTTATAAAAGTACAAATAATAGAAAAATCTCAAACTGTCACTTTAACTGAGTAGCTGCAGCGTTGTCAGAAATATATATTAGTGGTGGGCAGTGGGATTTTTTGTTTTAAATCGAATGTAAATTCATGTCCAAATCACATTTTCCTGGTTAAATAAACATTACTCACAGAGTTGAGTGCCATCAGCATAGCTGTGATATGAAAAGCCATGTTTCTGATTGACAGAACCTAGTGATGCCATGTAGACAGAGAAGAGAAGTGGTTCAAGAACTGAGCCCTGAGGCACCCCAGTAGTTAGATGTTGCGATTTGGACATCTCACCTCTCCAAGATACTTTGACGGACCTGAGAGGCAGTGGCGTGCACAGACCTCCGGAGGAGCAGGGGCGAAATGGCGTTACGATGGTACAATTGTGGAGAAAGGGGGGTATTCAGGGGGAGAGAGGGGTGTATGGGTTTGGTCCCCCTTGACTAGGGGTGGGCGATATGGCAAAAATATCACAATATTTTTATATATATATTTTTTTTATATCACGATTCATGATTTAATTACGCTTCTTTGTCATGTTGGTTTTTATTTTGCAAGTTGTTTGAGCATTGTGGCGCTGTACAGTATATTGATATGGCGGGCAGCGCCAGAACTGCAGCTGATATGTGCGCTGTTGCATGATACAACAATATTTCTTCAAAAGTAGATTGTGGAGACATTTTTATTGTCCACAATAAACAAATCTTCATATCATATATATTAGTGCTGTCAATCGATAAAAAAATAATAATTAATTAATCACACATTTTTCTGAAATTAATCACGATTAAATTAATCCCACCTAACATACATTTTTTATATACTTTTATATTGCAATCATTTCACATTCAATCTTCAAATTAATGTACAAACAACACAAATACGTATATATTTTTTATATTTGTTTAATGTTTAATGTCTTTTTTATGACTGAAGGCCAGTATCACTGATACCAATTAATACTGATTTCCCTATAAGAAATGTCCCCCTAATATTTAACCATTGACTATAGCCATGAAACATTACATTATAATTAAGAGCTATCAATTTGAACATTTATTAGACTTTAAAAAATAACACTTGCTATGTGTATTGCGTTAGGCTAACCAAGACTTGTCATTTCACTTGCATGTTGTTGCTCTTTTGTTGGTTTTGATTGCTTCTATTGTCCTCATTTGTAAGTTGCTTTGGATAAAAGTGTCTGCTAATTGGCTAAATGTAAATGTAAATATATATACTGTATATATATATATATATATATATATATATACATACACTCACCGGCCACTTTATTAGGTACACCTGTTCAATTGCTTGGTAACACAAATTGCTAATCAGCCAATCACATGGCAGCAACTCAATGCATTTAGGCATCTAGATGTGGTGAAGACGACTTGCTGAAGTTCAAACCGAGCATCAGAATGGGGAAGAAAGGGGATTTAAGGGACTTTGAACGTGGAATGGTTGTTGGTGCCAGACGGGCTGGTCTGAGTATTTCACAAACTGCTGATCTACTGGGATTTTCACGCACAACCATCTCTAGGGTTTACAGAGAATGGTCCGAAAAAGAGAAAATATCCAGTAAGCGGCAGTTGTGTGGACGAAAATGCCTTGTTGATGTCAGAGGTTATTTGAGAACGGGCAGACTGGTTAGAGATGATAGAAAGGCAACAGTAACTCAAATAACCACTCATTACAACCAAGGTATGCAGAATACCATCTCTGAACACACAACACGTCGAACCCTGAAGCAGATGGGCTACTGCAGCAGAAGACCGAAATTATATGAAAATAATATCTATGATAGTATGAAATGTTTTAATAAGTTATGACATTTGTTTGTAATGTTGTTATATTTATTGTTCATTGGCCACTGCTTATGCTGAGACTAAGCTCGGTCAATTAAGCAAGAATGCAGTACATCTAAATTCTCACAAGGATGCGTTCTGTGTTCTCACTTCCTTCCGAGTTCTTTCTTGTATGTATATAGATATACATATATATTTACATTTAGCAGACGCTTTTATCCAAAGCGACTTACAGTGCATTCAGGGTGTACATTTTTTATTTATTTTTTTCATCAGTATGTGTGTTCTCTGGGAATTGAACCCACAACCTTTTGCGCTGCTGATGCAATGCTCTACCACTGAGCCACAGGAACAACTGTGTAATATATATATATATATATATATATACACACTGTATATGTACAGTGTCATATGTACAGTGTTTTTATTTTTGTTAATTTCTACAAAATTGTATTAACTTATATAATTTTATCTAATAATTATATTATCTAATAACTAATACGATACAACAGGTACCTTTGTAATCAATAATATTTCTTATAAATCTTATTCCTAAAAAGTGTATTCCAATTCTCTGATGTTGCTGGTTAGAGAATACTATTTTTGGTTGTACTTATTTTATAGTGTGTGTCATAGCGCACAAAATGTTAAATATTACAAGTGGGGTAAGATGGCCACTGCTGGGGTAAATTACCCCCCAATCCCAAGTGAAAAGTTTTGCAGGTTATCTTTTGACAATACACAAATTAAAGAACACAGAACCACCCAGCACATTTCCATAATAATTAATGTAATAACCATTATTGATTTTGAACTCAATTATTGATATTGAACTCAATATCAATAACCGTTATGGAAATTAGCATTAACTTCTTCAAATCACCTTGCATGACTCATATTCTCCTCCCATAAATTTAGCTTCTGAAAAGGAAACTCCTACAAGTGTATATGCAGTAAGGTCAGCTGCAAAAATAACTGTCTAAAAAAATAATAATTCAGAAAGCTCTAATGAGCCTGTGGGTATATCTTTGGCACTTGAAACATTTGCATTGGATTCTATGAATCACAATGAATCAAAATGACATTCAAAGTGGCTCAATGAATCTCCATTACACATTAATTACAGTTTTATATTCATAACGGGGAGCAATATCATAATTAATAATGGCTTGGAATCAGAAATCGATTTGCAAGCACCGCAGGCCTTTCTGTGGTATGAACTATAGAAAAAGACAAAATACATCTAAGGAATCCTGGAAATCGCAATGCCTGTTTCTTAAAGATTCAAGATTTGTATTTGTCACATACACAATTATATAGTGAATATATAAACTCTAAAAACTGCTGGGTTGAGAACAACCCAATTTGGGTTATTTTGGCAACCCAGCTCTGGGTGCAAAAGGGACAAACCCAGCGCTGGGTTATTTTAACCCAACAATATGGGTTATTATGTTTAACCCAACAGGCTGGGTTGCTTTTTTATGGTTTAAAATTAGTACATTGCTAGGCTAAAATGAACCCGAGCTAGAAATTAAACCTACAAAATCTTGTTCATTTTAAAATCGCTTTTACACACAAAGAATGAATATCAAAAGGTAAATATTTATTAAAAACAACAAGAGAAAACAGTCAAAAAGTAACATGCATGTTAAGAAGAAGTGCAAAAAAGTATGTCATTAACAGCTACAGAGTTTATAAATGAAGCATTGAACATTTGTTGAATAACTTTTAAGATCAAAATTGAATTTTTTGGTAAATTGTATATATTGTATAAAAATATATATAAACACTATTACACAATATTTGTACAATTAGTTAATAGTTAAGTTCTTTACAAACTATTCTGGAATGAGAGTACACAAATAAACCACAACATTAACACTGATATTATAAAATTTACCAGAAGCATATGTGTGTGAAAGAATGTGAGCATGTGTTATGAATGAGCATGATTGTAAACTCCATCTCTACTAAACAACACAGAACAAGCATTTAACATTTGATTTTTACTAATTATACACTTACAGTTTGTTTCATAGTCCATGAATACAGATCATGCATCACTGCCAATTGTCATGATCTCTTTAGCATAATTGATGTAGTCATGAAGAAGCCCCATCAGAATAGCATGTGAGATCTTTTACAGCCTCCAGCGCAGCGTCCTCCTTTAAAACCACTGTTGCATCAGTTTGGGGGAAATTCTCCTCTTTGACCAGCATTCATCCCAGTCACCACCTGTTCTTCATCAGTGGCCTAAAAAGAGAAAAACATTTAATGAAACTATCTATTTTCAGATAGAGGTGCATCCACTTCAGTAAGGACAGGTAAATAGGTTTTTGTGTGGTCACTTTGTGTGGTTGTTTAATGTCTGTCTACCACAGCGCTCTAGAATGCTATAATGGCAGCACTAGTGTGAGGGCATGTAATATTGTTTATTGCTTTCAGAAAGTTTCTTCTTTACTGAAACATTAAAACAGACATGACATTCACATACCTCACAAATGTCCATGTACGTGGAGGGCTGCTCTTTAACAGGTTAGTTCACCAAAAAATGAAAATGTTCATAAATTACTCTCCCCAAGTTTTTCCAGACCCATACAAACTCTGCAAATTTTTGGAACCAAAATAAATGTATTTAATATTCTCTTAATTTTTGTCCTCCATTGCAACTTGCAAGTCTGGGAGACCAATATTCTCTTCTGAACAGACATGTTCGCTATCATGTAATTTAAGATTTATTCATATATAAATATTGGAATGTATTACTTCTACAATAACTCTGTATTTATGAAGCTTGAAAATACCGATTATCTAGACTCTCAATGGATTAACAAAAAATTATGAGATAATTTTAAAATATATTAATTTGTGTTCTAAAGACAGACAAAAATCTTATAGGTTTGGAATGACATGAGGGCAAGTAAATAGTTTTTTGTGTGAACTATTCTTTTAAGAAAGGAAGACCAAGAATGATGACTCTCCAAATCAGACAACTCCAAAGTTGGTTTGGGTACTGCAATGAAAAACACAGACATCAATGGTTTGCATAAAATATGAACACGTAATCATACTGTTGTTACATTAAAATGTGAAGTAAACAAGCAGGAGACAACGGAAAGATTTATTTTCTAATAATAACTTACATCAATCTCAAAAGAATGATGCTCTCCTATGTCTCTGGCAATCAACATCTACAAAAAACAAAGAAACATTATTTTAGTCTCAGTAAAAAAAAGTGATGGAATTATGAAGTTTACTTGCCTTAAAACCGTCCTTCCCTCTCTTCTGAAGAAGCTGAGAAAATCGCCTCCTCCTCACACAATTAGGCTGCTGTCCTTAACTCCCGGAGCGGGCACAATGAAGACACAATCTCAACAAGTCTAAAATATTACATGCAAGACATTACTGTTAACAATTATCACTTCCTCAGATCTCCCCTCGCCGATGGGAGTCAAGGCTCACTCTACTAGGAGTGTTACGGCATCTAAGGCCTTTCTCGCAGGTGTCCCAATAAAGGATATCTGCAACACTGTGGGATGATCTACGCCCCTGATCTTTGTCAGATTTTATGGCCTTGACATGCGGGCCACTCCAGACTCTTCCGTCCTCTTGCCCTAGATGTGCTCTGCAAGGATACACACTGGGCAGGGACTTGAAAGTCTGGCGGCGTGGGCATCTCGTTCCCCTAGCGTTTTCGGACGCAGCTCGAGTTCCTGAAGAGGAACGTCTCTAGGTTACGTATGTAACCCTAGTTCCTCGAGGGAACGAGACGCTGCGTCTCGATGCCACACTTTCACATCCGGCCATTTTTCAGCTGGTCATAACATCCCTGCCGTGAGTCTCGCCATCAATGGGATTATTGTACAGAGTCACGGCGGCTGCATGTCACGTCTCGTTCCCTAGGTGTTACTTCGGGTCGCGCATCTGATGTTTACAGAGGAAATTGCTTACAGCTAGCATACGTGTTTCTCTACCTCTACGTCATATATATCCACGCCCATTAGGGACATGGATAAATGGAAAGATTAGTGTCCAGTGCTTGCAGTATGACCAGTCATTCGAGTCTATTATGATCGGTCAGCCGGTGCTTGTACTCTGACTGGGGTCGTCGTCTGGCCCAGGCAGTCTCGCTCCGGGAGAGACAGTTAGCTTCTCACTGGTGGCAATTCGGAACTGTTTGTCTATCCCAAGCAGTCTCATGATGGCACAGCTCTGTTCCCTCGAAGCACGAGGACTGATTGCTAATGTTACATACATAACCTAGAGACGTTTTTCACCATTTTCACCGTTTTTCATAGTGGTTCACGGTAAAGGGTGACACGGGAGTGGATTTTCAAACCTCTCCCGTCCCACTCCCACAAAAAAAATCTCGTCCCGTCCCAATCCAATGAAAAAACTGGAGGAAAATTCCGTCCCGTTCCACTCCCGGAAGAATGACTCCCATTCCCTCCCACTCCAGTGTTTTTTCATTTTTTGGCCGAAATCTGTCAGTTACAGTAAATATATAGTACAGATTACAGCGTGCTCACCTTAGTGAATAAAAATCCAAAATGTAGTTTTGTATTAAATTGAACTGAAAGCCATCTTATTCACAGTATACATTGCACACATTACATTTCATGTAAATCATCCATGCTATTTGAATTTTTTTAAGTTGACATTTCACTCTCTATAGATATATTTTTCAAAGACGGAGTTTCGAAGTTTCTCGCTCAAGTTCACAGAGACCTAAAGCGCATCCGGTTTGCTTTAAAGCGCAACGTTTCGTTGTTATTCTGAGTGCACACAAATAAACGTAGAGTCTTTACAGATTCGAAAGATGTATTAGGCTACTTTTATCTGTACGACCAAAAATTACGGAGATTTTAAGAGCAAGTGAGCGAAACGGCGCCTGTCCTGCAGCGAGCGCGCTATTCAGCTTCCACTCTCCACACATACACTTCAATAGCGCACATTTCTCTAGGTTAACATCATATTGAGCTACTACATACATCTTTCAGATGAAAAGCCATATTTGAGGTCGATGAATGATAGGTGATTATTACCACATAGACCAGCCGTTAACAATCTGTCAGTCACGGACTGCGTCATTCACTTAACCAGCCACACCATAGCAAACAGGAGGAGAGCATAAAGAGACAGGGCAACTAGAATTGAGTTCAGAATTAAAATATACATTTTATAGTTTATTTATATAAAAGGTATATTTGTGTATAAAGTTTAGTGGCATCGTTATTACTATTCCCGGTCCCGCCCACTCCAGCTGACATTGTTTCCTGTCCCGTCCCAATCACGTGATTATACCGATTTTGTTTCTCATCCCGCGGGATTCCCGTGACCCGCAGGAATCCCGAAAAAATGTCAGCCTTTAGTTCAGGCTCAATCGCGAATTACTGTCATTACTGTTAGTTACTACAGCCTATTTTTTATACTTATTTTGTGTCTCATCCTTGAGGCAGGACGTTCTTGTATGTTCTGTGAGTTTGTTGTATTGATTGTGAAGTCAAGTGTATTTGTGGTATATGTTTTTGTGGGGCTGAAGATTAATATCCACATGTGTGGACAATAAAGATTTATAATCTAATCTACAGGTTGTTAGCTAGCTATGCCTTCGTCACGTAAATGCATGCCTGGTTGTGATCATTTACAAAACAGCTCGGTCTCCTTATTAAATAAGCTGCAGAGGAAGACAGTTGAGAGAGATGGCAGGTTTCACACGAATGGGCGAGGTTTCAGCACCGCCAGTGGTGCCCCCAGCTTTTGAGAGCAGAGCACACACGCACACACGCACACATATTTTGCTAGCTTATTTTAGTTCCTTGGTGATTTTATTTAGCATTTAAAATTGGCTGGGTAGTTAATAACACATTTTTTTCTGTGGTGTGACAAACTCAGAACACACGTTTAATATTGACTTTACACGGACTTTAAAAGTCCAAATTAAAATTAAATGGTGACAGAATTGTAATTTTTGGGTGAACTATCTCTTTAAGAAGTCTGATGTGGACACCAGCAGAACAGGGTTTTACAGTTATACAGTTGATTTAAGAATGCCTTTTAAATCCCAGATTGACTTGTAGCAGAAAACAGAATGCAGAATTGCAAATCAAATTTTTAAGTAGGAAAGCAGGATTAAAAAGGAGATACAATTCAAATAAATTCATATGACTGTAATTTTTTACTTGAAACATAAATTTTGTCAAGCCAATCTTTGACTTTTGGCTTGTCTAAGATTTATTTGAAAAGCTTTTAAAAAAGCCTTTGAGTTTTGTAGGCCTTAATAGATACATGATAATACTCGGCAGGACATGATGCCTGATTATCAGGCTTTTGTTTTCAGTGATAAATAACAAGTAATAATAGATCGAAAATAATGAAACATAATGAAACATACTCCAATAGGACAGAGGCGTATTCCGAATGTTTTCTTCTACCCTCTATTATCCAAAGGTCTTTTCTATCTTACATTAACACGAAAACATTTGTGAACCCTATGGTCATATTTTGGATTTTTGTATTACTTACTCAAAAAGTGTGGTCTAATCTCAGCTTAATTCACAATTATAAACAAGCACAATCTACATTTACATATGCATTTAATTAGGTGCTCTTATTCAAAGTGAGGGTAATAGAAGCAATCACAACAAAAACAACAAAACTGCAACAATATATGGGTGTTACTTAATACAGTTTACGGCAGTTACTTACTGCAGTTTACTACCTACATCCTTTACTGCAGATTTAAAGTTTGTGTTCTTTTAATCCACACAGTGGCCTGCTTGTTGAATTGTTTTTACACAAAAATCAATAATACCATTTCTAGTTTTGCCTATTGAGATTAGTTACTGTAAATATTATAATATACTCTAGATGTAACAGATACTGAGTCGGACACGGAGGTAAGTGAAAACACAGTGAGTTTATTTGACAGTCTGAGGATATTGGAGCTGAGATTGGAGACAGGAGGTGAGTAGAACAACTTCGGAGGGTTTACGTGGATTGGTTAGAGGGTAATCAGAGTCTTTGTATTCCACAGGAATGAAGGGAGATGGAGCCAGGAGAACAGGATTGCCAGGAGCACACACCACAGCGGGAGGATAGCTGACGGCGGAGAACACAACTGGAAGGAGAAGTAGCAGGTGAGTAATACCAGGTAAGTAACAAACAGAGAATACTCAATTTGGAGATACCAGGAGCAGAGTCCACTTCGTGTTTACGAGATCGGACGAATACTGAGGCTGTGGTGTGTGCTTATATGCAGGGCTAGATGAGACTCGTGATGAGGTGCAGGTGCATGTGATTAGAACTCAGGTGAGAGAGATTGATGTGATTGACTGAGCTGAGAGCCTGACCGATCTGTAACAGTACCCCCCTCTCCACGGCCCGCTCCTGAGGGCCGACCCCGGCGTCGTGGTGGTCTACCCCATCCCCGGGGTGCTGGGTGATCAGGGTACGCCGCGTGGAATTCCTCAAGGAGTGCGGGATCTAGGATGTTCTCTCTGGGAACCCATGAGCGTTCTTCAGGGCCATAATCCTCCCAGTCAACCAAGTATTCCAACCTACCATCACAGCGCTGGGATTCCAGGATCTCCTTTACCCTGTAGAGAGCTCCTTCTTCTGCGATTAGAGGGAGAGGTTGTTCCTCGGTCCAGCCAGGCTCTAGGGAAACAGAAGGAGAGAAGGGTTTAAGTAGTGACACATGGAATGTGGGGTGAATCTTGTACTGAGGAGGCAGTTGGAGTCTGTAGGTGACTGGATTGATTTGTTCCAGGATGGTGAAGGGGCCAACAAATCTGGAACTGAGTTTTCGGCAAGGCAGGCACAGTCTGATGCCCCGAGTAGATAGCCACACCTTTTGCCCCGGCTGGTATACGGGTGTGGCTGATCGACGGGTGTCGGCCGTGATTCTTTGCCTGCGCACTGCCTGCTGCAGCTGATGGTGGGCTGCGTCCCAGACTCTCTCGCTCTCTCGGAACCAGTAGTCGACTGCAGGGACGTCCGATGGTTCCCCAGACCAAGGGAACAGAGGAGGCTGGAAACCAAGTAAGCACTGGAAGAGAGTGAGTCCAGTGGAGATCTGGCACAGGGAGTTTTGGGCGTACTCGGCCCAGCCTAGGAGCTGGTTCCAAGAGTTCTGGTGGCCGTGGCAGAAGGTTCTCAGGAAGCGTCCTACTTCCTGGATCTTACGTTCGGTCTGCCCATTAGACTGTGGGTGATAGCCTGAGGTGAGGCTCACGGTCACACCTAGGAGAGAGAAGAATGCCTTCATACCCTTGAGATGAATTGAGGCCCTCTGTCCGACAAAATGTCTTCTGGAATGCCGTAATATCTGAAGACTCGATTAAACAGGAGTTTGGCCATCTGGAGGGCCGTGGGAAGGCCTGTGAGGGGTGTAAGACGGTAGAATTTAGAGAACCGATCTATGATGACAAGAATGCAGGTATGACCATCAAAGACAGGGAGATCTGTGATAAAATCAACCCCTAGGTGTGACCAGGGGCGGTTGGGTATGGCTAATGGATGAAGTTTACCGGCTGGAAGATGACGGGGACTTCTGGAGATGGCGCAGTCTGGGCAACCCTGCACGAACTTTCTCACATCCCTGGCCATGTTGGGCCACCAGAAGCGGTCTCGTAGCAGCAAGAGAGTGGTGTTGACCCCTGGGTGGCCAGTACCAAGTGAAGTGTGAGTGGAGTGAATGAGGGGCGTGAAAAACAGTGCCCACCTGGCCTGACGAGGATTGAGCCGTTTATCATCATGGAGGTATTGCAGGTTTTTGTGGTCGGTGAGAACGAGGAAAGGCTGTGCAGCTCCCTCCAACCAGTGCCTCCATTCTTCGAGGGCCAACTTGATTGCAAGAAGTTCTCGATTGCCGATGCCGTAATTCTTCTCCGCCGGGCTGAGTTTCCTGGAGAAGAAAGCTCATGGATGGAGTCTGGGAGGCGTCCCCTGCTGCTGCGAGAGCACCGCTCCTACCCCGGTGGTTGAGGCGTCGACTTCTACGACGAAGGGCAGTTCGGGATTAGGATGGACAAGGAGCGGTGCGCTGGTGAGCCTTTGAAGCCTGGCAACGGGGACAGCTCTCGGATGCTACCATTGGTGGGTGTGGGTGTCGACGATACGGGGGTTCGAATGCTGACAAGGAGGTCGAGGGGTCAGAGAGGCTTGGAGAAGTGTGTGAATTGCAGTGAGGGATGAGAACCGGCGGTTCGAGACGGGAAGGTGGGACAGGACTTGGCCTTGCCTTTGAGCAGGTCAGTGAGGGGACTGGTGATGGTGCTGTAGTTGGTAATGAACCGGCGGTAGAAATTGGAGAATCCGAGGAACCGTTGTAACTCTGATGCTGGTAGGAAGGGGCCAAGATGAGATGGCCTCCACCTTCCCCTCGTCCATGCGAATGCGACCACTGTTGATGATGTATCCGAGGAAATGAACGGTGGGTTGGTGGAAAGTGCATTTCTCTGCTTTCAGGTACAGATGAAACTTCCTTAACTGTTGTAGGACCTCCTCAACGTGTGGGCGATTTTCGGCCAGGCTCCGGGAGTAGATGAGGATGACGTCTATGCAAACTATGACAAACCGGTGAAGGAACTCCCGGAGCACCTCATGCGTAAAGCGTTGGAAGATCGAGAGAGCGTTGACTAACCCATACGGCATAACCCTGTACTCATAGTGACCGGTAGGGGTCACGAATGCTGTTTTCCATTCGTCCCCCTTTCGGATGCGAATGAGGTTGTACACGCTGCGGAGGTACAATTTAGTGAATATGGTGGCACCGCGTAGTTGTTCCAGGGCGGCTGGGACAAGGGGAAGAGGATACCGGAACTTAACTGTGATTTTGTTGAGTTTTCTGTAGTCAATGCAAGGTCTCAAGCCCCTGTCCTTCTTTGCCACGAAGAAGAAGCAGCAGGGGAAGTGGAAGAAACGATGTAACCCTGTTTTAATGCCTCCTCAATGTACTCCTCCATGGCCTTCTGTTCGGGAAGTGACAGGGGGTAAATCTTGCCGCGGGGTACTGGCTCACCCGATATGAGGTCTATTGCACAGTCCCATGGCCGATGCGGTGGTAGCTGGGCAGCTCTCCGGGGGCAGAAAACGTCACTAAAGGGGGCATAACAGGATGGAATGTCGACCGACTGTTTCTCAACAGGGCTCTCAATGGACGTGGAGTGGATGGGCAACGAGACAGGGATAGCTGGTGAGGGCCGAGGCAGATGCGGGAAGCATTGAGAGAAACAGTCGTCACCCCACTTTAGGACTTCGCCGGTCTTCCAGGAGAGGATGGGATTATGCTGCACCAGCCAGGGATGCCCGAGTATGATGTCCACCGTAGAACCCTCCAGAACCAGTAAGTGCAGTGTCTCTTGATGGAGTTGACCTATTTGGAGTTGTAGTGGACCCACACTGTGTCTGACATGACGTCGAGTAAGTGGTTTGCCCGTTATGGATTGAACTTCGTACAAGGTTTCGGTGGTCGAGGTCGAGAGTCGGAGGTGACGGCAGAGACTTCCGGAGATGAAATTGCCCGCAGAGCCTGAGTCAAGGAGGGCAGAGACGGAAATCACAGTCTTAGAAACAGTAAGTTGAGCGCAGGTGGAGAGTGGGTTCATTCTCTGGATAGAGGGCTGGATGGCACTCACCAAGGGCCGTGGTGGACGAAGGGGACACGCCAGTATCATGTGCCCACTCGCACCGCAGTACAAGCACAGGTGTTGTGTAAGCCGTCTCTGCCTCTCTGATGTGGTTAGGCGATTGGAAGGAGGAGCAATGGCTGTTGAGACATCCGGTGAGCAGGATAACATGCGGTGGGAACATCGAATGGCTAACTGAATGAACCTCTCTAGTCCATGAGTATCATCATAGGCAGCCAGGTGAAGTCGCAGCTTGGGATTCAATCCTTGCCGGTAGGCCGTGATGAGAGATGGTTCGTTCCAACCGCTGGCCGCCGCCAGAGTCCTGAATTTGAGTGAGTATTGTTTAATAGACATAGCACCTTGTTTTAACTGATACAGCCGCTCACCAATAGATGAATCACCAGAGGATCTGCCAAAGACTTCCCGAAAATGGGCCAGAAAACAGGAGAATGATTGGGTGGCGGGACCGGCCTGGTTCCAGATAGTCTCTGCCCACTGCAAGGCAGGACCTGTCAGAGCGGAGATCACAAATGCTATTCTTGATTGCTCGGTGGTGAACATTTGCGGCTGTAGCTCGATCGTAAGGGAACATTGCAACAGGAAGCCATTGCACTCCTCCGCCTCACCGGAGAAGGGCGCTGGTCGGGCCATGGGACTGGCGAATAGGATCTGTGAAGGAGAACTAGAGACCACAGGTGAAGGTGCAGGAGCAGATGGTGCCGGAGAAACAGGTGGGTTAAGCAATACCTTCTTTAAGGAATCCACGAGCTCTTGAAAGGGGTCTTGAACGCTCATCCTGTCGATTCTGTAAGGTCCGATCTTCTGTAACAGATACTGGGTCGGACACGGAGGTAAGTGAAAACACAGTGAGTTTATTTGACAGTCTGAGGATATTGGAGCTGAGATTGGAGACAGGAGGTGAGTAGAACAACTTCGGAGGGTTTACGTGGATAGGTTAGAGGGTAATCAGAGTCTTTGTATTCCACAGGAACGAATGGAGATGGAGCCAGGAGAACAGGATTGCCAGGAGCACACACCACAGCGGGAGGATAGCTGACGGCGGAGAACACAACTGGAAGGAGAAGTAGCAGGTGAGTAATACCAGGTAAGTAACAAACAGAGAATACTCAATTTGGAGATACTAGGAGCAGAGTCCACTTCGTGTTTACGAGATCGGACAAATACTGAGGCTGTGGTGTGTGCTTATATGCAGGGCTAGATGAGACTCGTGATGAGGTGTAGGTGCATGTGATTGACTGAGCTGAGAGCCTGACCGATCTGTAACATTAGATAAGCGACTGATATTTATTTATATGCATTTAAACCTGAAAGTGTATTTATTATATAATCAATGAGGAGGCCTATCCTCATCTTTTGGAGAAAGGAATAGCAGCTGACATATGATTTGGATGAGTCGGAACATTTAAACAGTGTGTTGCTTTCCGGCGATGCCAGCCTTTGCCATCGCTGCTGTAAGTACTACGGGAGTAAGAGGAACATGCTCACAATTTATGAAACATGCACAATAATTAATTAGGTTAACAAGTGTCACAACATGCCCTTTGCTTACCCTCCCAAACCCCTTGGAGCACTGGGCCCATTGCAGCATGCTTTATTGTATAAATACCTAAAATAATAATAATTAAATAAAACATTATATATATACACACTATATTGCCAAAAGTATTGGGTCACCCCCTTCTAATGAAAGGTTTGACTACTTTAGTAATTTCCATGAGTACAAATCTTAATGTTTAAGCATATATTGATATTCTAGGGAATTGTGTGCTTCTAATTTTATAGCAACAGTTTGGACAGGACTATTTTCTATTCTAACATGACAGTGCATCTGTGTATAAGACAAGAATCAAAGAGAAATGATGATTCAGTCAGTGTGGAAGAACTTGACTGCTCTGCAGAAACCCAGCTGAACACTTCTGGTGTGACTTTAAATGCAGACCTTGAGCCAAAATCTCATCACCAAACACAGATGACATATGGGTACATATGGGTACAGTCATTTCATACACTTCAAAACTGTTGCAACAGAGGAGGAAATACAATTTTTTAAAGTACATGAATTATGTTTCCATCTTTGTTGCCAGAGTTTGGAAGTGCCTTTTTCTCTTCTAAAGAAGGGGGTGTCCCAGTACTTTTGTCCATATAATGAACATACAAGTCATTGGTGTTTGGTGAGGAGTTTTTGGCTGAAGGTCTGCATTTAAAGTCACACATATATGTTATATATCTTCGTTTTACTTGAAAAAGCACACTCTTGACCCTCTATCAATTGCATATTTATTCTGTAACTGCTAGCTTTTCTTGATTCTTTTTTATATTCTATCTGCTTGTTTCTTAAAAAAAAAAAACTAGATTTATTTTTCTATATGCAGCTATATCACCCTGCAGCCCAAGATTGGTTGCCCACTGAAGCTAAGCAGGGTTGAGCCTGGTCAGTACCTGGATGGGAGACCTCCTGGGAAAAACTAGGTTGCTGCTGGAAGAGGTGTTAGTGAGACCAGCAGGGGGTGCTCACCCTGTGGTCTGTGTGGGTCCTAATGCCCCAGTATAGTGAAGGGGACACTATACTGGAAAAAGCACCGTCCTTCGGATGAGACGTTAAACCGAGGTCCTGACTCTCTGTGGTCATTAAAAATCCCAGGATGTCCTTCGAAAAAGAGTAGGGGTGTTACCCCGGCATTGGCCAACTAGCCCACTGGCCTCTGACCATCATGGCATCCTAATTATCCCCATAAACTGATTGGCTTCATTACTCTGTCTCCTCTCCACCAATAAGCTGGTGTGTGGTGGGCGTTCTGGCGCACTATGGCTGCCGTCGCATCATCCAGGTGGATGCTGCACATTGGTGGTGGATGAGGAGGTAGCCCCCTTACTATGTAAAGTGCTTTGAGTGTCTAGAAAAGCGCTATATAAATGTAACAAATTATTATTATTATTATTATATTCTATCTACATAATTTCTTTAAAAAAATCATTAAAAAACAACACTTGCACTTACTTCAGTCTGTGTGCATTGAAGTTATTTAATACACGAGTTTCACAATTTGAGTTGAATTACTGAAATAAATGAGCTTTTCCACGACATTCTAATTTATTGAGATGCACCTGTATGTATATTATGTTACATAAATTACTATATTATTATGATTATGTATTTTCTATTCTTTCTTTCTTTCTTTCTTTCTTTCTTTCTTTCTTTCTTTCTTTCTTTCTTTCTTTCTTTCTTTCTTTCTTTCTTTCTTTCTTTCTTTCTTTCTTTCTTTCTTTCTTTCTTACATTAAACATCAAAGTCTCCTGGTAACAGTGCCGATCCGATGCTCCAAACTCAACTCGTTTTTTTTTTGTCTTGAGCAAGAGACTGTACAACTATCACGTTACATGATTTGACAGATTTTTGGGGCCAAATTCAAAAACAAAACTAAAATTAAACCATGTGCTTGCGTATTCTGTGTATAGGGAGGATCGGCTCTGCCTGGTAAGAAATCTAAAAACGAGTTGACCATTCTTGTCAATAGAGGGTGGTGTTGACTAAGAAAACATAGTCAACTATCTGCTGCCAGAGCTGCAGGGAGTTGGAGCCAAGTGATGACAAAGACGTGTGTGCCTCAGTCAACAAAATGGCTCACATCTCCTGCTCTCTGGAGAAACCAGCCTTGACATTAGCCTAGACATTAGCTGTGATTATATTCCAGCCATGTTAACTCTTTTTATGCTGTCGTGGCACGCCACAAACTCGAGTGACATGCCAGAGCAATGTGTTTAACAAAAATAATAAAAACAGTGCAGTGCTTTTTAAAGGGGATTTGTGCCAGTGTCTGCACATCTAATGAAACCCTTTTCCGCTCCTTTGGCAAATAAAAGCAACGGCATCTGGCACGCTCACGCAATCCACAAGGGAACGCATGTTTGTTTGAATCACACAATGAAATAGCCATGGAATTACTAGGAATCATTTGAGCCAATCATTAGTCTCCTTTAGTGTAATTATGTTTCACGTGAAGCGATTGGCAGACATTTTTAGAGGGTCACTTGAGAATTGAAAATAAAATGAGCAAATAAGTGTGTGGAGGAGGAAGGGGAGGTAGGTAGACAGAAAGAGAGAAATGGATTCACTTTTGTAGCAGCAATGGTCATATGATATAGATAAAATTGCGCCAAGTCTTAATATTTTATTAGACACATTCCTCATCTATTCATCCCTGACTGAACAGAACTACACTGTGTGTGTGCACATGTGAGTGTGTATGTGCATTTATGCATGTGTGTAATGTGTGCATTGGAGATATGTGGGACAACCTTAAGGACATGTCATTTTCAGTCATACCATCATCTATTTTATATTTTGTGCATGCAACATTAAATTAATTCAAAATGGTAAAGCCACAATATTATGTTAACATATACTGCACTATGTCATGTCAGCAATAGCTGTAACCATCAAGTGATAAATCAGTCCTTTGATTGCTAACAGTACCTTATGCATAAATTGTCTATCATCTCTAGTACTTGATGGATATGGAAAACTACCAATACAGATATCGAGACAACAGATGCCCCATGGCTGATGTAGCATATACTGTACATGCAGAATAAAATAATGAAACATAATTTAAAACCAAATGAGATGCACAACAAAAACTAAAATGCTAAACAAAATTGTTAATGCAATATTTACGTAAAATTTAGCAAAAACTGAAAATTAGACATTGACATTACTGTTGACTTTTGAACTGACAGCCATGTCCACGAATCTCAAAATAATATTTATTTGTCTTTTCTTAATGTCTTACTCAAGTATTATTTAGTGCATTCAAAATCAAAGTTTTTGTTAACATAATATGTGTGTGCTATGTTTATTTATATATAAATGCACACACAGTATATATATTGAAAATATTTACATGTATATTTATATATTTATATTATTATATCTTATATTACATATAAATATATTTAATATATAAACATTTACATTTTACATTTATTCATTTAGCAGATGCTTTTATCCAAAGCGACTTACAATTGAGGAATACAATAAGCGATACATTATAAAGAGGCAAACAGACACAGGAAGTGCTTGTAATACAGATTTCTAGGCATACAAACATACATAAAAACTAACATGTTTTTCTTAAATATATACATGCATGTGTTTGTATTTGTACAGTATTATGTTAACAAAAACTTTGATTTTGGATGCGATAAATTGTGATTAATAATTTGACAGCAATCATTTTTTTTACTTTAACCACAGAAATCCAAACTTCTAAATATCTAAGCTAAAAAAAATGTATAATAAAAAAAAACACTTGAGTAACACTTTAAGAAAAGACACTGAAAAATGAGACAGTAGCAGCATTTTGGCGAAAATGATTATTGTAAACATCCACTAAAAGAGAGTGGAGCTGAGAGTGCTTTGAATTTTCCCCGAAACAGATGACCCTGGCAATGTTTTATTATCATGAATTCCTTTGGCAACTATAATTATGTTGTGAAAAATATATTGTAACAGCCTAATACATATTGTGTACCCACGTATATGATGTACAGTGGTACACAGACTGTATGTATAATATAGTATATATATATATAGTAAGAAAAGTAAAAACGAAAGAAAGTGAAGTGACATACGGCCAAGTATGGTGACCCATACTCAGAATTCGTGCTCTGCATTAAACCCATCCAAAGTGCACACACACACACAGCAGTGAACACACACCCGGAGCCGTGGGCAGCCGTTTATGCTGCGGCGCCCGGGGAGCAGTTGGGGGTTCGGTGCCTTGCTCAAGGGCACCTCAGTCGGGGTACTGAGAGTGGAGAGAGCGCTGGACATTCACTCCTCGCACCTACAATTCCTGCCGGACCGAGACTCTCACAACCTTTTGATTACGAGTCCGACTCTCTAACCATTAGGCCACGACTTCCCCCTAGTATATAGTATAGAAGTAGTATGTGTAGTATACAGACTATTTCAACTGCTTGATTGCTCACATTGTTGCAAAATGTAAACTATACCATCGTCAAGCTATAATCTGCAAAATACTACTATAATACATTAGATATTATAATATATTATAATTCATAAGATATTATAAACATACAGTATATAGTAACCTTTAGGCCCAATTGTGTAAGCACTAAACATTAGAGACAACATTGATTCTCGTAGATACAAATCCATAATTTTATGGTTCCAAAGTAATTTGTCAGTGTGGTCATAAGAGCATGTGTGGGTCACTAATTTGATTTGCATCTTACATAAGAGATTACCCATATAAATATTGAGTGCAGTTATCAACACTCTGCTGGTATTAAGTTCCACTGTAATATTTGCATCACATGCTTCACATCTATAAATAAAAGTATTATGGAAGCTGTCTGGCCTCAAGCGAGGCATTTTATTCCCCCAAGTGACTTTCCCAATCTATTCATAACTTCAAAGGACACCAAGGAACTGTAAAAATTCCTCACTGTAAGAAAACATTCATAGAAACAAAAAAGGTTTTAGTAATTTTCTTCCAGGACATCATCCGCTAAGTGTATGGACATTTCTTTGAACCCTAAAACACAACATGATGCAAAGCATAATTCAAAATATGTCTAAAACACCTGTGAAAAATCAATACAGAAAAGCCCTATTATATTACAGTACATCGGGCTCTATTGTACAGACTTGTATTGATGGTAGATGTAGCATATGGCTAGCAATGGCTATAAGAAAATGGCATGTTGATTCACGTGACTTCTATGTTTGTCAGTCAAGTGGAAGACCAGGGACTGTTTTGGGAAATGTATCTTTGAAAACTACTGCAATTTTTGCAGAAAAATTTGGTGCTGCGCGTGGTGCATTAATGCATTAACAAATTTGATTAACATATATTTATCAGTCCATCCATATTAACACAACCACTTAAAACAATTAAATCACCAATATGTCTTGTTTTCACATATTGTACCAAACCTGACAGACTTCCACTTTTCAAGATGGAGAAAATTGTCCACAGCTCACAGAAACAGTAGAGTCGAGTCAAGATGGCATCTTCCACCTCTTTGACTGTTTTCATCTCTTGTTTTTTACCCCTCACCCGAACAGCCATCAATTTCTGGCCCATGTTAAAGCACCTTCTCAATATTTGATGTTTCTTTTTTATGGAGTGCTGACAATGGAACAAGGAAATGGCCGGCACATTTCGCTGATCTAGTTCAGTGCTCTGCTTCCATCTTCCCAACAGATCTCTGTACTCCTAGCCCCGTAAGTGCATCTCCTCCACTGGGAACATTTTCAAAGTTTACTGAGGCAAGATGGAGCACGAAAACAACAACTCTGTATTTCCCTCAAGATTCTATATTGGATCTTTCTTTTCTCTGTCTTACATGCCCTTCATTGTGCGTCTGGTTAACTACATTGGCATAAAAAGAAGAAAGCTACTTTAAGGAACAAAGTTTCGAGAAAGAGTTCTTCTATATGTACATCTTAATTTCTTGACTTGGTCTTTGCTGTATTTCCTACTGTGTTCTTTTGGGAAATAATTTAGCTTTGCACGTCCGTCATGAACACTAACTGTCATAAGAGTACACAAGATGGGGTGAAACTATGATCTGCTCAATGTCCTGTGGGATTCCAAACCTCTGCATGTAGCCAGTGTCCTTAAGGGGAAATAGTACTGACGCGTGTGTACCATTTCAGAGATTCACTAGAAACGTCAACTGACACTGTCCTTGAACAGGATACATAATAGGGCCGAAAACTCACAACAAACAAGGCCAACATAAAAGGACCTTCAGAAAGCAAGGTTTCAAGACGTGAAACTTAATATTAGTGTTTTTTATTCTTTTTCATTTTATTTTGAGTTTTTATTTTTCAAACACTGGTACCAAAATTGCAAGTTTTATATGGTTTAATTATTGTGCTTGATGAATGCAGTCAAAGCAATAATTTTGGTCCTACTTTATATTAGGTGGCCTTATCTACAACGTACCATGTATTACATTCAAATTAATAATTTGATGGAATGCACTTATTGTGTACCTATATGTTTTTGCATTGTATTTATATGAAAAAAAATTCAAAACCTATAATTAATTTCTGTAATTACATTTATAATTACACTGTTGACTCATCTAGTACACCTTAACTCACACTTAAACCTACCCATACCACCAAACCTGTCCCTAACCTTACCCACATCCCACCTCAATAGCAGCAAGTGTTTTGCAATTAAATATGAACACAATAAGTACATAGTACATATTTTTTGATATATGTATATAGCAGTTAAGGCCTCCGAGTTTTTGTAACCATAGTGAATTATGCAGTTATGCAGTATTGCTATGTGCTAAACATTGATTTTGGTCATTAATATTATCAGTTACACTTTATTTTTGGGTGCCCTTGTTACAGTGTAATTGTACATTTAAGTACTGAGTAATAATAATTAACTACATGTACTTACTACAGTTAGGGTTAGGATTAGGGTCTAGTGTTACTTGCATGTAATTATGCATAATTAAGTGCTATTATTATAGAAAGTATAGTAACAAGGACACCTTAAAATAAATTTACCATAATCAAAAATTTTTTTAACAAAAAATTCCCTCTTAATATATTCATTTTAAATTCAACAGATTTTGTCCAATTTATGAAATTGTTGTATGAATTCAATTGTTGTATGCCATTAAAGTTGGATGGGCCAGAATCAGAAATTGTGTTTGATGGAATCGGAAACATGGAATTGGTGCTTTTAAGTATATAACAAGACACAAATTAGTAAGTGTCACAAATTAGTAATGGAATGACATAACTAATGGAATGACAATGGAATGCTCCCCCCCTAACAAATTGAACAAATCTAACAGAATATGAACAAGGTATATTAAAGTAGTCTTTACTGTTCACTGCATTGCAGCTGGGCACTTCCTGTGTTTAGACTTTTTCATTCGGTCTTGTACTGCAACTGGTTTCTCATTTACTGCATATGGGCATCTTGTCTCTCCATCAAAGCGTTTTTTATACTGTGGCAAAACAGTTTCCTATATATCAAATGCCTCTCTTGCAGTTGCAAGTTAGATGGTTTTTCCAGACAATTTTCTTCTGATTCTCTTGCAGAATCTTGTCAAATATGAGCATCCAGACGAATGTGGTTATGGGGCAAAGATTACACTCTTCCAGCAGGGACTCTGATGGTACTTTATTCAGGACCAAGGGTTGGGCGGGAGGTGTATCTTTAGTTATGTGTCATTATTATAATCAAATTCAAATGATCATACAAGGCATTGTTATGGTCTTCACTTGTGTTTGTTTGCAATCTCAGTTTGCCCTATGTACTGTATATATATATATATATATATATTATTTTTTTTTTTTACTGCAGCCCTTTAAAATCTTAAATAAAATAAAATGACAGCGTGAAGACCTGCAGCACTTTGAACATCTCTCATTGCATCAAGTTCTGAAAGCATATATGATTTACCATTTGGGGACTAATTAGTTAAAACCAATAGCCAGAAGGAAAGAAATGCCAACATTAGTCCACAAATGGCAAATGAAAAGACTTCTGCATTGTCGTTCTTTACTGTATAAGCCTTTATTTGTAAAAAGTCAGTTGGTTACTCATAACCTTTTTTTGTACCACATACTGTAACATCTTGTATTAGTAAAAAACACATTTTGCTCAAACACCTAGAAAAGCTGACCGACACCATTACATTAATTGGCACTGACAAAAATAAAAGAAAGAAAAAAGAAAAAGTAAAGAAAAAAAGAATATATCCTTATACTTTACAAATGTTAATTTCATGAAGACAAATCATACCCCCAAATGGATCATCAGAAATCATCACACCTCAATAGTTCAACAGAATCAAACCAGGAGCTTAATGAGTACAACACAAAAACAGAATGCATTTTACTTTCAGGGCAGGATGTAAAGTAGAAATATATTTCCTTTCTATGAGAAAACATCAACAATAAGAGTTCACAATTCATTTAAAGAATACAACAAATACAGGCAACTAGAAATGAAACGAAACAGTACTGAATATCAATTGAATTCTCAAATTAGGTATGAAGTGGTTGCCCTTTTTTGTTGTTGTTGTTGAGGATTTTCTCTTCAGGTTAGTACTTTGCTTGTGTATGCTGTTTATGTGTCATAATTCGCTATCAGTAACGCTATCCTGGCACTAAGGGAAAAACATATCAGCACAGCAAAGTCACTGGCCCATACATTTCAACAAACTCAGAATTTGCTCAGCCAGTCATGCATTATCATAGCTTGAAACTTCAACTTGCTGTTTTGCTCAATGAGATGTAAGCAGGTCTAGTCTACTTTGAGCTCATGTCTTAATAGGCTTGTCTATCTACTCTCAACTGTATGTGATTTACAAAAAAACAAGAGAGGATGAAAATGTGCATATCTTCACATATTTAAAAACAATTTAAGTGTTGATTCGATTAATCATTTTCTCCATAACTTTCCTTGTCTGATATAGTACTTGTATTTTTTGTTGTCTATTTTTGATTTAAGATTTACAGTGTTTGGGATCGATCTCTGTGCACAGGGAGAAGCAAAAAGCTTCCTTTCCTTGTATGTGAGGGCGATATGAATGGCCAGTTTTAGAATAGAAAATAAATTATGAAAATAAACCTTTCCGAAAAGAGACATGCAAAACAAAACCGGTATCTTTTTGTGAGTTTTTCTCCTTTTCTTTTCTTTTTTTTCTCAGAGATATGTTTCGTTTGCAGAAGTTATGCCGGTGCTGTAAAAGCTGTCCATGCCAGTAGCATTGAGGCTAGCTGTTATTACCAACTGCCCTGTTTTGTTCATGCATTAAGAAATATAAGTGAAAGATATCATATTTACAATACAATTCACATGTAATTACACATATACACAAGAGGCAAGAAAATTCACATTAAAATCAGTTCAACAGTTTTTGTACTTCATTTTCTCCTGCTTCATGGGTGTATGTTGCAAAAGACAAAACAATGTACTCGAGTAAAAGCTATTCGATGATTTTTTGAGTTATGTTAATGGTATGAAAATGTGGAAGTGAGCATATGGGGTGATTTGTGTGAAGTGCGTAGATAATTATGTCCTTCGTTGTCATCAGAACACATTAGCCTCATTGAGTTCTGCCAAACCCTCCCCCCGCCGCAAGTTGTGCAAAGCTGTTTTAAAAAAGGACAAAAACATTAACAAACAATATATTCTTCTAGAACTAAAGCAAAGTGCAAGGCGAAAGGAAAATGTGTCCCCTATCCCCTAGCCAGATAGCAAATTACACAGAAGAAATCATACTTTAATATTACGATGAGTCACATTCTCCAAAAAAGGCCAACAATCCCATCGGTGCTCAAGAATATGCTACCTTGACACAATGCTATTCTAAATGCTATTCTCGTCCTGTTATTATCTAAATAATATCCATCTCAACAGATGGAGTCTGCCATTTTTTGCGACTTGCAACAGTGTATCTATGGCTGAGCCACTATTCTTCAGAGAGTGTGCAAGATTAGTTATTACAAATATAGACACGAAGGGCCCATTTCTTTTCAAATACAGTTTCTAAGGTAGCAAATAATGACCAGATGCTAGAAATGACACATGTGTATTAAAGTGGTCAAAGCTGAATGCTGTCCTGTGCATCACTGGCTAAAAGTGGTAATTAGCAGCAATTTGTATTACAGTTTAAAACCCACACATCTGACACATTCTGCGATAGACTGATAACAGAATTTAACCGTCAAAATTGATTAATAAAAAAAAAATCAAATACACAACAAAAGACACCAGTTGTTTGTATACAAAATAGCTAATCATGCAGAATAAGTAATAATGTAGACTTTGTCATTTTGAAATTAAGATTACAAAACTTAAATTATTTTAATAACAAAAAAAGCTAATTTAATGTGGACTGCAATGAGTCAACTACCATCACCCTCTCAACTCAGTGCTGCTACATTTATCTGAGTATTTTGGCCAAATGACCCTTGTAAACTGGCAAATTGATCTTAACGACAATTTCTCTATCCTAACACTATGGTGAAACTAAACTTTCAAAAGAAAAAGCTAAAATACTAGTATGGTTTGTTGCATGCTCTCTCAGATAGTGAAACATATGTGAGACCGTATGATTAACCTGGTAGCTATTTCTAAAACAGCAACTTGTGCCATTGTAGATATTTGATAGAGCTATCTATCAATGTATTCTTACTGTAGCAGGTTGCAGACTTAGCAAACAGGTAAAAAAATTAAAATTAAATAGCATTTGAGCTACGTGTAAACCCTCCATGTTCTGGGAATAATTTTGTACTACTATTTGCCACGTAATCTGTAATCCATGTAATCTATCATTTTTATTCTTATAGGTTATTTATACCATACTTTCTGTTGTGAATTACTCTACAATATCCACGTTTCCACTTACAAAACTCAGAACCAAATAACTTTTTTTTCAGTGTAATATAAAGATGCAATTACAAGAAATAAAATCGCAATTAGGAGTTCGCCCAGTTAAAATATATCATTGTGGAACACAATTGTGGAAATTGTGAGGTTAGTCATAATTAAAATAAATTGTGCGTAACGTGAGATAAAAGGGCATAGATAACAGAAATAAAGTCATCATTGTAAGATAGAGGTGCAATTATAAAAATGATACATCATAATTCTAAACCTGTAAATATTTAGTTCTACATTTCAGGGTTTTGAGGTTATGCAGTGGAAACATAGCCAAAGTACCTGGGTAAGCCATTTGAGGGAACTTATTTATCACTATATTTTCTAGGTTCTAGAACTTAATTGTACCCCAAATGTCCAATGATCAAATTATAATACTCTATAAGCATGTTTAAGGCTTGAATTGAGTTGAAAGAGAATCACTCTCTCGTGAACTTTGTTGTATTTGCATTGTATTGCTCAGAAATATTTCATGAAAAATGCTTAGTGATCTCGTTAAGGCAAATCTTGCAGGGACGAATGCCCACAAACCAGAATCTTACCAAAAATCAGTTCTAGGTGTAAGCTTACTGTGAATAAACAGAGTGCTGGTGCTACAAGAACATGTTGATGATCAACACAATATCCATTTGAACGAATTCAACATCCAACATGTCTCAGTGGCACGGTATGGCTGTATTAGAATTTCACTAATCCCCACCCTATCGAAAAATTCAACCTTTGCCTATCGTGATTGATCAGGACGCCTGGACCAATAATGTTTCAGATTACCCTGTGGAACGTTAAACTGAGCATCAGCGAGAAAGACTGCATAGTGCCAGCAAGTCTACTAGAAGGTAATGACGCTATGTAGTAAATGGGCGCTATCTTGTATATATTTATGAAACCTCTTGTACAAACTGCTACTAAGCATTTCTAATTATTCTCATGGATAATATACCGAGCCACAGGTTATGATACTGTATGCACTTGTTTCTCTATTATTAGTCACTCTAAGGAAACGATTAGAGCACCTATTAACACTGATTGATAACTTAGAGCAGTAATATCTGATACAAAAATATACCAACATCCTTTTAATTGTGCAGTCTTATCAGTTAATAGTGGCTGGCGCTCAAATTATAATGAACTTAACTATATATGCCACCTAGACTTCATGCCACTTATCCACCTTTTCCAATTTGTCAAAGGCAACGCAGACTCTGTTTTCCAGTCTAAAAAACAAAACAAAACAACTGGTCCTGTTCCCTTGAATAAAAAAGTTGGCTAATGGTGAAGTTGGCATTTTCAACTTATCACTACACTTGTCTACAACAGTTCACTAGTAGAGGTGGACCGATATTGTAGCTTAAAAGGTCTGATCTACATTGTAAATGCACATCTAAACACTAAAGATTAAATGTGTATACCTAATTACTCTGCCTTTGAACATTCATTGGCAAAGCATTGCAGCATCTTGAATGCCTACTGGGAGTTGTAACTGGCCAAGGCACCCCCATAACACTCATAATAGTTAGGGTTTCTCAAGAAAAGCACTCTCACCTCCATCCTCTTTTAGTGCAGATTTGCGTTTAACTTAATTGCTACACTGTGCATGCAACTGTGCATGTCTTGCTTTGCACTTGAGAGTATTGGCTCCCTTGCACAGGTGTTATGGTCGTGCTCACAATAACACATATAATAACACAATAAGTGGAAATCCTTCAGAACATGCTTCTACGGTCATCTGCTGATAAGTAACGTAGGACCTTGCAAGTACCTTGAGGTACGGCCTCCTATACCTTCTGATTCCTTTGTTTCGCCATAGAATAAGTGATCTGGTGATCTGGTGGCTGGTCCACACTTTTCCGAGTGTTGAGAGGTCTGGTGTTGGAGTCGAGAGCCAAGGGACGTTGCTGAGCTCTGAGGTCTGAGGCCTGCTCAGAAGATCCTCCTCAGGGAACCCAAGCAAATCCAGGGCTCTCGTGTTTTCATACAACCACCGGACCTCTTCGCTTTTAAATGTCCCCTTGCTCAGTTATTCAGCAATTCAGTTCTCATCCAAATCTTCAAGAACTGATCCAACATTGTTGTGAAAAGCATTTGTTGGGATGCTTCTCCTCAACCGAACTACTCTGAGCAGTGAGACATCTAGACTCTACTGGAAATTAGCTTTGAATGAACGTGGATGGTAGATGAACTGATATATGAAATTGAGGGGTCACCTGGAGATAGAGAATGATTTGGTGACCTCAGTGTCAATGAAGCTGAGGTAAATCATAATGAGGCGAAGCCCAAAATAAATGTGGTGAGTCAAAGGTAAATGGTAAAAAGAGAAATGGATTATAGGCCTTTTTGGTTGTCACTTCAGTTCATGGCTTTTATCGTACATGTCATTTTTCCCCGAAAAGACTCAGAAGCTTTTTTTTTTCTCCTGATTATGCTGATGTCATTCATCTTTGAGATCCAATCCCAAGATGCAAAACGTCAGAGCTGTGGGTGGGTCTGCAGTGCTTAAAGTGAAAGGTCAAAGATCAAGGGTCATTCGGCCCTCTTTCACTGATTGATGAACTGAGGACACATCCTTCAGGTTTCAGACAGGCACATTTTAGAGAAATTAAAAACATCAGCTTATATCATTCTCAGGATGAATCACTACAATGACTGAATAAATACAATATCAGGTCACACTATGGTTCGAGTGCTTGACTTAAACATGAAACAGATAAAAAACATGATCACATCCCTTGTTGAATACACAATAATGTTTTCTTTCCTTATTTTGTACATTGTCACATAGTTTGACTAACTTCAAATCCCAGTACTAAAGAAACGTTACAGCTCACTAAGGGTTTTCCTCCATTCCAAACAACACAAAGCTCTACAAGATGCTCATGAATACTGTATCAATATAACAGATGGAATACACTAGGAACAAGAGTAAAGAAAGAACAACAATACAACCTGATCATGTCAATAAGGCTACTGAATGAATGAATTAATGAATGAATGTACTCTTTTTTGTTTTCTACATTTTCTTAAATTCCCAATGAATGAAGCATACCAGTGGCTTAATATCTATTTATGAACTACCTCTAGAACATGTTTAGGTGATGCCCTCCAAAAATTAGGATTAACCCTTAGCCCAAAACTGAAAGAAAGTAGAATCTGCAAAAACGAGAAAATGAAACATACTGACTCTGGGCAGGATGCATTGGTTAAAACTCAAGATGGCCATCCAGTTTAAACCATTGACCAGAGCTGAGAGGTCTGATATAGAGAACGCTTGTCACTTGCAAAATCAAGGAATGACACGTAATTCCAAAAGAGGCTGCTGTACAGTGTAGAAACGGATATTTCCGTCAGTCTCTTCCATGTGGATGGGGAAAGCAGAGGATCGGGTCTGGGGGCCCGCTCGGCCGATACCCCGAAAAGCACAAGCCACTTCTGAATTCATGAGCTGCGGTTGGGAGCGGTTGATTACAGTATCGATAAAAAGCCGATGAGACGTTCTTTTTCTCTTGCGATCTTTTCTTTTAGCAAAAAATATCATGCAGTCTTTAGTTCCATGCCCTCAAACAGGGGACTAATGTATGTTGCTTGTCATTTGTTTCAGAAGGAAAAAAAATCAAAATACTTGAAATGTTTCTTTTGTATTATTCTTAAACATTCAAGTCATTCTATATAACACGTTTCTCTTTTTGTTGTTGTTTTTTTACACCAGAAAAGTCCTTTAGATTTTACACACGCATGTGTATATAGAAATATAATATATAGAAATATGCATATACATGTATCAACTTTTCATATATGTGTACACATATTTTCCAATTGTATCAAAGCCAATTCAATGTGCTCTCAAAATATGGCCCATGTTTCCTAGGGGAACGCATATCAATTCACGTAATACAACCAATAGATAAGGTTGAAGAATCCAAAAGTGATAGGAAAAATGACCCGGGACCACTTGTCAATGGTGCTAACATCCGCCAAGTTGGGGATTTTGAGCTTCAGCTTGGATGAGCGCCTTCTTAGCCGGCAGTTGGCACGACTGCGCATGCCGCTGCGGTCCAACGAGTGGTGGCTGAACCCGTCCCGCGAAGCCATGGGCTTGCGGAACTGCACTCCGGGGCTGTCAAAGGACATGACGGAGTTCCGTGAGTCACTGACGCTGCTGCCAACGTCGGACGGCATCACCTCATTGTTCATCTCCAAAGTGGTGAGAAGAATGTTTCCGTAAGCATCCACCTTGAGACAAAAAAAGACAGAGAAGGCTGGTCATGAGCGGCCACAGGAAAGGGACGGCCCTAAACTGTCTCAAACAGCGTTCAACCTTTCATGCGGATGCAATGATGATGTGATGTCTCAGTTACAACAAACTTTACTTGGGAAAAGAAAACTTTACAAGAATCATTCAAAATGTGATGGCTGGCACACACACACACACACACACACACACACACACACACACACACACACACACACACACACACACACACACACACACACACACACACACACACACACACACACACACACACACACACACACACACACACACACACACACACACACACACACACACACACACACACACACAGTAGTTAATGCCAATATTTCATCATCTTCTGAGTCTACTGTTTCAACTGATATGATTTCTAAATGCATGTACCCCGACTTTCCTTTGCTCCTCGAGATACAGATTTCTTCGTTGTGTATATGACCTGAGGGTGTTGCTTTGAAACGGCGCTGAAATGGAGTCCTTATGATGTGAAAGAAAAAATCAAGAGAACATTAACAATAACAAGAACATTAAAACACCCAACTAAACTGACAATCAAGCAACAATTTTAGAAGAATACAAAAGTGCATAAATATGAGTGTGAATAAGAAAGAGCTTGTATAAAATACACACAAATGCCTTAATTCAGTCAAACTCTTCGTTACTCTGGTTTAGTCGCTGAGCTTAGTCCACACAGTTGTTGTAAGTATAAAAATGGCTGACATATTTTCAGAAGGGAAAAATGAATCAGTCTATCTGGTACTCGGATTGAAAGAGAAGCCTGTGGCAATAAAGCAGACTAGAATCTGATAACGTAATGACAATGTGATTTGTAACTTTCCGAGCGAGAGGAACCTCTCTTAATAATGAAATGCAGCCTCAATCAAATGAAATACGTCACTGATTAAGTAAAGTGATGGTTAATGGGCTATTGAATGTTCGTTTTTAGCGGTGATGTGAAGCGATTCATTCAGGCGATAGTTATTTTGATGAATGAAGTTGTTCTTCTAACTGCTAAGTGTACAGGAATATATTTAGACATGCATTAACATTGTCAATGCTTATTAAATTAATTTAAATTAGCTTTTAATTAGCATAAAAATGAACTCTACAACCGTTATAAATGGTTTACAAGAGACCTTGCGTACCTGTTCCCTCAGACGTTTCTCCTCATAGCGGGGACGCTCGTTGTTGGCTTTGTTTAGCCTTTCGTTGATCTTTTTCTGCTGCTGGGGTCCCCTTCCAAAGAACACATAGTTTACGAAGGCATATTCGAGCAGGGCCAGGAAAACAAACACGAAGCAGCCCATGAGGTAGACATCGATGGCTTTCACATAGGGGATCTTTGGGAGGGTCTCCCTCAGGTGGGTGTTGATGGTTGTCATAGTGAGCACCGTAGTTACACCTGCAAGAAATCCATTTGAATGAACCATGTCACTTTCACGCGACTTGCGTCGGCTTTCGTGGACCACTTAAACAGGGACGTCATGTCCCTACTTTATGCCCAAGGTGCAGTAAGACATATCCAAAGAAAAAAAAAGTGAAATAAGACATGTCACTATTTGGTAGTCTTATAGTAATGCTCCTTTTAGTGACCAAGTTTCAAGCCTAACATAACATAACTCTTTTTTTGGGGGGTCCCACTTTATATTAGGTGGCCTTGACTATTACTTACATCAAAAATTATTACAATGCATTTATTGTGTTCATATTGAATTGCAAAACACTTTTTCTGCTATTGAGGTGGGATGCGGGTAAGGTTAGGGACAGGTTTGGTGGTATGGGTAGGTTTCATGGTTGGTTAAGGTGTAAGGGATGGGTCAACAGTGTAAATATAAATGTAATTACAGAAATGAATTACAAATGTAATAACATGCAGGTATTCTTTAAATATAAGTACAGTGTAAAAACATGTATGTATAAAATAAGTGCATTGTATCAACTGATTATTTAAATGTAAGTCTAGTTAAGGCCTCCTAATAGAAAGTGGGACACTTTTATGTTTTTTAAACAAACTAAAGATGAAAAATGCTAAAAAGGAGCAACATTCTGGCGATATACTGCAGAAAAAAATACATCGTTTCACAAAGCTTTATGTCCTAGAATACTTTGGGCTGGTTTGCATAGCCCTGTACTTGCATGTGAAAAAAGGTTATTTGTCAGCTAAGCAATTGTCACTGAGATGAATAGGAATGCTAAGGACAGTTTTCTCAAGCTATTCTAGACATACTTGATCTACATAAACATTGGATTATTATTTTATTTTCATTTTGTACCTGCATCGCCTGCATAATTAGACTTAATGCTAATCTTCCAGTGAAATCAGTGTCAAAGTTGGAACCGCTTGAACGTTTGAGCATCACGTAAGCTTAAAGCTTCACTCAGGTTGTATTGCATTGGGGAACACTCATGCAGATCATGTGAAAGAACTTTAAGTACTTTAATCATGGTTGACAAAAAGTATTGAATATAAGAATATTTGGATATTCAAAATGATTGATATGTTTTTATACAGGGAAAGAAAGGTTACCCAGGGCCACACGAGCAGCAGAGGCATCGTAGTTAATCCAGAAGGAGACCCAGGACAAGATTGTGATCAGGGTGGAGGGCATGTACGTCTGCAGGATAAAGTAGCCTATGTTTCTCTTGATGCGGAAACTCAACGACAGCCGAGGGTATGAACCTGAGGAGACACAAGTACACAGCAGAAGCCAAAAAAGAGAGATGTCAACATGCAAGTGGGAACACAAAAGAGCAAGCACAGGAAAAAAACAGATCTACAATTTGCAATTGTCAAAGCCTGCACTTTGACAACGGATAGTCATTTTCCCATTTGTTCAGATGGAGCATTTAATTTCCCCAAAGCAATGGATTCCTTCCCAGGGACTAGTTCCGTTCCAATTAAACATGGCAGAAAGTCGCAAACATGGCAGATTTTTCTGAAACCCCCTTCTCAGCAGGCAGCATCTATGTCCCTCTGAGGATTGTCACAAAAGCTTGCAGTGTCTTTTTTTAATTTAGCTCTTTAATACAAGGAATTTTAGAGAGAACAAAATGAAATTATGTGGACAGTTTAAGACAACTGTAAACAGCATGCTTCAAGAAGCCTTTCCAAGATTGGCCTCCACATGCTTGCTTAAAACGATGCCGCTAAATGTTGTGTGGTGTGGTATGAATGACTCATTCAATGTACTGATTATTCAAACTGCTATGGCTATTTATCAACGCTAAATTAATACTCTTGTTTATTCCCTGTGGTTCCAATCTTGCTGCGCTTGGGCTGAAGTGAAAGGTTTTTGGATAAGGGTGCAATAGAACAAATTCCATTGGGAGCTTTTTAGCAGCAGTTTTATCCAAGGGAAAGGGAATAACTTGATCAGGTTGTAATTTAAATATCCTTTGAAAATGAACAGTTCCTGATGCCTATCAAAGCTTGCATACAACTGGTGAATCAACAGCAGCACTTTTTTATTATTATTATTATTATTAGTCAGTCTTGTTTGGAGACATGCCCATGAAACTTCCCATAAAATAAATAATACATATATGCAAGAACACTTAAAATGATAGCCACATTTTCTTCATTAAGTTGAGCAGTGCAGCACAATAATCTTAAATATTAGTAGTCTAAATCTTATTCACTGCATTGTTTTCAGTGAGGCGGTTTGCTGAGACTAATGATGTTGTTAACCCCATGTGGAGTACATCATTAAAGTAGTTGAAACTATTATCTAAACTACATTTTTAGCTGTATGGAAGTAATTCAATTATTTTCTGAACTACTTTTTTCCCAAACAAGTAGCAGTGCAACCTGTAAAAATGATACACAACGTGATGCACTTTGTGTGAACTGCTTGCTTTACAAGAACTCTCAGAATGAAACGATTCACAAACATGAATTACAAATGTCATTTGATATTGCTCTTCACTCTTTTTGGCTTTTAGTTTAGCTGTAAAATTCTGTGTTTGATTTGTTTTATTTATTGTAAATGTAATGTTGCCCCTGTAATTGACATCCATGTTTGTGCCATATACTGCTTAGTTTATGGAAAATACATTGTATGATCTAATAAAGCCTGTTCTAGGATTGCATGATTTTGTTCATTTACACTTACAGAGGTTTGCTCTGAGCTTTCAGTTATACACATTCCAAACAGTCCCATAAAAACAAATGACATAATGACGTGACATCTAATGTTATCGCAGAGAAGCCCCGCTCATTCATCTTTGGTCTGTCTTTTTAAAAGCAATTGCATAATGTACAGTACAGCTAAGCTCATGGTAAATCTTTTGTCTGCACAGCTTGTAACTCTTGGTCACTCTATCATTCCTGTTCGCAGCGATTGTCCTTTTTGGAGTCTTTGTCTGTATATAGTCCTACTCCTTCTTCTTCTTATTCCCTTGGTAAAATAGCCACATGAGAACTAACGTCATCACTTTTACAGTGCATCTGTGCTGGCTTTTGTTCAAACAGATTGTCTGGGATTGTCTTGATCCCAGGAGCAAATTTTCCAGCATTCCAACTCCAAGTTCACATAGAAAGCACTTAGTAGAAAAAAAAGTCTCAGTGTGAACATCAGCTAAGCTACAGAAACTCAAACTGCTAACACTGATCACTGATCTTTTTGTTCATGCTTTGAAATATAACATGACACGAGCAATGCCAAGGGCATGGGTTAAGTTCACACACACATACAGAAAACACAAACTGCAATGTTAGTTGCTTTGAAAGTGTCAAAGTATTTGGACCAAGTGAATCGTCCATACCTGTAGTAAACCTCACTTCTCTGGACACAAGACGTAGCTCCACAATGGAGAACTGAGGCAATTCCAGTTTGTCCACACCTGTCACGGCAGTGTCCCCTCCTTGCCAGAAGAACACGATATCATCTGTGGTGTACCCATCTGCAGAGATTGTAGACAGTACAATACATGTTTAATAATGTATGTGTCTTATACAACCATACCACTGGACGATGGCAGTTTTGCATCTAGCAAACAGATTTAAGTGATGATTTCTAAAATGAAAATTGAACTACATGGATCAAACTACCGGAAGGCACAGAAACAATTAGTTTATTTCCTTCATCAATGATGACAAAAATGTGATGTGTGTTTTAGTGAGGTGTAAATTGGTCTGCGTTATGTGTCGTTATCAACACTGTTAATTGCACAAATAAATGGTTCTGCGTTGTACCATCTAGTTTCATCACACATTTTAGAGTGTTTAATGTGCTTTCTGTATGACAAGCTGTGTCACAATGAGGAGGAGAAAATGACAAGTGAACACTTTCTGCTTTGACTGTGATATATGAATGATTTACAAAGAAACTTTTTCTTATGTTTCATGAATGCGGCCCGCTGTTCAGTTAGTGACACCTAAAGCATCAAGTTATTGGAATATCAAACATTTGTGTTCCAAAAGTAAGGAAACGTTGATACAAGCAAATCTGAAAAATCTCATGCCTCAGCAGACAGTAGCATCTGACCCATTGATCTGCAGTAAGCATGAAACAAAGTGCATGCTGTAATCATTCACAACACAAATCTAGCTATTTGACTGGGCTCCTCTGATGTATCCATGATCCTGGTACGACTGACTGATCGATAGAGCAGGGCACCTCATTGATAAACCGGCAAACACATTCAATCTTACCTACGTCTGTCAATTGTGCCATGAGCCCTCAGTGTCAAACCCCTATGAGAACATTTATCACTCCTGACACCCAGAGACGGCATGGGCATGACTGCAGACACGGGGTATTGCTCTAAATGGGCTTAATGATTACGTTTGCTTACATTAGGTATCTGTGGCGTGTGACAGAGATAAGAAGTAAAAGTGAAATTGATGAGCTGGATGAGTTCAAACTGCTTTTGTCCACGGTCACGGTTTCTTCAAGGTGATGTGGTTAGAGTCTGAGTCAGAGTTGCCGTTTGTGCAGTGTAGGTTGTGAAGATGATTTATAAAGATTAGACTATCACGCCAGTGATGGGGATTCTGATTCATTTCTTCAAATTTTTTTATTTTGAATGATGCAGTTCAAATGAAAAATCTGTTCTTTGACATCGTTGTGTGGCATCTGATTTCCTAGTTTGGCATATTTTGCCTTCATAAACATTCTCAACAGCTACTGAAGCTCACTGGATATGATGATGACAAAGTGTTTCACAGCTACACATTTCCAGTTTATAGTAACTTGCATAATTATTTGTTTCATTCGTTGTCTAATATGTTCCTGTGGCTCAGTGGTTAGAGCATTGCGTTAGCAGCGCAAAGGTTGTGGGTTCGATTCCCAGGGAACACATGTACTGACAATACAAATGTATAGCCTGAATGCACTGTAAGTCGCTTTGGATAAAAGCGTCTGATAAATGTAATTGCTTAAAATAATTTGTAATCATTTTTTTAATAATATTTCAATCATTGTGTGAATAATATGTAACCATCTAATTCTTAAACAGTAAGTGTAATCTGATTCTGAGCATTTTAAAATGAAATATACTCTAATTACAAGTACTGCATTTTTGGGATCTGATTACATAATCCAGATTACATGTAATCAGTTACTACCCAACAGTACTGGGTAGGTGTTATTACACATCTTCTGAAGGAGTCTGGACCAAAACACGGCAAAGAAGAAACAGAAACAAGCGCTTATACATATGTAAGCAGATGCATACATAACATAATAATAATAATAATCTGGCGGGGAAATAGTTAATTATGTTTTATTGATGTTTTAATTAATAAGGGTATTTATTTTAATTTAAAAAAATTTTTTACACTTATGTTCAGATTTTTGCTGCCATGATTCATCTCATAAAGAAAGAGTGTGAAAAAAAACTAAATATACAGAGATAGTTATGTAGAACACATCAAATTATGTTCTCTACGGATATAGTGTGCTAGTATTACATCTCAAACATAGCCAGTATTTGTATGTGCGTTCACATTTCCTTTCACTTACAGCTCTCAATCTCCAGGGTGCAGTTCTGTTCATCGAGGGGGTACCGTCTCAGGTCCATCATGCAGGCTGCTGTAGTGGTTATTCTGGGGAAGAGAGAGAGAGAGAGAGAGAGAGAGAGAGAGAGAGAGAGAGAGAGAGAGAGAGAGAGAGAGAGACTCCGTTACCTTGGTAACCTTTAGGAAATCATAGCTTAGTCTTGACTGCACCATGTGAATATCTGAGTCATGAGTAATGTTTGGAATCTATTCTCTTATTCTAAGAAAAAAATGGTAATGGTAAAATGGTAACCTCTTGGTTCATAAGAAATTATGAATGACTATAATAGTGGTAAATATAAGCTTTGTTAAAATACACAAAAGTAGTAACAGCTACAGTTACTGTGTTTATAAGAGAGGCTAATTATTAACCTTAGTTTGCATGGCATTTATAGGGATGTAGTCCATTTAGCAGATGGATGCCACATCCTAAATTTGCTCATTTTAAACATCAGTGTGAAATTTGTATGATACGTAATAAGAGTTAATCTCTCCTTCATGCAATACACAGTACACATTTTGAAGAATAGTTTAAGAATAATGTGCTGTGTGTTATCTTTCTAAGGAACTCAGGCTCACTGGAAATATTTGCATGTGCCGTTATTTCTGCAAAATGATTGCTTCTTGCACATTTCGCGACACTTTCAAAGTAATGTCCAGACATTTTTTTTTGTGCAAAAGATGAACTTGAATCTGGTAATGTTTTATTATGTTGTTTGTACTGCATATTGCCACAGTTTGTAAATGAAATGTCCGGTGAGTGGTGCTAAAATGTTAAAGCTCTATCATGTGTATAAATAATGTATTACCTACACTGAACCCAACAGAGCTCACTTGAGCTTCACTCAATGAGGTGATAAGGAACACTATGAAACAGATTTATCAGAAGATCCCTGATTGGAGGATGCCTTAATCAGTTATTGACAAGAATGAGAAACGTCCAACAAATGTAATGTCCCTGGGATGCTGAGAGTATTGAGCTGCAAGCAGGGAAACACCCTAGATGGTTGGCTAGTCCATTGCATGCTTAGCATGAGAAACATTGCTTACTTATTCATTAAAACAGATGAGGATTATTAGTAAAAAGGGAGCCTGACACAAAAATGAACACTGAAATGTATATGCAAGCCATAGTGTATGTTAGTTTATTTTCAATTAATTGGCCAAACCAGTTTACAAAATGGTTAATTAAACTGGTCTGATTAAAAATATGTTTGTTTTTATTGGTACATGCTAATGACTGCTTCTTATTAGTAATATTCCTCCCCATTGTCATAGCTCAATTCACAACTTTTCATGTGCATATTTAAATTTGACACATTGTAATCAATCATGACACATGACAAAGACGTTGACATCTAACCAGGCATGACATAAGATTACGGTAAGTAAATTATGAAAATGTTCTATTTTGGTGGATTATTCTTCATTTTTTCATATCTTCACCTGTGAGCTATAATGTTGCAACCGGAAATTCTTTATTATATTATATTATATTCTATTATATTATATATTATATTATACTATCCTGCTTAATCTGTGTACTCACAAAACACTGAGTACGCTAAATTCAGAGCACATCATCAACAAAATGCAAGAATTGGCCAGATTTCAACAGCTATGCAGAACATTTTGACAATGCTTCAAAACATGGAGCTCATTTTTCAACACTTTGCACAGATGCTTCTAGGTACCTTGAGACAAAACGCAAGTTAGTTAGCAGTCGCTGATCAGAAATGCATCTCTCAGCACCCACAGCATTTCAAGTAATCGTTCACACAAAAATGAAACATCTGTCATTATTTAGTCGTATCCATCCAAAATGTATGATGTTATTTCCTCTGATCAGAAAATAATAATGTTTTTGCAGTTCCTTTCCACATAACAACCACGAGTGTCAAGATCCATAAAAAAAAACATTTAGAATATTTAAATAGGTAAATAATAATAATAATAATAATAATAAATTAGTTCGGAGTTACGAGAAAACAATTTTTCTACTTCAAAATGTCACGTTTTAAGTGCATTACTTGCCACTTCTTTTTAATCGTCTGTGAAATTGACTAGCTATTTTTGAGAATTGTTTCTGCCTTTTTTTGTGCAGATGAGATATGTAAATTTTTCTTAGCATTACAAATCATTTTTGGGCTAATTTATAGTTGCATTTATATTAATTCCTCGTATGTAGTATATCCATATCATATTTAATCATTGATATGACAGTCTTATTCTCCTCTGACCACATTCTCTTATCCCTGTCCACATTCCTCTTGTCTGACTTCATGCTGGGTTTGAGAATTATTGGATCCACATACTCAGTGCTGACTCAGTCTCTCCAGGGACCTTCTAGCTGGTCAAATCTGATGCTGACAGACGTGTGTACTTTAGTGAACAGCTCTGATGTATGGAGTATTGTGATGGACAATAACGATCATTCGAGACTGTAGTCTATAAAGTGACAATGTGGGATTCTTCAAAGCTGCATGGAATTCACTTTAACACCATGTCGTAACCAGACACACCAAAGCATGTGATAAAAAGTAATTTTCAATGTTAATCAGCGTTTTTTCTCTAACCACACATGACAGAGATACCCGATGAGTAACAGGGGATTCTAGTTTCAGATGTGGCATTGCAGCTGGAAGCTCAGGTACAGATTGGGTTTTGTAAAATATTTTGGTAACACATTACTATAGGGTACTATACTATACTATAGACCAATTCTCGCTATTAACTAGTTGCTTATTAGGATGCATATTATTAACATATTGGCTGTTTATTAGAACTTATTAAGCACATATTCTGCATGAACCTAATCTACAACCCGAATTCCGGAAATGTTGGGACGTTTTTTTAAATTTGAATAAAATGAAAACTAAAAGACTTTCAAATCACATGAGCCAATATTTTATTCACACATTTTTTAGAGTGTGTATAAAGATTGTGGAATACTTTAAAAAACAATGTCAATTTTCAAATCTCATCATCTACAGTGCATAACATCATCAAAAGAAATCTCTGTGCGTAAGGGACAAGGTCGAAGACCTTTGTTGGATGCCCGTGGTCTGCGGGCCCTCAGACGACACTGCATCACTCATCGGCATGATTCTGTCATTGACATTACTAAATGGGCCCAAGGAAAACTTCCAGAAACCACTGTTGGTAAACACAATCCGCCGTGCCATCTGCAGATGCCAACTATAGCTCTATCATGCAAAAACGAAGCCAACTGTGGGCCAAGGCTCGTTTAAAATGGACTGTTTCAAAGTGGAAAAGTGTTCTATGGTCAGACGAGTCCAAATTTGACATTCTTGTTGGAAATCACGGCCGTCGTGTCCTCCGAGCTAAAGAGGAGGGAGACCTTCCAGCGTGTCATCAGCGTTCAGCTCAAAAGCCAGCATCTCTGATGGTATGGGGGTGCATAAGTGCATATGGCATGGGTAGCTTGCATGTTTTGGAAGGCACTATGAATGCTGAAAGGTATATAAAGGCTTTAGAGCAACATACGCTCCCCTCCAGACGATGCCTATTTCAGGGAAGGCCTTGTGTATTTCAGCAGGATAATGCAAAACCACATATTGCAGCTATTACAACAGCATGGCTTCGTCAGAGATGACGTCAAAGTCGAAAATATGTCAAAGACGACCAAACTCTTCAGCAGCTGGAAAGCTATATCCAAATTCCAACACCAAAACTCCAGAAACTCATAACCTCGATGCCCAGACGTCTTCAAACTGTTTTGAAAAGAAGAGGAGATGCTATACCATGGTAAACATGCCCCGTCCCAACTATTTTGAAACCTGTAGCAGGCATAACATTTGAAATGAGCTAATTTTGTGCATAACATTTTAACATTTATTTTTAAACATTTATGTTATCTATTTTCTATTAGTTTTCATTTTATTCAAATTTAAATAACGTCCCAGCATTTCCGGAATACTTATACATTTCATTGCAAGTTAGTTCATAGTCTTTTTTGTGTTACGTCTCCAAAATAAATATTAATATGAGCAAAGTCATGATGCCTCTATGCATTTTTGTGACAGCTGCCATTTCGCTGAAAGATGGAGACTGACTCATCTCGTCTATGATGTTGCGAGTTACAAATGACCTGATCTGTCTGTCACTTACTGTATATGCATGACACACAGACAAATAATCCCATTGTGATAAGGAAGCAAAAATACTGTACTGCATATAGTTTAGAATGGAAATTATATAGAATATGATTGGTTTTCTAAACTCAATTGACAACAAAAAATATTTTGAACCCTGCCATTATGCAAAGAAATTAAAATGACATGAAAACTGTAAATGTAGTTTAAAATGATTATTAAAAAACCCACAAATATATGCTCTTGCAATCACTGCAGAAAATGTGCACTATTTAAAATGATGATAATGATTATTGTTTTTATAGATTTAGCATATATGATCTTGGATGTAATCCAGAAGTAGTCATAGTGCATTACTTAAAAATGTGTAATATTTTCATTGCATTGTCATAAAGCAAGTGATTAGGAATTGATACTGGAACATATTTATAAAATAAAACTCTCATTTCTTGTAGTGTTGTATATAACCTCGACAGAAAATAGCAGTGAACATGGCAACAGTAAACGGCATACACATGATGGTGGAGTTAAATTAGGCAACAGAGCATGGGTGTAACATAGTAATGTAGCTATTACACTGCCTTCTGTGCGTTTCACTGGGAGCGTCCTATAATTAACACGCATGGTTGTGTTTGTTTTTAGCTTCAAAACGTTTCGAATCAAAACCTCTGTATGTGGCTAAGGATCAAACAACATCCGCAAAAGCACTTTATTTATATTTAACATACTTCATGCAATTACAGCAGCTTGTTTGTGTTTTTCATCTGTTTTCATTTCATGTCACTCATATTTCTTTATTAGTATGCTTTCTTGGAAATGTGGAGTAAACAGTCAGTTACCTTAGATGCTCAGTGTAAACAATCTTATATAACACTGTGCTTGCTTAAAACCCTTCAATTTGAGCATTAGCTTTCTCCTCTAAATCCCCATAAAGCACAAACCACTGCATATTTATAAATCTGTGCATTTGTGGGTCATATGGAGGATGCTTTGCATACGTACTGTAGCTGTACTAAAGCTGACTAAGGCACATTAATTCGAAATCTCCTTTTAGACACAGCAGGGCATGATATGATAATTAAACATTAACAACAGTCCTGACTCATGAATAATTTACAGCCAGTAAAGACCCATCTTAAGACGTTATTAAGAGTGGACGTATTGACACTGCAAACATCCAAGCTCTAGTTCCCCTTGCATTTGAATTCTCTACAGTGGTGCAGGTTTGAGAGACCCTCGGGGGAACAAAACAACCGACATGTGGCCTCGCTGCGATTCCTCGATTCCACCTGTGCCAGAGCCTCTTGGAAGAGGAAACAGTTTGTCATCTTTCATTATTGATAGTTTGATTGAGTGGGGCACCGAGAGCGAACTCTCTGCCTTGCCGGTGTGGTTCTGAGTTAATGCATAGCAGAGTGAGGAGGGAGAGTGCTTTGTTTTTATTCTTGTGTCTCTGTTTGTCCAAATAAGGATGACATCTGAGAAAACAGTCTTAGACGTTCCATCTTTTGTGGTACCACTTAGAGGTGGATTCGAATGGTAGACTGTTAGTTCCATATATTAAGTTTGTATAAGCATTTTACAAATTTTTTACATTATTACACCTTGTCTAAACTGAATATGAGCAGCATGATACGATGAATCAAAAGCAAACATAACCCATCATAATCTTTGAACTGGATGTGGCACAGCATGGCCTATATTGTTATCCTATATAATGATAGTCCTAAAGTGTTGAATTAATAGGGTTCTGATGCAACCCAGTCTCATTGGAAATATATGTTTGTGGCGACATGTCTGCAACACTGATATCACGTTCCTTACTGCACATTTCACAGAAGCGTCAAAGTTAATGCCCAGTGAGTGGTGCTAAAACGCGCATTCAATTTGTGACTGTGGCCACATTTTTATTGTGTTGTTTCAGGAACGTATTGCAGCATTTTTATGAGGTTGCTTCAGGTACGTATTGCGGTGGATCAGAATTTAAATGTCCAGCAAGTGTTGCTAAATAGTTAATGCTCTATTGTGTTGGAAAATAACAAACTCCCTACACCAAACCCAACCCTTAACCTACACAGTAGTGTTAATGAAAGCAAAAGTGATATAAAAATGCATTCCCTGATGCAACCGTGCTATTTTAACTTCCTTCTACACATGGTTTAATCTGTTTTGTCAAACCGTAGATTCACAGAATAAGTACCAGAGCACTTCACCTTGTGTGAGCTATACCGAACAAACCTGCTGTTTCGGAAAACCCATACATATATATGTTTCTGTATATGTGACGTTAACATTCAAAAGTACCCGTTTTCAAATCTCGGAGCATGATACATTTGTTTTGAAGTCATAGGATGATACTGTGCAAGGAATTGTGCGAAAATTAGGCTTTCTTAATCAAAACTCTGGCTCTGTAAATCATACTTTGTTTAAAAAGGAATAAAAGTTGTTGAAGTTTTACTGTCTCTAGAGTTCATTTCAACTGGAAACTGCAGAAAATCGTACATATAGGTATATATTTTGCAGAGGTAAACATTTCTGATGAGTAGTTCAGATGATGAAGGTGCGATCATATTACTGCGGTTTTGGAAAAGAGTCCTGACTAATTAATTTCTCCAACGATGCATCATACTACGGTAGTTAAGCAGTGAGTTACATTGTTGTCTGGTAAACAGATCCCTGATTGGCTACTGTAGATTTATGTAACCTCTGGGTTCAACTCCAGATGCGAGTATCTTAAGCAGATCGGGCAACTCAACTCAACTGGCTAAAGGAAAAGTAATTGTCTATATGCAATACTATATATTTTTGAGAGTAAGAACCACCATGATGTAGAAGTTTGTCCAAAAGGAGACGAACAGTTCAAACAAGGAAGTTCGAAGCAGAGTTGAAGTCAAAAAAGGCAAATCATCTTCATGTGATCACACTTTCCACCCAATATCATTAGCACCTTCATTTTCAACACGGTTTGTCAGTGCTGTGAGCCATTAAAATATATCTTTCACACACCCCAAATAGAAGCTTTCCCATAGATAATCTGCCCTCTAACAGTGCTAGCAAGTGTGACATTAAGTTTTATCTATAATTAAAGTTAAACTAAGAACTTTGATACTGATACGAACAATTAATTCAAGAATGATGTTGCATTAAATGGTTGCAGGCTAGATACAAACAGTAAGCTTGAACCGAGTGAGTGAAACCTATTCATAATTGTTTTTTCAGTTTATTACAATCACCTTAAAGTCTGTGTCAACTGGAAGTTGCGACCAAATTGTGAGAATGTTGAATTAGGAAAAATAGAGCGAGGGGCTAGATTTCAGCCCACATTCTCAACATCTCTAGCTCACTGCAGACTGACACTTGAGGACATCAATTTGAAGGAAGGAACCGCGTTTCCGAGGGAAAGCACATTTTCAGATTTTGACCAAAGATTATAAAGAATTTTTTTTTTTTTCTGTGGATTAATTGTTCAACACACAACTGGTAATGTGCACTAACAAAGTAAATAGGGGCAGTTTTGATTTCATGTGGACTTAAAGACAATGATGTTACAACAGCAATGGCATTTACCTCAGTCCGTAAAGAACAGTGCCATCTGGATGGAGCCGAATCATTCGGTTCTTCACCGTCACACCGTGCAGGAAAGACTTCTTGTCATTCAGGAAGTAGGTATCTGGGAGCCATAACTGATCAGCCACACGGTTGTCCAAAGTGAGGTTCAAAGCCATCTCAGAATAGGCCAACCGTTTATCCCTCCAGCTTTGTTGGAAATACATGGTGATGGTGTAGTCCTGCAAAGAGCACAGCAAATCAGATTGAGGTAAAGTCTTATTTTTTTGTTATTTACAATGGCATATAACTTCAGTTGGCAAAAGTAATACTTGATATGCAAACATATTTGATTGCAACCTTAATCGAGTATGATGTTTCGAATGAAAAAAAAAATCAATGTCTTATGTGTTTGCTCTGGTTTGACAGAATTGGAACAAGCAGAAAGGCCAACTCATTATAGAGCATGTAATGAAAACATTATGGCATAGATTAAGATGTGTACCAACATTGATATTGATTAAATAAGCAGCAAAATATACTGTTTTGATGGGATTAGATCCATCTGAGCAGTGACTTTTGGATGTAGGGCAAACAGGACACTCTTAAGATCCACTGATATTGCTTCAACGCCAACTGTGAACTACATTTTAACGATGAATCATTATATATAGACACTAGTCTAATGTAATAAACCAACATTTAATTGTGCTGCATGATTTAAGGAAATGGTCAGCAAAGCTATAAAGTGCTTGATTCACTCAACAAGGCCCTTGTTTACAAACTGTGTATTTCAGCCAATATTTTCTGTACATTTGATGACTGATAAACAAATAAACGTCATAACCAAATGCAAACTTTACAATTTGGTTTACAATAAGTGCTTATCAGTACATTCGACAGTACACCTACATTTCAAAGACAATACATGTAATTATGAAATTACTGATGCATTTAAAGTTAGCATGAAATTTAAGTTCACCCAATCGATTTTCTAAATACATGTTTGTTTTTTTCGTTGTCTATGATCCATTACACTCGGATGTATGGCACAAAATGGAAGAAAATATATATCTCTATACTTTAATCAGTTTTCTTTTTTCTTCCAGTCTTTAGGCCCTCTTATGTTGCAAAGCACTTTTCTCTACATTTATTAAATGTCCAGGGAAAGGGAAGTCAAACAAAACATCCGACAGAAGAACGCGTGGTACAGTATCTTCAAAACACCACAGTACAAAGACATTCCAGCAGTACCTTCATGATGGACAAATCAAAGAGACACACTTGTTCTTGAGGACAAGGGGGAAAGTGAAGGAAAACAACTTCATACTTGAGTGAATACTTCAAACAAATTAAAATCAAATCTTCTGACTGAAACTGTATGGAAATTCTTCAGTGGCCATCCATGGAGGGACTGCAGTTGGAAGAAAACATGGCATCATCTCTGTCTCTCCCAGCTTTCGTCTCTGATATCTGTCTTCTTATGACACTTTTTAATGACTTAGCTAGACTTTAAAAAATAGTTCCTCAAACTAGTATTTTTTTTAAACAAATGATCAAGAAAAAAATTGTGATAGTCAACATCAGAAGGCCAACTAAATATTATGAACCGCATGCAACAAAGAGAGCGAGCCACAATCCACAATGTTATCACAACTATTAATTAATACTCCCAGATGAGGACATACTGTAGAAAACATCATGGATAACAGTTTCTATAACTGTTTATTTGATTCATGTGTGACTAGAAGGTAACTTTCACTATAAGGAACAAAACAGTTGTGGTTTATATAGTTTGACACACACTAAGAAAGGCCAAAACTTTTATTTTGTATCTGTAAAAAAACAAACACATGGATCAGGTTTTCACAGAAATGTTGGTTTAAATAAACAACTTTCTACTTTTATTTTAGGAATAAATATTTGCTGACAATCAAAATTAAACAGAATTTTGAATAAATATACATTTTGAAAAATACTGAGTATGAACAAACGAGTTTGTCTCATGTGGTAATTTTGTAATTACTGATAAATAATCACAAAATGTTCATAATCATATTTTAGAGAAACTACTAGATGAGTTTAGATTGTTATGTCTGTACATTCTGTCAATTAGAAATAAAGCCTTTGTGAAGCTAGTGTGCTGTTCCTTCAATGTCCCGGAGCGATTTCATGCAAAGATCTAGAAAAATCTCACTGTCATCAGATTTGAATTGAATTTCACTTGGAGCTTGATAATGCTTCAACCAGAGCTAATTAACACACCTGCAGTTTAATGCAAGCATCACAAGGAGACGGCTTGCAGCATAAACACTGTCTAAACCTGATGACGGTTTAAAACAATTCGTTCTACAGCAGTGATACTCACAGAAATGAGTCAGATTAAGAACAACAACTAATTATAGTGAATACATTTGAGTTCTAAACTAGGAAATACTACACTAGATGTTCCCGCTACTTTCAGTTCGCTGAGCTAAAAACTTCCAAATAGGTTGTTTGCAAACACTGATGACGCGCAAAATGCAGCTGGAAGGCAGGAAGTGATTTTTCTCCATAGGAATCAGTAGGAGAAACTCAAGATGCCTGTGTATTGCGTTGTTTATGAATGTTCAAATCAGTCAAACGGAGAAAACACAAGGACCTTTTATCGTGTATGAAAATGTGTTCTTCATAAAGGGGGAAAAGTCAAGAAATTGACTGAAAAACGCAGGAAAAAGTGGCTTGTAACCCTGCGTCTGCGGTCGGGAGGAGCCGATCAGATACTGCTCGTGTGTGCAAATGGTTAATATAAGATATCATAATATATTAATAAAGACATATATAAATAGATACAAGGTGACCCAGTCCGAATTCACTCAGTGCTAAAAGCCACACGTAGACACGACGTAAATAAGATATTATTTACAGTTCAGAGAGCTTCACTGATTATAAAGGAACCGTGAGAGTGTGATAAACAGCATTCGTGATTACATGGAAGCGTCATTTGCTCGTATTCTAGGCTATAATCAAATCAGAATTTAAATAAAAGTTGTTTTACGTGCTGCTAACAGGGCCCACGGCCGCATACCCTGTACATGCAGCAAAGTTTCAGGAGTTGACATATATCCCACATTCCTCTTATAAATACGGGATTCACTTAAAAATTAGATTATTTACAGTCAGGGTAAGTTGCTTAGCCTATATCCACCGTTTCAATGGCATGCGAGTGTTTCAATTTAGTTCAAAAATCGCTCCTCTTTATAACATAAGGATCACATAACATTGTGTTTTTCTGTTTATACCGTTCTCTTGTTATAGCACCTAAACCAGTACAGTACGGACTTTCCTCCATCTCATCCGTTCTTTTTTTTCAGTCACTCCTGACACATTGCTGCATAAAGGGTTTGTGTACGTTGGTCCTAGCAGCACGTAAAACAAAAGTTTTATTCAAATTATGAATTGTTTACAGCCTAGACAGCGAGTAAATAGCGCTTGTATATAATCACTAAAAAGCTGTCACTCCCTTCAATTTATTGCAATCTCACAATGTTCCGTTATAATCAATAAAGCTCTCTGAACTGCAAATAATATCTTATTTACATCGTGTCTGCGTGTGGCATTTAGCATTGAGTTACTTCTGACTTCTAACCCTGCTTGAGGTGGCAGCCCTGGATTATCTATTTATATCTGTATTAATATCTTAATATTATATCTTATATTAACCATTTGCACAAGTGAGCATTATCGGCTCCTCCCGACCGCAGACGCAGGTTTACAAGCCACTTTTCCTGCATTTTTCAGTCAATTTCTTGACTTTTCCCCCTTTATGAACAACACGTTCATACACGATAGGTCCTTGTGTTTTCTCCATTTGACCGATTTGAGCGTTCATAAACAACTAAAAACACAAGCATCTTGAGTTTCTGCTACTGATTCCTATGGAGAAAAATCACTTGCCCTCCAGCTGCATTTCGCACCACAGCAGTGACGTCATGTGTAAACAACCTATTAGGGTCAATACAATTTAATTTAAATGCATTTTAGGTACTGTACTATTTTTGGAAGACGTACAAGTTTACAATGGACTATGGATGCATATTTCTTTGCTGTTAACCTTTAATGTCACAGTTCTGGCCCGTCACGAGTGAATAGTTTGGGCTAATCAGCAATGTCACAACAACTTTAAAAAAATATATTTTGGTGTACTTTCGCTAAACAATCTACTTCTCTGAAGTTGAATAAATATATATATATATATATATATATATATATATATAGTCTAAAATGTCTGTTTAATTCTGCCCACAATCACTCTAACACACATCAGAGTGTAATTACGACTTCTAGGAAGTTCCTTGGAACACTTAAACGAAGCATATATTTAACTAGTAGCCAATTTTCAACTCCATTTTGATTGCCTCATCAACCTTTTTCTCAGAGGCAAAACTGGACAGTGAGAAATGTCAAAGCTGTAAAATGAACTTGCCCCATAAATAATCTTCAAAGTACCCTTTGAAAGAAGCGTTTAGTTATGAATTATTCTGTGAAGAAAAAAAAGTGAAATTGTTTCCTAAAAATGAGGAGCTAATGTATTCTGTTCACACATCTGCTTGGCTGGGTTTATTTTAGTCAGGTGAAGACTGCTGTCTGCGATGACTGTCAAAGGGCCCTCTCTGATGATGAGGACACGGCATGCTTTAGGGGCTTCTGGGAACTGAAGTCCCCACAAGTTCAGCCATCTAATTGACACAGAGGGTCTTAATGTAGTGAATCACACCCAAGCCCACTTGACAGGTTGTCATTTCTAAATCACAGAATTCAAATGCTATGTTTGATGTATAATTTACATCTTTCCATGTTTCCAGTCACACTTTGCATACAGTATAGTACATTTCCTCATTGCTACTGTCTTTAGCAAGTCACGTTCTTCGCACCAGCACTAATGTGGAAGCAGCTTTATTCTTCTAGTGTTCTCTGAAAATTTCCCAATAAGAAATCTAATCTAGGATCATATTTCCTGCTGTCAAACCATTATTATCCGACAGTAACCTGAGGAAAACTGATCCAGGTGCAGCACTTCCTCTCTGGGGTGCTTTATGGATTCAGGCCACAGTCATTGAAGCCAAGGCACTAATAAAACCAAAGGCCCTGACTCTGCATGAAGAAATGATGAATGCAGTAAGTCTGCATGGGGTCTCCACGGTAAGTATGTATAGGGAGTTGTCAGCAGAAATGTAGATGACTGCTCTTTAAGTAAACTGCTTTTTAAGGGCTCCAGGGTGGTGTTTAACTTGAGGTGATGGTCCAGAGCCAAAAGGTCTACTGATGCTACATAATTGGTCATGACCGCAGTTATACATAATCAAGCATACTGATAATTTTCTTACATAACACCTTGAAGACTCAATAAAACAGCCTTTAAACATACTGTATTTTTTTAAAGAAACATACATTAAATTATTCAGTAAATTCTAAACTTGTACTCAAAGAAAGTCTGTACAAATACATCCCAGTGTACTGTGTTGATATGAAGGAATTTTCCATACTGATTTTTTTCTATACATATATTTTGCACATATTTTAAATTGCACATTGCATTGTGTAATTTTAAGGTTTAAAATCTTTTTGTAGATTTCCTGAAATTTTCTGTAAGGACATTAGCTGTTTTCTTACAGTGTAGAACAATAATTAAACACAATAAACCAAATAATATATTGACTTTGTAAATACACTTTTTATAATGCATATAGTGCATCAGACACAATAATTAATATTGACATATCAGGTTCCTCTTTATGATATTCTAACAGCAATCAGCAACAACAATAATGAATAATGACAAATGAATGTTACTAACCATGTTGACTTCTGAAATCGAGTCAATACTGGCAATATTTATGCTCATTCCCACAACGACTGGAGGACCTAAAGAAAAGAAAAAACAAACAAAGAGAGAGAGAGAGAAGTTTAGGCAATTATAACATAATTGCATTGTAGCAACATCAATCAGTAAGAAGTGTACCTACAACGAGGAGCAAAACAAGAATCTAAGCATAAAAGTGGAGAAAAAGCCAAATACACTTCAACTTGTGGATATCTAATTCACTTGGTAATAAGTGCTTCAAAAAGACACTAAAGTGGTCAAATGTCCGGTGATTATTTCATTCTGTTCTCATTGAATCAACCCCGAACCTTGTAAACACATCTTTGTTTCCGGACAGAATTCATTCTGAGCTCTAACTCCTGGAAGTTCTGTAAAGCTTACCAATCAGAATACAGCTTGGCAAAAAGAAAGAAAAAAAAGCTTTCCAGATTCGTGTTGCAATATGCATCAGACGGTCAGTGAACAGAGTGTAGGTGTGCGGTCTGAGACTGAGACTAACAACCTTGTAAACATTGGCGGAGTTTGCCTTTTCTGTATGTGGGTGCAAGTGAGAACGCCTGTGTTACAAAAGGCACCAAAAAAACGAATAAAGCATAGACCACATAGCTACAAAGAAAAAAAATGCATGACAATGGGCCAGAATTACTCATGGCATTCATTGTTTAGCCAAAGCATTTACCTCAAATAATATGCCTTCCTTTAATTGGTTTATATATGAATTGGGAATTGGGTTGCACTTTATTTCACAGTACGTGCACTCACATGTACTTACAGTGTACCTACAGAAGAACGTACTGGTAATATAAGGTAACTACATGGGGTAGGTTCAGGGTTAGTACCTATTTATTGTAATTACTATAATAAGTACCTAGTATGTACAAAGTGCTACCGGGGATTGTTTACTAAATATATGCACACCAATCTGAGGTTTACTGAAAAATACATCTCCTTCAATTACTCTGCATGATTAATTTACTAAATATGGCATTTGCCTTGGTGGCGAGGGGTTAGTCAACTTGCATGGGAAAAATGTACAACCAGTACACTATGAATATTAAAATGAGCCTTATTCTTTATTGCTGGATCAGTCAACAAAACCACCGGTTAGTTACGACAAACAAGAAGAAGCTGTAAGCGTATGGAAAACTGTCATAAAATTAATATTCCTTAATTATTTCAAATTCTGTGATTATACATATTATACAATGAATTATAAATAGTATTTAACAACAGTATTATTATTATTATTATTATTATAAGAATATTTACATACATTTTAATAATGCAGCATTTTAAAATATATCTTTAATAGGAGAGCAGGTGTGTTCCTGCCTTTGAGTTGTGATAGAAGATATTTTCAGAGACAAACATAAAAATTAGAGGTGTGTTTAACAGTTTCTTTTGGAGAATCCATGTGTGTGTGTCTGTATGTATTTGTGTGTTTGTTTGTTTGCCCATGAATACCATTGAGGATGGCCAAAGCAACATCAAGAAACAAGAATTGGGTATGATTTAGCCATAATTAACTCATTATGTACTTAACAAAACTGATGACTAAGAAGAACATAGAGTAACTACAGATTAATCACAAAAGATGCCTGGAGGAGCTGAAAAGCCAGGTTAAAAAAGAAAGGCATTGGAGGATGACGCGGCCAAATGTGCCAAACTGACAAATATATTTCCAAGAAGACAAACTTGGACACGTGAACTGGCGACTCAAGGTACAGTGACTAGTAACATTTACAGTTATGCATTTGGCAAACGCTTTTATCAAAGGACATTGAAGGACTTTTGTTTATTTGGTTTAGTTTTTTTTGTATTGATAGCCTGTTTCAATTAAATGTAAGTAACATTGTAATTACATTGACATGGATATAAAAAAACAATAGTGCAAAAAGTATATTTCTTACTGCACTAACTGTTACTTCATTTTCGTTTGAATGCAAACCATTTTTTCATAATGTAACAGTTGGACTCTTTGTTGCAGACAACTCAGTATGGTATTTGTTATTGATATTTATGGCCATATTTACATTATTCATATTTTTTATTGAAATATGTCAAATATAAATATAACAGGATAGTAAGAACAGATCTGTCACTTCATTTATCCAGATTCCACCACGGTGGGAGGGGGTTGGATGGGGATAGGTGTTGGGCTGGTCTTAAACATTACACTCCCGGGCTGAAAATGGATCCCACTCCGGCCCTGATGCACAGTAAGGCTAAGAACATCCAAATGTTCCCCTTGATATATTCATAAGGTCGAGATAGGGATTCAGTCTTTTGAGGTTCTTTCAATGAATCAGTTGATTTAGTGTACATGAAAATAAAATACTCTTAAATAAAACAAAAAAGTATTTTTTTTCTCTATTCAATATGATATAAATTCTGCTAATACATTTCTTTGGAAATTTTATTTTCCTTTAAATTAAATAAATAAATAAATAAATACAGTATATGTTCTGAGATTTCCTTTTGTTGTCATCCATCTTCTGTGCTGTCTTAAAAATATCTCTAAGATGTCATCCAGACACACTGAAGAAAAAAACGATCGTTCTTTTAAATGCAGTTTTGAAATATTTACTAACTGATCACTTGACTGAGAGTGCAGTCTTCCATCTCTCTGTGTATTCTCTCCATCTTCTTTGTGCAGTGGTACTTTTCACCCCATCTTTTAACTTCTAATATGTTTGCATGGCATCCCGGCTCACTCTTAAATGCCCGCAGTAATGTTACTATCTCACCCCACCTCATAAAATCAGAAGAGGGAGAGAAAGAGAGCGAAACGGCGCTTGCGGAGTAAAGAGAGAAAAATGGAGCTATTTCCTGTGCGCTTTGTGAAGGCAACCAGCAAGAATTTTCCCAGGAGATGTCAAAGTACATTCATTGGCTAGTTGTAAACAGCAAAGCCTGAAATCTTCCACACGCTCATGCCGCTACATATTTTTGACCCATGCTTCCATGAAACCAAGGAACGTTGGAGAAGGCTGCCCCGGATACGCTCTCTCTTGGCTTCCATGCCACGGCTCGAAATAAAACCACTTACCTGAGTCTGAGGCTCTTAGAGAGAAAGAGTGTTTTGGCCTACTCTACTACTACTCCGGTCATTAGGAAGTGCTGCGAATGTTAGCCATCTTCCTTATAAACACTTGTGCTGCCGCAGCTTAAAAGAATGTTCTGGGTTCAAGATGTTCAAGAGGATCTGTGACATGCTGTCATTTATTTGCAAAACCACATTTAGTCTGTTGAGGGTTTAAAGCTCAATTGTCTAAAAATGCCTGGACTACATTTTAGGCAGATACAATTCTGTTTATGTGTGAATGATGTAGTTTCTTAGGCGTAAAAGATCTTGAGATTGTCTGCCAGTCCCCTGCTTGAGGCTTCAATCTAACCCAAAACAAAATGAGGAATGTCTTTGATACAAGCTAGCTCAATATATCTGTACAAAGGTTATAGAACAACTTTGTAAATGCATTGTATCATTTTATTTGAATGTTTACATCACTAGTAAGTCCCAGAGCACTATACCATATATTCACAAATCGTAAAAAGTACATGCTCTCAGTTTGGAATGCTGTATATCTAGGATAAAATATACAGTATATTATTTTTGGTGAATTAATGAATAATCAGAATTTATTGTTAAAATGATTTAAAGAAAATATGTCCAAATGTTTAAAGAATGCTTCCACAATAACAATCAAATTCAGTTTACTACAAACTGGTCATAAGAGGTTTATCAGGTTGACTAAGCAAAAGCAGAAATATAACAGAGTGCATGAAAATGCACAAAATGTACAAAAATGTATTTTACAGCTGTGTATATTGTATGTTATTATGATTTTGGGTTCAATAAAAGATAAGATCAGCATTGGTAGCATAATATTTGATAAGACATTTGTATTGGAAGTCACTGGGGCCAAACTTTGGAGTATGTGATGGCTTCATGAAGCAGAAATGTGAAGCTTATAATTTTATTTATAATAATAATAATAATAATAATAATGTCAAAATTTGTGTATTATTCGAGCTATAAAGGTGTTTAGGGCTTTGCGTTCCAAAGACAACGAAACTGCAACAATGGTTTTGACAGAAAATATGAGTATGTTTTTTTTCACACTAAAATCATGTTAATATGCATACTGTTTATATCAAGTGGCAGTTAGTCATAATCAACATTATGCCACACATTCTGTCAACTGATCATAACTTGTACTGATCTGGGAATATTATCTCTGATTTGATAGTAAAAAAGAAACAAGGCCATTCATCAAGAACGTATTTCGACTGCATATAATGACATTTAAAACATCTTTAAATGAAATCACATGCTGCAAAGCTTTGTCTAAAGAAACACAAAATGGCCAATCGTTCCAACTTGAAGCTGTCAAATGTTCATTAGGACTATTTGCGCCGTTACTCCTTTTGAGTACCCTGACATTTTGAATTTATTTGGTTAATGCTACAAGGCACCTGTACCTCCCCCGTTCTGAACCTCACCACCAGCACCACCTCAGGAATTCAGTGAGTTTCCACCAGTTTTTTTCCCTCTCCAACTGCACTGGCAGATGGCACCATCATCTGTATACATATTTAAATGACAAATGTAAGGCAGGTGGCTTCTCTAGAGAAGCTATCTCCATTCAGAGGGCCACTTTTCTCCCCCAATGCCTTTGTTTTGCTAAACCGAGGCCAGATCACATGGAAGTCAGGCCCAGCAAAAAAAGAGAAAACCATGTAGAAACAGCAAAAATAGCAGTTCTGACGGAACACAAGTGCCAAGGATACTGCGTCCCGGGCTGAATTCTCGTGGGTCGCCGCTTTTTCCCTAAGCAGGTTTTCACTGACACAGCAATGTATCTCTCCTGCAGGTAATGATGACGGTAATGCCTAGCGTTTGTGTTGAACCTCTTTCCTTAGGAGAGAGCTGAAAGTGCTTACTGGTGGGGGGTGAAGGAAACTTATAGCAAGTCGATCTGGGTGATGTATAGCCGCAAGTCTTTGGCATAACAGCAGATTGCCAAGAATGTATCGCCCCAATTAGTTCAGAAGTTGATGAGCTCTCGTGGCATAACGGAGCATAATATAAATATGTCTCAGTTTGTGCTAAACAAATACATACCTATGGGTCGGGAGTCCCTCACCGTAGGTAGGACTAAGTGAGGTGCCCTACAGCGCCCTCTACTGAGGCTAAATGGTCTTACAGGGCTATTGCATCTTTCTGCGTTTGCTGTAAAGCATTCTGTTTCATTCCGAAGACAAGATATCAGTGCTCTCGGACTGAAGTGTGCATATAGGTGTGTGTGTATAGATTTTCCTACAAATACAATATGAACACATTTCTAAGCATTTTATGTGTAACTGTTTGCAATTGCATGTGAATTAGAGTAAGGAAAGGCCCACATTCCTTTCATCAACGCAGTCACGCACAGCACCATACATGGAGAAATAGAGTGGCGAAGAAAATACCACTCTTCCAACCGATTCAAAATTCTAATCATCAACTCATTGCTTAGCAACAGAGGGGTTCCATAGCAACAAGGCAGCATTGTCACTCTTACATTGCAACGAGAGACACGGTGCTTTTTCATACATTGTATTCAATCTGCTTCCTTTTTCCCTCACATGAATGGCCAAACGTTGGCATCGTGTCCTTTTGTCAGATGAGGAACATATATGACGACTCTGTTAAATCATTAGAGATTTCATTCAGAGACACTGAAGATTGGACACATATAGTAATAGATGTTCCAGGTGCATGTTTAAAACATGAAGCGTTCGCATGTGCCAGGATGAAAGGAGAATACTTATATGTTTCTCTACCTGACATTTATAGCTATTAATGCATTATTGACATTTTAAAGTCTCTGGATGTGGTGAGTCACAACAATGTCTTTATTATGCTTAAGTACTCATAGGAATCACCTACACTAAAAATAACTAACTAAATTAAATGGATGGTAACCATTTAATTTAATGTCTATTGGAAGAAAAAAATCATACAAATCATGAGTTTGTTTGTATATATGTAAGAACAAGCAAAAACTGCAAACCCTGAGTAGGAAATAAAACAGCTAAATTTCAGTCCCTTTTTTGGACCCTATTCGTGAAATGTGTCTCCTGTATTGATTTAAATGGTGTTCATCACTTTATACATTTTGACTGTTGTTTAGTCATTGCCGTGACACTTTTTGTTAAACCGCACAGTTTTTTCTTTACTTAATAGTACTTCAGCATTAATGTACATTTGGAAAGGTAATTTGTGTAGCCTATCTGTTGCAAACAAAACAACTTTGTGATACTGACAGTCTTTGATGAATTAAAGCACTGCAAACTCAGAGGCCAGAACAAAGAGATAAATGTGTACAGCTCTGCAAGTTTTACGAAACTCAGCAAGCAGCCATATGGCTCTGCACATTTGCAGAAATACACATCAGCAAGAAGAAGCACCTAGCCGAACTGTATGGGATGATATTTGACTCAAAATGATTAATAGATGCACGCACAATAGAACTGCGTCAACCTGCAGTAGACTTTCAGGACTATACTTTGAGTTTTCAGATATATTTCAAACAAACACACTGTATATACAATGATATAAGCTGTGTGAATAATGCTGTCATCACAGTCCATGTTAAGTAGGGTGGCCACAAAAATGAGGGCACTTAGCAGAATTCAGTGAAGCCAGGGTAAAAACTGAAACACAATCCCAAACCTATAAACATTAAGGGGCGATATTTACCCCCTAAGGGCAACTTATCAAAACTTTTATGAGTCCCCTTTCATGTAAATTCTTAAATGGCACTAGGATATAGTAGGATATAATGCATTTACATAATATAATATAATAGAATAGAATTCCATTCATTTGATATGTTACAAATCAAATAAAATCAGTATCAATGAAATCCACCTTTGCACTGCAAAGCTGCTTCTGCAGTGGCATTTAGATGAACACAATGCATTATCTTGTCTTGGACTTTATTGCATATTCTTAATCCTTTTTGTCTTTTGGGATTTATTGTCTGTTCTCCTTCTGCCCACTTTTCCTCGAGAAGATAACAAAATAAGATTTTCATTGTATCTAACACTTATGACTTTAAAGATCTTGAAACTTTGAAATCTCAAAATGTTTAATGTTCTGAGATTAATGTTTTATAATATCAAATATATTGAATACAAACATGTGAAATGTTGGTGGGGGGAGTTATACTTTGAAACGGGTTCTGTCTAGTCATTGATTGATTTATTCAAAATGGCTGATTCATTCAGAAATAGCAAATGACTGTCTTAATGCACAGCTCATTAAATTATTGATTCACCTGATTCGTTAGAAACACGACTGTGTGATGATCTTCAACACAGTGGTTTTGCTGTGATTTTGTTGGAATTGCTTTCAATGGAATTATTTAGCAATTATTTAGTTTGATATTGGCAATATTGTGTCTAAAATGCATCAGTGTATTAACTTACACATATCATATTATTTAATAATTATACACCATTGGATATAAATATAATATGGCGATAATCTTAAAAGAAGTGAGCATTCAGCATTCAGAGTGTCCGACATCGAGTCGGTTGTTCTAATGGAATCCGGAAGGTCAATGGTTCCCAACGGCTCTTTTGAGGTATAATAATGAAATGGGTTTTCAAACATGCTTCCTGGCCGTTGAGCCAGTCGCATCCATCTCAGGCCCTGCGATAAATGACATGTCTTTCACTGTGTATTTATCTGAGACGATCACAGGGCCGTATCCTGTCCTTGACAGATCCCTCCTGACTCCCAAGGACTAGTCTTCCACATCCATCACCGGGGGTGCGAAGAGGGTCCCGTGGGATGTGCGTTATTGTGTTGCGCCTTCACCTGCAGCCTGTCTCGTCATAGCTGCTAAAACAAGCGGTTTGTAGCTGAACAATGAAGTGTGCTTTATATGGCTACGTGCCTGCTAATATTCTTCTTCGTTCTCCTTCGAAGCATAACCGCCTAACACGCACATACATAGCACGTTCCTCTAGTAAAAGAGGACTGCAGCGTGAGAGGATGTGAAAGGAACAGCCTCCTCAAGCATTTTCTGTTCGACCGGCTCTCTCCCCATAAATCAGAAGGCATTCTCTGCTCATCGGGATAGAGATCATTTGTGCAGTGCTTGTCCATTTATCGCCCTACTCTGACAATGCCGCACTTTTGTGCTGAATGCGCGCTACTTTTGCATCCAGCATTGATGCACGTTCAGCCCACACACGCCAAAAAAGCTGCTTTTCTTTTAAGCGTCGGCACATGTGAGAGAAGCCGTGTGGCTGCTTGCAGGAGTCAAGTTAATTAATAGCTGGAGTATTGTAGGTGTATTCATTATTAATTAAGAGACTTTATGCCAGCTGGGAGAGATGTCAGCAATTAGGGGAGATTTTGCAGTGTGCAGTTGTCCTTGGATATGGGAGTCTGTCCCCTGTGAGGCACAGAACACTTTGAGTCATACGGGTTTATCAGACCCATAACTTAACTGTTTGGGGGGTCTTTGCATTTTATCACTAGTACCTCCTTTCTCAGAATGAGGTCATTTTCTAATGGAATGTTACCTGACTTCGTGGGCATCATGTGGATAATGGGGCAAATAGGTAAAAAGGTGAAGCCATAGATTGTAAAAAAGGATTGAAGACACGTTTACACTTCCTTAGAAAAGTGTAACCAACGCATCTCAGCATATCCCATGTCATCTTGTGCCGATGACATCATTTGGAGCCAGAGTCTGCGCAGTACTGAATTATTTGGAGCTGGAGTCTTAGCAGTAGTGATTCATTTGGAGCTCGATTCTGAGCAGTAGTGATTCATTTGGAGCTGGAGTCTGAGCAGTAGTGATTCATTTGGAGCTGGAGTCTGAGCAGTAGTGATTCATTTGGAGCTGGAGTCTGAGCAGTAGTGATTCATTTGGAGCTGGAGTCTGAGCAGTAGTGATTCATTTGGAGCTGGAGTCTGAGCAGTAGTGATTCATTTGGAGCTGGAGTCTGAGCAGTAGTGATTCATTTGGAGCTGGAGTCTGAGCAGTAGTGATTCATTTGGAGCTGGAGTCTGAGCAGTAGTGATTCATTTTGAGCTGGAGTCTGAGCAGTAGTGATTAATTTGGAGCTTGAGTCTGAGCAGTAGTGATTCATTTGGAGCTGGAGTCTGAGCAGTAGTGATTCATTTGGAGCTGGAGTCTGAGCAGTAGTGATTCATTTGGAGCTGGAGTCTGAGCAGTAGTGATTTATTTGGAGCTCGAGTCTGAGCAGTAGTGATTCATTTGGAGCTGGAGTCTGAGCAGTAGTGATTCATTTGGAGCTGGAGTCTGAGCAGTAGTGATTATTTGGAGCTCTGAGCAGAGTCTGAGCAGTAGTGATTCATTGGAGCTGGAGCTTGGAGTCTGAGCAGTAGTGATTCATTTGGAGCTGGAGTCTGAGCAGTAGTGATTCATTTGGAGCTGAGTCTGAGCAGTAGTGATTCATTTGGAGCTCGAGTCTGAGCAGTAGTGATTCATTTGGAGCTCGAGTCTGAGCAGTAGTGATTCATTTGGAGCTGGAGTCTGAGCAGTAGTGATTCATTTGGAGCTGGAGTCTGAGCAGTAGTGATTCATTTGGAGCTCGATTCTGAGCAGTAGTGATTGATTTGGAGCTCGAGTCTGAGCAGTAGTGATTCATTTGGAGCTGGAGTCTGAGCAGTAGTGATTCATTTGGAGCTCGAGTCTGAGCAGTACTGATTTATTTGGAGCCCGAGTCTTAGCAGTAGTGATTCATTATTAGCCCAAGGGCGAATTCCAAACGGAAGTGAGCACCCCTATGCCCTACTCCCTTCGAAGGGTAGAGCCCTTTGAAGTGAGTTCATTGAAGGGTGTAAGGCATTACTGTCTCGTATAGGCGTTTTAAACTCCCATGGCAAATGGATAAACTGACCAGATGTTACCTTGACAACGCTGCAAGCTTTCAGCGCTCCATTAGTTGTTGCAAATAAATATTTCTTCTTATTATTCGTTTATTCAAATATTGTCTAATTGTGTCTTATTTAACTACTATTCAACTTTTTCAAACTTGCTTACACTACCGTCTTAAATCATATTTCTATATCTGATGAAAAATATTTTGTAATAAATTAAAATAAAGACACATTTAATTAGCCTATTCTACTTATGATTGTATGTGGTCGAAATCAACACCAACTTTGCTTTAAAATGCATCGCAAGAGCTCCTATCTGAAGATCACATGATCACAAATGTCGCCAGGGTCTATTTATGTGCTGCTCATAAAAAACATGCTGAAAGTTTAATCAACCGAATGGAACATGAATACAGTTGCCTAGATACGCAACATGTCACACCCGAGGCCATAAATCAAATACATGTTTTGTTTTTTAGTTTTCTCTTGCAACAGAAACCGTTCTTTGTTTATAATAATGCTAATTGTTATTTTTAATATTCACACTAGGAAATAAAATTACTCCAAACTGATCTTCCACAATTCACTTCCGTGAAGTGACCATTGCATGTCCCCTTCGCTAACGGACTTCTGGAAGGGCCCTTCGTTAAGGGATTCAGTTGCTACATCCCTACAAATGGCGTCCCCTTCCCGAAGTGCCCTTCAAGGGCTCAAATAAGCCGTTTGAAACTTGTCCCAAGTCTGAGCAGTAGTGATTTATTTGGAGCCTGAGTCTGCACAATAATGATTCATTATTATTCATTAATTTTCAAATTCATTAATGACTCAGAGCCTGAGTCTGCACAGTAGTGATCGTGAGCTGGAGCTGCAGCTTCAAAGTCCTGCCCAAACCTCCTGCAGAGCCAATCACAAACTCACAATCATGACACCACACCCCAGTTTTATAGCATGACATAACTAATTAAAAGCACACATATCAGAAAAACGAACACTTGAAAATACATCAGCGTGATAAGAACTATCTAAATTGATGGAAACCATCTTTCGGAAAATGTATTTGAAGTGTAATTAGATTTTTTAGTTTAGGTTATGCTCCATTCGTTTACATGGAGAGGGCGGGGTTCATGACCTGTACTGCAGTCAGCCATCATATGGCGATCAAAATGTTTTGGCTTCACTTTTCAGGATGTGTGCATCACACCCGGGTGAATCTCACAAAAACGTGTCCTGGTAATATTTAACCCCAAATCAATACAAAAAAATGAAATTAAATAAAAAAACATGTATACAAAAAAATAACATAATTTTTATCCATAATTTCTTTTTTTTTTCATTCATAAGTATTGATGAGGGGGTCAAGTGAAAATGTCTGGTATTCACCCTATACATGTTATCAATAACATTTACTTTTTACAGGACATGACACAGTTCAGATTCCAACCTGTGTCTCCTTTATGAACAACGCTGTGGTCAAACACATCTATAGCACATGCCAATCAACATTTTCCAATAAGTAATTTAACTTGTGACTGTATTTATCAGGCGAGTGACCACTGCGATGTGCCGATCCTATAAGATGCAGTTGTTCAGAACTATAAAGCTTGACAGATTTATCACAGAAGTGTAAAATAATTACTGCCAGACATTAATGGCCAGTCACTGACCACTATCACTCATGCTGTTAAGTCTTCAGCCCAGTATTCCTGTCTTTAGAATACTTTCAGTCTAAAACTGCACCCTCTCTCTAGCCATTTATTCTGACCTCATGGAGGCCAGTGTCTGCAAGATGGCGGTACGTTAGCAGTTAGTGCAAACTATTTAGAGAATGCGCTGGTGTCCATGACAACCTAAACCTTAGGTGGGAGCAACATGATGTAATGTACAACATAACAGAGTATTTCTACTTGTTTCTCTGTTCTATGTCATTGTCTAGCTGCTGCTACAGTAGGTGATTGCTTATTACTGAATCAAAAAAGAAAACCCACCCATGATTCTGGTATTAAAATGTTGCTTGGTTGTCTCCTTCAGTTTATGTCTGTGGAACGGTTTTGAAAGTTTTATTGTCCGGGAGGCAAAAATAAATCTGATATCCAACAAGTCGCATGGTTTGAGGTATCATTCACGTGCACTCAGTCAAAAAAGTTACTACAAATAATATTTTTGAAGAATATTTAAAAAATAAATATTTTTTCTATGTAGAGCAGGGTGCCTCAGCAGGACAGATATAGTATTCAGATTAGGGATAGTTCATCCCTAAATGAAGGAGCGTAAATGATAAAATAAGTTTCACTTCATTTCAATTCCTTCCTTTCTTCTGTGGAAGACAAAAGGAGATGACTGAAGAATGTGTCTCAAAATATCTTAGTTTGTGTTTCACGCACAAAAGAAATGCAAGCCCAGGTTCATCTGAAAACCTGCCTGTGGTGACATTTCTGCAAAATGACATTTCTTTGCGACTAATATCCAGTGAGTAGCACTAAAAGCATGTTCAGTTTCATCCAAAAAAGACTCACACAAATCTACAAATGCATTGTAGCGGTTCGGAAATGAAGTGTCCACCTACACTAAACCCTACTAAACTAAAAACGAAACCAAACACAACATTTTCAAGACGATCTCATGGGAAAACATCATTTTATGAGGTGGCAATTTTGCATTAATTTGTACGAGGTGAAGTCTTTAATCAACAATTTGCCACTGTAATCAAAATTTGTGTGAAAGGGAATGAAAGCTGTTTTTATAAAACTGTAGGTATGGAGCTTTCTAATTGCCTATGTTGAAGAAATGATATGAGGGTGAGTAAATGATGGCAGAATTTTCAGAAAGATCACATCCCGAATGCTGCTTGCTTCACATTATGTTTTGATTTGTGGGATACATTAACTTTCTGATGACAAATATAGCATTGAGTAACTAAAAACTTTGCCAGCATAACAACAACAATAAAAACACTTTAAGTTTTGAGGTTTGTTCAGATCCGAAGAATTAACAATGGCAGTAGTGATGATGCATATTAGTATTACCTAAGCAAACACCACTAAAAACGTAGTTAATCTGCAGAGAACAGCAATGCATCTATGGGGTAACTCCTACCTGGTTTAATATAAAGATACATAGCAAAACCAAAGGCCTAGAGTAGGCTCATTCTTGAGGGAAAAGGGTCCATGTTCACAGCTTTATGGATGTGTCGCCACCATTTCAAGCTTTGTTAACGGCGGAGTCTGAGACCATAAAACCCATTTTAGAGGCGATGACAGCTCGATTTACTGTAAAGTGCTGTCTCCAGAGTGAGGGGCTCAAACTGGAAGGGTAGGAGATGGTTGGTAGCCAAGTTGTCTCTTTTGCACCCCTTGTGCAAAACAACAGCATGACAGTTCCCCTTTTCCTGACATTGGGGGAATTCTGCTGCTGGCCAGTGAATCATCGAATGCTCAATTGGATAATTGGGCCTTCCTGTCCAAATCAAACACAGTAGACACATGTTTGTCCCTTTTCCTGGCATTTTATAGGAGCCCAGCGACTATGCTGTGACATATTTCCAATGCACTACCCAAGAATAAACTCTATGTGACTAGCACTACATCCTCCATTTTATCAGATGTGTTTGTTAGGCTGTGGGGTGATATTCAACTAGACAAAGTAGATAAATTATTGTATTGCTTAGTAAGTCCAACTTGGAAAAAACACAGCTGACATCATTCTGCAGCCCAGCTTTACGTTGTTTTCTGACACAAGCTTCTTGGTACATCACAGTAACATTCTGGCCTGCGTTAAGACAGCGTACAGACATAAACATTCTCCCAAGTTAAGATTTATCCACAGCACCTTGCCTGTGACAGTTGCATGTAATGCACAGCAATGCATTAAGCTTGCAGGAGAAGTGTCAGCTTGTTCGTTCCATCAGAGTGACTACATATCATCAAACACACACACACACACACACACACACACACACACACACACACACACACACACACACACACACACACACACACACACACACACACACACACACACACACACACACACACACACACACACACACACACACACACACACACAGTTTTCTAAGGCAGGGGATAGTAAATCACATTGCTAACGAGATGGTCTGCCCTCTGGCTACTCTGCACTGCTATTTGTCTAGGGCTTGGCAACCATTTGGCTTATATATCGGCCCTGTGATGTAAATGTGCGTGTAAGATGTGATGCCATATAGCACTTGAGTTAGAAATCCTATATATTCACATCTATAGATGATGACCACGTTAACAGAAGATGCACCATTAATCTAATCTGTTTTCATGGTTTTCATCCTTTCTGATTGGAATGCTTATGACTCAATTTTGTTTAGGAGAAAATTGCTTTTGAGTTGAATTAAATTGGTATGGTCTATGCATTATGATACTGAGCAGCTATACATTTTTTATTACATGTGTATTACATAGTCATAGGACATCTGAAATATTTGCATGGCATTTCCTTAAATTCCGAGCTAATTTACAAAGTGTTGAAGTAACAAAGCTTTTAAAACATTGCCTCTAGTACTAAAGTTGAAGGAGACGCCGATAACCCAGCACAGGAAAAACACTTACTGCTACAATTTACAGGCCACTGCTTTTTATTAGATTTCCTGCAATCCATGGGGGCCACTTACATCTTGGGCAAAATGGTGAGCTCCTCAAAGATAATGTAATTAGCGGCCTTCAGTTCATAGTTTCACTTCAATGGTCTACAGGCCTGACTCTTCAGGGAACAGGGCACCCCTCTTTTTCTTGTGAAGCTGAAGCACCAGGGAGACTGAAAGAGGTAATCTAGCATAGTGTGTGTAACAGCAATCTGATGTGGGGTTTATATTATATATACACATATTGTAATTGGCACACTATCAAACAAATGCAATTTAAGAGCTACATTGAATGGATTTTCATGACATAGCTTCAGTTTTGGTCTATAGATATTATATGACTTTTGAAGACTTGGAGCATAGTCCATAAATCATCTGGACTGCTTTGGCAGCCTTTTGGGGTTTGAAAATCTCAAATTGTAGTTTTAATGAAATTAAGACACCTAAGTACACTTTAAAGGCACGTTATTTGCAATAATGTCAAATTAAAAGGTTTACTGTTGCGTTTTTAAATCATGTTTTAATAACATTTTAATTGATGTCTTGACCAAAATGCTGAAGCACATCTAAAGTACTTGATGTTCATTTAATTGTAGCATGTTATTTTACATTACATTAAAGAGTACTATATTTTAAATGTACTAAATTGCAACTTCGTCATTAAAAATGAGTAATTAAAAATATATTGTAAATGCATGGCATACAAACTTCAATAGAAAATACTTTAAAGTATATTTTAATTTATCATAAATGTGTGTCACTACATTCGACAGTACAATTTAACCATCTCAAAGACCAAAGTAAATCTGTAAATACATATAAAGATATGGCCCCACTTTATATTAGGTGGCATTAACTACTATGTACTTACATAAAACAATAAGTACTATGCACTTCTTGTGTTCATATTGAATTGCAAAACACTTTTGCTGCTGTTGAGGTGGGATACGGGTAAGGTTAGGGACAGGTTTGGTGGTATGGGTGGGTTTAAGGGTTGATTAAGGTGTAAGGGATGGTCAACAGTGTAATTATAAATGTAGTTACATAAATTAATTACAGATGTAATAACATAAATAATTACAGATGTAATAACATGCAGGTATTTTTTTAAATATAAGTACAATTTAAAAACATGTACATACAAAATAAGTGCATTGTACCAACTTATTAATTTAAATGTAAGTCCACAGTAGTTAAAGGACACCTAATATAAAGTGGGACCAGATGTACTTAGGTCCTTAATTGGGTAAAAGCACACACTAATTGCATTTAATGTAAATATGTTTATATTAAATATATAAATAAATAATACATTTGCAATCAACATTTGCAATTACTGCAAGTTTCCCCAAAACATAACATTGATTTTGCAATGTTATATATCATTTTAAAGCTTATTATATGTGTAATATTTTGTGTAATAAGTATACTCTTTTCAAAAGTAAACCATTAAGTATAAGTATACCATCAAAGTATTCCATAAGGGATTCTTGCAGTATTTGTGTTGCATCGGTAGCACTGCTGTTGGCATTAATAGTGCCATGTCAGGACAGAGAAAGAGAAATGTGGTTAATTGAGATACACACTTTCGATCTGAAGCATTCTGTGCAGGCAGATTGTAATAGGAATCTCAGTCAAGCCATGCTCGGATACAGACACATAGACAGGAGCCTGTTCTGTCAGAACGCCCTGCGTGTGGGTGGATGCATGTCTGGAGGGGTGTCGGGAAGCATGTACTGCTTACGTAATGTAAACACACACAGGTACATGCTGTGTTGATCTTCACACATATGTAAGGATGAGAGTGAATTAGGACCATGAGAGTAAGAGTGAAAATAGGTTTATTTTTAACAAATAAATTAATGTATGACTGCTTTTATACATTACAGATTTACATAATGTAAATACCATACACCTTACATACCTCATCACTCAGTCAGCAAAGGCTAATTATTATCATTATTATTATTTATTGTAGGCTCCCATAGTTATGGTATGGCATATGGATAGATGGATTTTTGTGTCAGGAAGTAACTAAACGTATCACTTGCAGTAATTACTAATCACCTACTAATTACTATATTTTACCAATAGCACTGCAGCTCAAAAAAAAACAATATAGTGTTTTGTGACACAATGTATTGCAAACACAGCTATACAGCCAAGTTCAGTTATCGTAAACTCTCTCATTGCCTACACAGCCAAGTTCTCGCTCTCTTAAATGGAATATAATTAATCTGAAGCCCAAAAGTGGCCTAATGGTTGAGTCTGGATCGGAGGTTAATCGCACGGCAATTGTGGTGGGCAAGTGAATGCCTGTGCTCTGTGTGTGTGTGTGCACCACGTGTGTTCACGTGTGTGTGTGTGTGTGTGTGTGTGTGTTTGTTCACTACTCACTGATGTGTGTGTGTGCAATTGGATGGGTTAAATGCAGAGCACAAATTCCGAGTATGGGTCCCCCATACTTGGCCACACGTCACGTCCTTTCCTTCTTTCCTTTTAGATAATTGAGGACGATCAGTTTGGAGTAATTGTATTTCCCTAGTGTGGATATTAAAAATAACAATTAGCATTATTATAAACAAAGAACGGTTTCTGTTGCAAGAGAAAACAAAACATGAATTTGATTTATGGCCTCGGGTGTGACATGTTGCGTATCTAGGCAACTGTATTCATGTTCCATTCGGTTGATTAAACTTTCAGCATGTTTTCTCTGAGCAGCACATAAACAGGCCCTGGCGACATGAACCAGACCCGAGAACATGAAGGTATGTGTTGTTAGAGAGGATGACTTGGAATGAGAAACCGCAAGCTCATAAATTCAAAGTCTTCAGAGAGCTTCAGAGGCTGCCCTGATTATTGAGGTTGTAAATAAGGCCAACACGGGCTGTAATTAATCCACTGTCTTCTTCTTCTAGACAATGGGGAAATCTGTTTCATCTGAATGAAGCAAAACTATAATTTTCCATTGTGTTTTTTTTTTTTTTGTGGAATATAAGTGATCATGTGCAGCAAGCCACGATCGCAAAATAACCCCAGACAAGGTGATCAGGATTTGCAGCAGGTTTTGTATCACCCTAAAGAAGATTATTTCATGATAATTGCCAGTTTTTTGTATACAGAATACATAATGATGAAACAATGTGCAAAAAAACATCTTGTTGGCAGAGACTATTTAATAAATGTATATATATATATATATATATGTGTGTGTGTGTGTAAAACATCAGGTATCAGGAACAGTAGAGAGTGGATTTAGTTTTTGATCAGGTCAACCTGATTTCCTTTCCCTTTTCCCATTGCATATCAGCTAGGAGATGCATTTATTTAATAATAATAATAATAATAATTTGTTACATTTATATAGCACTTTTCTGGGTACTCAAAGTGCTTTACAGAAGGGGGATACATCTCCTCAACCACCACCAATGTGCAGCATCCACCTGGATGATGCGACGGCAGCCATATTGCACCAGAACGCCCACCACACACCAGCCCTGCTTAGCCTCAGTGGGCAACCAGTCTTGGGCTATAGGGTGATATGGAGATATTTAAAAGTAAATGAAGGAAATATGATTAATGAAGTTCCTAACAGGTATTTGATTGCCCTATAATTGAAATTGGATGTGGTGTTTACATGTTGATTGGATGAGCCGACACATTAACGGCGAAGATCTTCGAGGACACATTTACTGATCAGCAGATTCAATATGGCTAGGGTTAGGTCCCAGTATATCAGCATCTATTGTATGATTTTAATTATTTTAATGTAATTTAATAAAGCAGTACTGTATCTATCCTTTGTGGAGAAAGTCAAAAATCTAAAATATTTAATAAGCAAATAATAATAAAAATAAAATAAAAAAAAATATATATATATATGTATATATATATATATATATATAATTCAAAATAAAAAATATCATAAAAAGTACAACCCCGTTTGATTACAAACATTATTACATTTGCAATATGCTACTGTTTGACTGATTACTGATTTTGGAACAAAGCTCAAATACAGTGACAATCAAACCGTTCATCATATCCAATTCTTGAAATGTCTCTGAAATATTAAATGGGAGAATGTTGTCCAAATGAATGAATGAATGAATAAATGATGCATTTATATAGCGCTTTATTGTGTCGCATATTGCACCTTAAACATCAGCATCAAATATGGTCTCCAGTTTCTACGGTTGCATCAATGCTTTGAAAGTCTTATACCGCTCAAACACAAAATGCAATTTGAGTTCTGCTCAGACTGTACACCACATCCATGGGCTATTTGTTGAGAGCTGGAGCCAAAGCCAATAACTACAACGAAAACACGAAAGGCAACGACGTCGAGTATAAAGCAAGACTGAATAAAGTGACTCATCATTTACTGCTGCTGAAACAATGAACATGAACAGGGTGAGAATGGTTACACTGCTATATATGTGTTAGTCTCAGCCTCAGACAGCACACCACATATTGAAAATCATGTTTAAAATGAACTAGCATGGTATTTTGTAGAAATGCTTATAATACCTGTAATGCTTTAATGTGTGATATAGCTGTTTGTGCATGTTAAGTCAATGCTAGTTGGGAATTAAACACTTAGTTTTTTTGCCCTGTCATCATTTCCGTGACTAAGCTATGTCATGTTGCACATTTTCTTTTCTTTCTTTTTTTTATTGCAGTGACTTCCAATACCGACACAATAGTTACCATACATATACTACTGCTTATGAAGCTTCGGGAGCTGAAAACTGTTTATGGCTAGTGGTCTTTACAACAGACTAGGCCAGCTGACCAGTCATAGAATAGGCTTTTCAGAAAGGTGGGTTTTAAAGAGACATTAAAACTGAGCTTTTCAATAGTAAAAAGAGTTTGAGAGTAAAAGAGGTGCTGCAGCAATGTACAGTAAAATAAAAATAATGTGTTTTATAACTTTAAATCATGTAAATGCATTCTAGTTGACTGCAAAAATAAAATTATAAACATGTAAATGAGCATAATGTGGACACTTTATGTGTTTGAGGCATATAGAAGTAAATTAACTAAATATCCAAACTGTATCTAACAATAATAATAATCAGTACATTTATAATATTTGGAGAGACAATTTTTAACACAAAATCTTCAAATCAAGTGTGCTAAATAGTTCTGAAATTTGTGATAAACTGTGTGCGTCAGCAAATTAGTACAGTACAGTACAAATTATAAAAAGCACTAAAAAGAAGGACAATGCCTTGATTAAAAAAAGAATGCTCGGTGCAGTGCTATTTCAGCACATTTTGAAGTTTGTTCAACTGATTTGCAGATGTTTCATTAATAGCATTCAATTTGTTGTGCTGCAATACAGCGCACTAATGTTGAACAACTCTGAATGTGTGTGTAAATCCATGTATGCTCGCATGCATAAGCAGGCTTTGCATTTATGTGTGGTGTGGTGCGACTTCTGGGGTGCGCACACACACAAATACACCACGACCAAACCCCGCGGCTATCCCTCTAGCCGGCCAAAGAGATGAAGCTCTAATAGGACGGCCTGGTTTCTCGACCACCTAACTGGCCTCTTTCTTTCTCTCCATCTCTATCCTCTCTGCCATCTTCACCCTCCTCTCTCTCTCTCTCTCTCTCTCTCGCTGGCTAGCGTAGCAGCGGTCTGGGTCCAATTAAAATGCACGGCGCTGGTCAGCAGTTGTGTCAGGAGACTTGGGCTCTGACTGATGATGGAATTATCAGGACGTGATAGACTACAGTTCCCTGGCCTCTATCAGAGCGGATGCTGCTCCCGATACAAGCGTGCAGCGCTGCAGGAGAACTGACCTCACATCGGCGCTCTGTGGAGGGGCCATCACTGCTGACCAAATGATTGAAAATACTTTGTGTGTTGTAGAAATGGAATTGAAGAGCAGAGATGGGTAGTAACTGATTACATAAATCTGGATTAAAAATTAAAACATTTGAAAATACTCAGCTTATTTTTTATTGATTGCATGATTACATATTATTTACAAAATAACAATAAACTATCAACAACGAATAAATAATTTAATCTTTTAAGATTGATAGTATTTAATTAATTATTAGTTTTGCATTAAACTCACGAATCCCGAACACGAAGTTCCTTGACAAACCCCAGTTTGGGAAACCTTGACGTAATGCAACGTTTAATGCACTTCATGTTGTTACTAACAACAAATGCAATATATGAGACCCTGGATGAAAAAAACTAGTCATAAGGGTCAATTGTTTGAAATTGAAATTCATCATCTGAATAAATAAGCTTTCCACTGATGTATGGGTTGTTATGATAGGACAATATTTAGATGAGATACAACTATTGAAAAATCTGGAATCTGAGTTTGCAAAAAAAATATTTTGATATATTTACGGTAGGAAATTTACGAAATATATTCATGAAACAAAACAAAAAGCGATCATTTTGACCCATACAATGTATTGTTGTCTTTTGCTACATGTATACATATAGCAATGTATAGCAATGTATACATTGCTACATATATATATATATATATATATATATATATATATATATATATTGCTACAAATATACCCGTGCAACATATGACATATACATATCTCTTTTTATTTTTATATCAACATAGTACAAGATTATTCTATTTAAATCAATGGGATGAACAAGTTAGGTCAAAAGTAATCTAAAAGTAATCTAATAATAGTCCAATTATATTACCTAAAATGTGTAATGTAATGGATTACGTTACTAACCAAATTTTTTTGTCATGTAATTTGGAATGAGTAACGGACTACAATTTATAAGTAATCTGCCCAGCTTTGTTGAAGAGAACATAGAAGGTGTTTATGATCTCAAATTGGTCAATGTGTCCATAAATACTGCAAATCAGACAACAACGCAGCACGGAGTTCTATATTAAACTCATCATTTTAAGGCTCTATGGTATATGAATGCATTTTGAGAGAATATACATGTATGATATTTGAATAGACAGACAGACAGACAGACAGAGAGAGAGAGACAGACAGACAGACAGACAGAGAGACAGACAGATAGAGATAGATAGAGAGATAGATAGATAGATAGATAGATAGATAGATAGATAGATAGATAGATAGATAGATAGATAGATAGATAGATAGATAGATAGATAGATATAGATAGATGGTCCCTTTGCAATATCAGCGGACAAACACAAGACTTGTGATGAATAGCCAGACAAGCAGACTTCTGGGAGTGATGAAACAAATTTTCCCCCGACTTTGTGATTTCGGAAAGCATCTCATTGTCCTTCAACAATGTAAACGTGTGCAGAAATATGGACCATGAACAGCAACCTAAATCTGTGTGCTCAGCCTTTGTGAAAACTGTACCAACACAATGTTTTTACTGGGAGCGGGTTTGGATTTTTGGGCATAGAGGATGCAAGAGCACAAAGTGCCTTTCCTTCTCAAACAGTCCCTTGTTTTCTTTCAGTACTGCCTAACCTTGAGATTGATGCTATTAAACCATGAGATGTTTCAGCAGTTTCTAGAAAATGTCTGCCTTCATACTGTCACTTTAACATAAAGTATTGACATGAGACCATGAGTGAAAAAACAGTCTTAGTATATAAATGTTTTTAAAGCACTAAGTTTCGAAAGCCTTCCGACACAAGGAGATGAGGAAAATATTGCATGACTACGTACTGCATCAGTCAATGATCCAGATAAGTGAATGCTTCATCGGTGACTGGGGAGGATTTAAGATTTCTAATAAAGAATCATGTGTACCTCCGAAGTCTGGCCGAAGGCGGATGTCATACCCCTTCAGCAATTTGTCCACTGTCGTCTTGGCCAAAGATATTCCTGTAATTCCGGTGGAGGTGCTGCAGGAGAGAGAATTGAGAGCACTTTTTGTTGAAATTCTGCTAAAGCAAAATATACATCACATAGCTAATTTGTTCATTCATGTGATTTGATGAAATCATTTATGATTTTATTGCACTGCATTTTGTGTTTATTCAAGATTTTGTTTTTCTTGAATGCTGCCAATCTGAAGAGGCTTATCTCTATCAATATAACCACCACATAATAATTAACATAAATCTATGGGATTGAATAATCATTGTTTTTTTCAGAGCATGCTACTGAAAGCTCCATTGAATCTCAAAAAGTAACACCTAAAAAATCACACAAAAACGTATGACTGTGACATTTTGCTGAATAGCAAAAACCTGAAAACATCACATTGTCAGCAGTCAACAGTGGGTGGTCAGTTCAATATGTAACTTTGACAACTGGTATGACTGGGTTTATCTGGTTCAAACATGCAGTCTTCAGCCAGAGTTTTCAACTCGGGGGCCCGGGACCCCTGAGGGTCTGTGAACAGATGGGTAGTTGATGCATAACATATTCCGTTTTTTTTCATCAACATCAAAATTGTAAAATATAATGTATATGAATGTTTAGATGAAATCGTAGACCGTTTTACCATTTTGCCCTCACTAGTTTATTGTAGATGGTTGTGTGGTGTTGTGGCTTATGACAAATTATGAAAAGAGCAAATATTCAGTCTCAATTACTATGAGGTCATTAAAGCTGTATGAATAATAATAAATAAAATAGTTTTCAGTGCAGTATAGAATGCAGAAGAACAAAACATATATAATGTTACCTGTAAATAAATAAAAATATATAATTCATATGTTTACATGTTTAATAATGTATAAACATATTTTATTTGGGGAAAGTGTAAAATGGAGGTATTGGGGTGCTTGGCTGAACATGTAAAAGCATGGGGGATCCTGCTTGGTCTTTAAAGGTTTAAAACTCTCTTTTTAGGGGCACATTTTAGTGTTTCCTTTACAACACATAGTTTGCACATGACAGCCATTCTGGATTAAAAATGCATAAAAAAATCTCAGCCATGCACACAGAACTGAAAGGAATGTAGTTAAACAAAAATGGAAGGCACTGGTTTTAGGCCACCGCTGTTGATTTCAATGCTTTTACTGACAAATCATAAATAAACGACGTGTGATGAGTAAAGGCAGAAATGTTTAAAGTATAATCAGGCTTGTCATTTGTCTTACAGGTGCTCCACAAACACAGTATGAGAAAAGATACGCGCCTCAAAGGCTTCAAAGCCACGTCGCATCTCAATGATCACCAGTGAACACATGTCATTAAACATTATTGACTGATAGGCGTCGTCGTTTTTTATTCTTATTGGCTGAGTGATGATGGATCTGTTCTAACGCCAGCGACATGGTGGCATGGGGGGGGGGGTGATCAGATGAAAAACATTGATCATTTGTATATTTGTATTTCACTCAGTGGACCGTTGCATCCAAAACACATTGGTTACAGATGGTGGAAGACGTTCGCAAAAAAAAAAAAAAAACTATCTCGTTTGCCTTGCTTCAACATATTGCTTATCTGAGATTCAAAACACAGCGCTGTGATGACCTGCTTTTGATTGATGCCAGATTACTGAGATGTCACTTATAAATAGCAAGGCCAAGTGAATGTAGAATATGGAAATATTTAAAAAAAATATGTTCGTATGCTGTAGCTGTGCTAATTAACTGTTAATTAACTTTTTAACCGAGCAGGGATTTTTAAAGGGGGATAATGTGTAACTCGCACAAACAAAATAATATTGTGACGGATTATAAAGAAAAATATATGTTTAGTTTTCAGTAGGCCTATATGCGCTATAGAATCGATGTGAGGATGTTTCTTCCACATCTCTCTCTCTCTCTCTCTCTCTCTCTCTCTCTCTCTCTCTCTCTCTCTCTCCCTCACACTCACTCTCTCAGACACACACACACACACACACACACACATTCGACTGTTAATTCAGGTAAAAAATATAAATAAAACAAAAGGTCAAAATGGTGTTAACCATTATGCAGTCATGATTCTTTATCTGTGATTCATCGGGGTGTATGTTTGAATTTGACTGATGTGTGGCTCATTTATTTAATCCAACAGTCATAATTTCCAATATTATTAAATTTTCTTACCTTTGTGCAAAGCAGACAAAGGACAAGGCCGCCAGAGCAGAAACAATTCCACATAATTTGTCTTCTTGAGGACCCAACATTTCCACAAATCCGTTAATTCAATTTCAGTAATCCAACCGCCCGTGCTCCAAACTGATGTTAAAAAAGAAAGAAAGGAAAGAAAAAAAGAAGAGGAAGTATAAAAAAGAATCCAACAGAAGGGGATGGGAGAAAAAAAGGCCAAATGAATGACTGAGATCAAAGCACCAATGCACACATTTGTGATGGCCCCGCGGGAAAAAAGAAAGAAACCGGAAAAGGAGAAATAAAAACAAAATAAAAATAAAAAAGGGGGGAAATATTGAATAGGTCCCAGCTGTTATTCTTCAGCTATGGAAATCCGTGCAGGTCAGAGACCCCCTCGATCAACACCAGAAGATCAGACATCTCTCAGTTTCGACAGGACTTCTGGAAAAAGTGCTGGAAAGTCTTCTTCAACCAAACCATGGAGAAAAAAGAAAAATATGATGATGGAAAAAGAAAAAAAAATGGAAGGGGAGAGTATCAGTCTTCTACACCTGTCGTCGCAGTTTCCAGGTCCAAAGCTGTGGACAAGCCATGGCTCCAGTGATGCTCCTTCAAAGAGGGGGTGCTCCACGGTGTGTGATATTTGTATTTATTTCCCCCCCTCAGCTAGAAAGGTTGGAGGTGCGAAAGAAAAAGAAAAAGAGAGAGAAATAAATGTGCATCCCCTACTGCCGATGGTCGAGATGTTCCTCTCAAAGTCACAGGGGAGAAACTATGCACATTTAAAGAAATGCAGCAGAAAATATCTGATGCAGACGTCAGAGCTTGTAGTCCATAGTACAACCTTATATGAAGCAGAAGCGCGACACAAACGTGTATCACAATAAAGCGCTTGCAAATGTCCAAGATTTGTCTTGCTACTGGAAAACCCCCCTTATCTCTCGACTGAATCCCGGAGCATGTTCCTGCTCTTGTCCAGAGCAAATGATGACACACTTCAGTTGCAATAACACCTCCAGGAACCGAGAAAAAAATCAAGACTGGAACAAAAATCTCCGACGCGCACGCTTGGATTTCAAAAGAAGGGAAAAGGACATTGTCCTTTTCTGAATGTGCCGAATAAAATGCAGGTGTTTGTTGAAAAATAAAAGCTAAAGCGAACTAAAGAGGAAAGGCAGTCTGTCCACGCGCTTGTCTAGCGGAGGAATGATGTCTGTACTTGTCGGCTCGCGAGCTGCAACCTATTAAAATTCTGCGAGAGTATCCCGGCGCATTTTCATGCATTTCTTCCACTTTTCATAATTCTCCAGCCCAACACACCCTCCAAGACACAAACTCGGAAATGGCTTATATATGCAAATAATGATGGAAAAATAACCATTCGAAATCAGTGCCGCCAACATGTGGTTTGAAATTTCAGATCAAGATTAACGATCAAACGAAATTATAAAAAAACGATCGTGCGTACTGCACAAACACATAAGATGTGTGGTTTCTTTTCCATGTATTTTTTCTCAGAAGATGAGGGATGCATGCATCTGCTGTCTAGTTGCTAGGCAACCGTGTTAGCAGTGATGCAGAGCAGTGGTGTTTCGATGGCACATTTAAAGGATTCTCTGTTGCATCTCCTGGACAGGAGGGCCCCAGTGGTGATGTGGGCATCCTCGACCCCCGGTTAGCTTCTTGATGGTCCCAGCTGAAGCGTGAGGCACATTGATGTGAAGGGCAGAGATAGACGGCCGTCAGCACTATGTGCAGTAGTTCAGCTGTGCTTTGCAAGATTAGTTTAATGAGGCATTACAAGCCATATCAGTAACACCCTCCATCATATGTGTACTGGGTGTGATGTGGAGTGGATTCAGATGTGTGCTTGGCAGTGGTCTTGGGAATATGGTATCCTAATGAGAATTTTAAAATGTTACCAGTGCACCTCCGTGTGTCACAATAAATATAAATCCAAATTATCACAGATCTACTAAGTATATTCTGCTGAGCCCTCAATGTTTGTCTTTGAAAGAAAGGCCTGATCGGATTTACCTCTGCTGGAGACTATGACTGAAGAGTAATTTCAGGACCATGGCAGCATCATATTCCCTCAGCGGGGGAAGAGTGGGTTCAGGACCACGGACAAGGCTCTGGATCGCTGTTGTTCAGTACATGTAGAAATGAAGGACTGCAAAATACTCAATACTGGTTTTGTTTGTTTTCATTTTGGAACAGTCGACAAAAAATCCATATGATTTATGGACATGTACAAAACACCGTAGTCAGAGTAAAAGCCCAAAATACATGGACTTCACCTGTTCTGGAAACAGTAAACAAGCTTCGTTGTCTTTTAGAACTAGTCTTCTCCTTATGTTACACGTCACTCACTTGGACTGTCCATTGTTGTTGTGCTGAATGTTCTGGAGAGGAGATTCCAGTGGGGATGAAGCAACCTTTCGCTTTCATAAACTAAAACATAAAAACACTTTATTTTAAGGTGTACACGTTACATGTACTTACTATTGTAATACTATTAAATGATGCATATTTACATGCAAGTAACATTAAGAAAAACCCTAATCGGAACCCTAACCGTATAGTAAGTACATGTAGTAAATTAATATTACTCAGCAGATAGACAAGGGACACAGAGGTAAGTGAAATCAACAGCCGGTTTATTGAACTATGGCAGGGAAATGGAGCAATGCAGCGAGTCCAGGTGAGTGAATCAGGAAAGGAGAAGTTTCTAGAGTCTTATCTGCGAGTAATCAATCCTTTACTTTATCCAGGGACCAGCGGGAGAAATGGAGCTTGGAGACGGTGGCGCACAGGAGCGGTGGAGATCTGCGAGAGGAACACAGGAACGACGAGACTGTAGACAAAAGGTAAGAGAGTCAGGTGAGTCAACATGGAAAGTTTGAGACCAGACAGTGAGTGTTCAGGAGGAGTGCGTTGATATAGTGCTCTTGATGACTGGTGACAGGTGGCGGTGATCAGTAATCGGGTGAGTTGGATCTGGTGTGTGCAGTTGGTGGTGACTGAGGTGACTGTGATGACTGTGACTCCCTGACACTTAAATTAATAATTACACAGTAACAAGGACACCTTAATATAAAGTGTAACCACATAAAATACTGTACATCATTCCATTAATCATGACAAACACCTTTAAGAAAGTTCCTTTTTGAATCATTACTTAACTTTATTATTTGATTTTTTAAATAATTTTGTATTATTATTTCTTGCCTTTTATTTATAACCTCCTATTTCCATTGAATTGCATATATTGTTGTAAGTAGGTAAACCAATCTACCAAAGATATCTTATAGTTGTGTCTTCATTTTTTACTTTCCAACTAAATACAAAATTCTGCTGTAAATTAGCAGACAGTCAATCTTTTGTTTGTCTCTACTTGTATATTTTGGAACAGTAAAGATGATTAAATGCCAAATTATAGCATCACCATATAAAAATGGTAATTTTCGGTCTAGGTAAAATCACTAACACGCATATGTGCTTTACAATACATATGCATAAGTCAGCCTCTGTGTTTGAGATTTAAGGAGCAAATGTATCATGTGATTAGCTAATGGAGTCATGTTTGTACAAGTAAAGTCCTGTTAATCCCATAGACCCAAGGGTCCCACACTGATAGAAGTGCTTTCTCTGGTAAAATTGTGTAAAACTTGACACACCTCTTTCAAATGCATGCAGAGAATATTTCCTAGTTTCTTAGAGATTTCCTAGTTACTTTTAAGTTTCACCCTCTATCCAACCTCGGGTTGGATGCAAGACATCTTTGCAGTCATCTCATTAAAGTAAGGTACTTTAGCGAGAGCTGCAGGCTGTCCGAACGCCATTAGATGCTTTAATGAATTAGAATGACAGCTATGATATTAAAGACCACTGGGATAATGGCAATGGAAATGACAGTGCTCCTTTGACACTACTGTAGTTATTTGAGTCTAAATTGCTTTACAGTCAAGCAATAGAAGAAACATGGCTGCGGGCACAAGAGACCAAGATATCTTGATGCATGCCTTCCTTCTTTTATTTTTATTATTTTAATAGTAAATTCAGCTGAGATCAATCTCAGCAGAATGATGATCATCACCGCCATCCTCTTCTTTAAATTCTTCAGCATCATATATGGATCATAGTGTAGCTGATTTGTTCATATGTTTGTGTGTCTGTGTGTGTACATTTTATACATAACATACTGTACATTCACATATATAACACACATCTGTTACTACTCTTTCATTATTTATTTAGCAAGATTTTATTATTTAACTCAAACCATCAACTACAAAATCTCCAAACATCAATCTTTCAATCTTACATAAATTATGTTAAACATTGTGCCCACATTGTTAGATCTTGCCAGGCTTTTTACAGCAAAACACTGGCTATTTTACAGTTATTTGCCCTGTTATTTACAGCAAGGGGTAACAGTGCACAGGACCAAAAGTATTCAGGAAACACCCAGCTATTATCAAAAATTAATTATAATACGTCTTCACAATGTATAGTGAGCCTATTAAATGTTTGGGAGCCACAATATCTTTTATCAGTTGCAGATTTTTCATGCCCTTTACTTTTTGTTGCATGTTGTCTCAGGGGAGGATGAAAAAAAAGAAAATGTATTTCTGTCTCCATTTAAATATCTGGAAACTTACAAGCAATTAAATTCGCATAGCTACAGCGATTTCACCAGTGCTGACTCACTCAAAAATTCGCTTCGGAAAGCATACATGAACGTATGCACTTTGGAAGTGCTACAACACTTGAATCTGTTTGTTGCAAATTCTCTTATTAAAAATGTCACTCAGTTGTGTTGCAGAAGGCTAGTTAAGTTGTTTCTCTCTCTCTCTCAACTCTCCCTGTGAGGTTTACATCGTGATGTATTGCTTTATCTGTAGGAATGCAGTCCTGAAACGGCTTAGATAGACATTCTTTCTGTTTCCGTTGCCGATTTCTGAAAATGCACTTTTGGGCAGTTTATTTGTGCTTACACCAATTATTTTAAACTTTGCTTGAGTGCGACATACGCTGAAGTGTTGTTGTTTAAAATCTGCAGAACACAAGAGGACACTGCATCATTCACCCGCTCAAAGGGATAGTTTAGAAATGTTCCTGAAACTGTGCTTACCTTCAGCTGATCCAAGATGTAGATGAGCTTGTGTCTTCATTGGAACATATATAAAAACTAACTTTCTCACCAATCAATACTCTGCAGTAGATCCTCTCAGTATATATATATATATATATATATTTTTATTAAATTAATGAATACTTCTATTCAGCAATGATTCATAAAATCAATAAGTGACAGTTTAACATTGTTAAACTTTCACATTGTTACAAAAAAATAATATTTAAAAAATAAATGCTGCTCTTCTGAGCGTTTTGTATTCATACAAATTTTTAGTTTTTTATGGTTTACGGGGACTCTCCATAGGCGTAATTGTTTTTATACTGTACAAACTGTATGTGCTATTGCCCTACACCTACCCTACACCTAAACTTAGCCCTCACAGGAGACTGAATTTCTACTTTACCCACAGAAAACTCACTCTGTATGATTTATAAGTGTTTTGAATCATTATGGGGACACTGAAAATGTCCTCATAAATCACTTTCTCCTTGTAATACCTATGTCACACCCATGTCATTATACAAATGTGTGTCCTCATAAACCACATAAACACACACACACACACACACACACACACACACACACACACACACACACACACACACACACACACACACACACACACACACACACACACACACACACACACACACACACACACACACACACACACACACACACACACACACACACACACACACACACACACACACACACACACACACACACACACACACACACACACACAAGACATGTGAGTTACTAGGTCACTCTCACATCTTGGATATAAATAGTATCACATGCTTAATGCATTGCTGCCTTCAAGATTCTTGCATGATTTTTTAAATACACTGTGTATTGCTTGCATCTAAACTTATATCTAAAACAAGACTACTAAGATGCAAAAGTTAATTTACAATGTGTTGTATTGCTATTAATCAATTAGGCTTCTATGAGCAGCCCTGCGACCAAGAATAGACAGGTGGCTCCACTACAGATTCACATTTCCTTAAAGATTTTTGAAACTGACAAATTAAGCTATTGATTAGGAAACCAGATTGCTTGTTAGTTAGGCCTTTGTTAGCTGTGTAATTCAGTATGTCCATGACTGGTTTATCAGCAGATCAATCAAATAAGGCCTTTTACCAGGGCTGTATTTTGGATTGGGCCCCAGGGTCTCAGACTGCCATGGGTTCCTAGAGCCTCAGGCCACAGAGACTGCCAAAGGAAGTTTAAAACCAACTTACAAAAAGGAAAAATACAAAGAGCTGTGGAAAAGTACATAATATCAAAGTCCATAGTAAGAAGAGACTGTCCAAAACATTTTACTTTTTGGTTAATTATATTTATCAGAGTTCATTAGAGTTATTATATATAAATGTGTTATATTTACCCCCCCCCCCCATGGTTATTTGAAACATTGAGCATTAGTGTTACATGGTTTAATGTTATAAACATTTAAAATGTGTAGCACAATTTGAATTAACATTAGCATGAAATAGAACTACAAAATAAATATGTCACAATGTACTAAAATTGTTTCAACATTTTTTTTAGGGTTTTACTGTAATTATGTGGTGCTAATTATTGTTGCATTTATTTTCACACAGCGTCAATATTTTGGTAAATACGGGTCAGGTACATTTTAGAACTTATACCATTAATTATGAAACATTGGTTTAGTACAGGTACAAGTTTTGTACTGATTTAGCATGTTTTTTCTGTTTGTTTGTTTGTTTTGTTTTATAAGGCATGTTTCCCACACTGTGGGACTAGTCATAAAATACATAAATCATCAACGTAAACTTCTGAAGTGTTGGATGACTCACTTTTTATGTTTATGTTAAATGCATGTACCATGTCATTTTTATACATGAGTAATAACAGTTTAGCTTGTGTATGTTGTCAACATATTTTTTTTCATGAGCACTTATTGATACACACAAATAAATGTGATTTTGTATTGAGTATGTCAAACTTCATAAAGATGCATTAAAAACAAAGTTTGGTAAAACTTTTTAAAAAGATTAAAATTTGTTTCATGGTGTAGTCAATTTCGAGTTCATGGTAACTTGATAAAAATTATTTGATAATTTTTTTTTTTTTATATTTGATTTTAATTTGATCAGTGGCATGTGTTTCATCTTATAAAATTGATTTTCTAAAATTGTGTTATTTACTGTGTTTAAACTGTTACTTCATTGGTGAAATAAGATAATTTAATATGTATAAAAAAGTGGTCCTATATTAACTGAAATCCACACTTTCACAAGTAAGAATGTTAAGAAAGTTTCTGCCACATTTAACTTATCGTTGCATGCAGGCTTCGCCCCTATGTCCGGTAGTTATTGAGGACACAGACTGAGGACATAATTCCCCTTATTTTGTAGTTTAAACATAAGTTAAGTTGGCTGTAGGGCTATCACATTTTTAGCCAATTAAATACAATCTTTAAACTCATCATCATTAACGTTTGGCATTTCCCTACAGCAGGCTAAACTGCTTTTAATATGGAATTTGACGTAGTTTTCCATTTGCCTCAAGAGGGAACAGAGCGTTCCAGCGTCACGGCAAAGACACAAGGTTGAAAAATACATCCCGATAAAAGTCTCACCTTGATGGGAAGCGTCACAGCAGGAGAGCTTGCGGCATGTGAAAATCAATGGTTGTAAAACTGATGAATGTTCAAGACTTTACTCTCGTATCATCTCACTGACGACTTTCCGCGAGGCTTTCATTCATCTGTTTTCTGCACCCAATCCCAATGATGGGATATGGGTGGTCATAAATGAAGTGTTCTGACTGCAGTCATCATGTTTAAACTCAATGGCCTTATGGATATCATCAAGGATCCTTCCACCTAAAAATACAAATTCTGTCAATGAGCACTACTCATGAGACATTAAAAACCCAGTTATGTTTATCATCATAAATACGTTTCAGCCAGTTCCTGACACAAAGGTATTGTACAGCTTTAGAAGGATTGGAATATAGTACACTAGTCAAATTGATTACTTTGTTTTAGCTCACAGTAAGATCACTTACCTTTGAGGAAAAAAAACACACAACAGCTATTCATATAATTCCAATTTGTACACTCAATCTGATCCTGATGCAATGTCAATTTACTCAACATGAGTAAAGAGGACTGACCATTGCCATTTATGTCAATGTCTGTTGCTCAGGTGGTGCATGACCCCCAGATGATTTGAACCTACTTTCTGCCATCTCTGTTCACATAAATATAATTTTGAGAGAGATTCGAACTCAGGACACCCATAGCAGAACAGCACTGCCCACAAGGCTATCTGTCTTCGACAGATGGAATTTCTTTCGGGAAACACCCCTTGGTGTCTCAGTTCTTGGGTGGTAAAAAAATGATATTTTGGTAAGTACCATTTAAGTCGTATAAATAATGAATTTGGTTTTTAAATTTGAGACTCTGTCCTGCTCATGTCCAACAGCCCCCTGAAAGCAAAGAAAGTAAATATGATGACATTAAATTAATATCATAAACATGTGAATAGTTGACTATGGCTTAAATTAACGACTAATAGTAGACTAGGATACTATTTTGTTGAGGGCTACCCTGCTGATAACTCCTGACCTCGCTTGGTGCCCCTTGTAGCAGTGAGAACCCATGCACACATGCAGGAAACAATTGTACCCTTAGAAGAGTGGTTCTCTGATTGGGTGATAGCACGTTCTTCTTGAGGTTTAATCTGAGCCCAAACATCTCACGTGAGCAAGAATGACCTCTCAGTGGCATTCTGTTAACTCTTAAGACTGGGCCAGGATTGGCTTGTCGTCAAACTAAATGAGTACAATGATACCCTGGAGTTGCAAAGGAGCCAAATCTGCATTCATGCGCTTCATAAAGACATGTAGAGATAAGGCTAAGCTTAAACGTAATATGCTCCTAATATTGTCTTTTATTATTTGTGCTGTAATACAGTCAGTAAAATGCAAATATGTTATTCTTATCCTATGATGAAATACTTATGTGACAAATCATTCAAACTTCAAAGATAAAAGTTAATAGCTTATGTAATGCTCCCTGTTGTTAGTATTTATTAGATCAGTGTGTTATGAATGGAATGTATGTTTTTTGAATGAGAATTGTTGCCAGTGTTATGATGAAACAAGCTCATTTTGAGTCCACTATGAAGTGTTTGTTTGTCTGAGTGAGTTTTGGAGGTGAGATCAACTGTTTGGTCAAGATACGTGTTGGTAATGCAGACTGTATGAACAGTTTTGAAAATGTGGCTTCAGTATTGAACAAAGCTTGTTAGCAATTAAAAAAACTGTAGCGGTTTTGGTCAAATATAAGTATTGAAACACAACCAGCTGAGAACCACAAACCAACTAAACTGGTTTCTTTCTTTCGTTTTCAAATCAGCTGGTGGCGTTAAAAGTTGCAGCAATTGCTAATTGATTTCCTCCACACAATAAGGCTGAGAAAAACCCATTTGAGCAGCTATGGCTTTCTCTCCCGACACACAACATATTATTTTCTTCTGCAACATACAGTGTATGTACAGTAAATCAGGTGGACTCAGCCTGTTGGATAATAATATATCAGCAACAATGGAAACCCTAACAGATATTCCCACACAAATAAAATGCGTGCACAAAGCAAGAACAGATCACACATGAAAAAGATGACATATGTGAGTCTGTAATGTAACACAGCCTGTTGTAAATAGCAGCGCCCCTGCTTTAGCCATAGACAGTGTGGGCTCTTGGTGAGGAATGCCTGTGAGAGAGTGTTAACGAATCTTTCTCGCAGATAGATATTGCCATGGAAACAGCTGCGTGACTGCTTGAAGCTTGTATTCAGTACACACAGGCAAGGAGGGTTGGGGGGTGGTGTTGTTGAGAATGAAGCAGAGGCAGAACAATAGCGCCAGAAGTATTTTACAATTCTGAAAACGCTGACGTTCAAAGCGCACTTAGCTCGTATTTAAGAATTAAGTAGGGTGGAGTCGATAAAAAAATGAAAACAGAAAATAAGGAAGCTGCCAGTCAGTGCCACCCAATCTCCCCTTCCTATACTCAGTGTATCTATGCAGTGTGGACATAACATGCCAAACGGTTTCTGCGGCATTCTCCAGGATGCAGTCTGCTGGTACACTTTGACACTGCACTTCATATAGATGCTAAAATGCAGGAAATGCAAGATGAAACTATACATGAATTAGTAAATTAATTAGTTGCCAGAGTGCAAAACCTGAGGCAGTGCGGCTTGAGCAAACTGAGAGAGAGAGATGAGCGAGCGAGAGAAGAAAGCAGTGATGACGTAGAAAAGGGGGCACACAGAGAATCCCCCTACCCTCCTCCTCTGATTTCCCCTCCATCTTATTTATCTTCCTTCCCTTAGAGTGCTGGCTGATCTGTGCTGCGTTTGACTCAATCATTGGAGCGGCACTCTGGACACATTTAGAATCCCTCTTCACTGCCTGAGGCGACTGGGAGAATGCATTAAAGACCATGGAAATGCACATTCATTGTAAACATTGTTGGTACGGCACACTATATGTGTCAGATGCTCCATGTGAAAGAACGGCTCATCTAGGAGGTTCTATATCACAATAGGTCACTGAGTGTTCTAGATCCGGTTCTAGAATAGGTGCAATGTAACCACTGCTGTTTTGCAACAGCTACACCGCTGTTCTCTTTATTGTTGCACATTTGATACAACTTTTTTCTATGCAATAACAAATTCCTCCTGTTAATCTAATAAAACTAAATATTTTATATTCTGGACATTTTAATGTAAATGGCACAATGGATGAAAGAACAAATTTCAGATCATACATAATACAAAGGACTTTAGAAGGACTGGACTAGTGCTGCAATGGTTTCTGGGAAAAGGACAAATTGGGTTGTGTGCACTAGGCGCTCTGCAAAAGTCCTGACCTCACATGAGTCATAAGACCAAACATGACCCTTGTTTTCTTTCTTTCTTATTTTTGGTCTGCACATTTTGAAGTTATGAACTGTGTTATTTGCAGCCGCCTGTCCTGGCATTTGGAGTCATCCTCTGGAAACAATGTGTTCCGTTTGTGACTAATATAATAATAAGGATACTGAACATGATGCATATAAAAATATTTGTAACAAAACATTATAAAACAATATTTGGAATTATGTCTATCAGAATATAAGCCAATAAACATCATGTTATCATTAATCACTATTACATTTATTTATGCTCATTTTTGACATTTACACATTTAAATTTACTAAAATTTCAGACATGCACCTGATGGACTAACATCATTTTTTTTCTTAGTTTTTTCCTTGTCCACATGGTTCAAACAGAGGTAAGTTTATCTTATATTAAAGCATTTCATTATGTTTGCATTTTTTTATTGGGTCACTTAAGCAAAATATTAATTGATAAATAGTCTGTTGTGAAATAACACGATGTGCTGAAATACTTTCTATAATCAACAATTTTGCACTAACCTTCAACTGTATACCATTCAGTTTCAACATATTTGGAATGTAACAGGTTGGCACACAATGTTGTAGAAAATAAATGTTTAATTGTAATGTTTTGATGCAAGTATATTAAGTGTATGCATTGCATGGCTTGCTTAGGGGGTAGTGACAACAAATAAACACATACAGCATACATATATTGCATATATTGTAACCACATATTAATTATTAGAGGTAAAAGCTTACAAATCTGGCTTTGAAACATTTTTGACAAGTATGTTCAAAAATGGTGATGAACATCCTTTACCTTGTTAAGTACAAATCTGCTACAAAGATAAATGTAAATATAAAATCTAGATTTTTGTATTTATTTATAAAACCCTATTCAATTTTTTTTTCACAGAAACCCAATGTGAGACTCACAACCAAACAATGTATAGCTCAACAAGGGCATTCTATTGCATCTCATAGCCACGATTACAAGGAACTCACGGTCACATAATGTTGATAGATCTTGATGGGCTGCGTTCCAGCCTTAACCTGCTGTTCTTGCATCCAGTTGGGGTCTAACAGTTGTTGACTCACCACTGTGAAGCCAGGGGTGTGCATATCAATCATTCATCATTGTGCACCACTTGACAGGGAAGTTGCTCCAATGGCACTACAATTCCACTTTCACTGCATGTTTAAGAAGGTGTTTTGGGTGCACCCTGATATGCATCCGATTGTCATAGGGTACTAAGAGACTCCGTTAACCGTTTAGCATTTTTTTTTTGCAAGAGGTCACCCATATTGATTGCAATCGGTCAAGAAATGTCATCACTTTCACTGGAGATGAGTCCATTAACGAATCCAGGGCCAAGGAGCAAGTGGTCCGTGAAATACCTCCTCCATGTCTATTTTAAGACCTATCAGCTGAAGCTAATTGGATGGCATGTGTGTAAACATACTGACCGATCTATATGCACACTAATGTACAAGGGTACAACTAGTATGATGACAGGCCTGCAGGCACCTAAGGGGTTAATCATGGGCTATGCTTACTGTGCAATTGCCGTGTTATTGAGCATATTGTTAATAAGTGTGGGATTACAAATTTAAGAGTCTGTTTAAGATCTGCTGATCCTGCATCCTGATATAACATCATGTGAAAAACTAAGGGGAACTACAATGTTTTGGCCATTCAAGGTGAACATGATGCCACCAGTTTATCAGATTCAATATAGTTTCCACTGAGGAGGTTTGAACGTTTCTGATTGTCTTACTGAAAGGTAAACTGCTTGAATATTTACGTCTCTAGTTTCAGTGACCAGGTTCTGCTTAAACTGTTATATACATGGGTTACTGTTATCTTAAGGGATTGGCTCTGCTGGAGCTCACATTCGGAGTGGCTCTAATGCTGTGGTTTAAGGACTAGCCACTGAATGCCTATAAAATACACTGTATGCCTGCCTTGGTCAGACTTTGATGACTGCAGCGCCACACAAAACATTCTCAAAAAACAGTCCTGCTGTAGATAAACTAGACTGTTTTGGGTTTGCATACAATTAAACAGCTGTCAGTTGTGTCTCTTTGCTCCAGGATGCAGGGATACTATTGCTGACTTCTAGAGGTGATCACAGAGCATCGTTCTAATGATGAGAACATAAGGATGAGATCATAAAGATCACTGTATTGCTCATGTGCCTGTGCATGTATGGCAGATGGAATGTAACAATTATATTCCCATAAGACACAAGGTGGAAGGACAACGAGATCTGATCATTGCAAGAACATTTCAGAGGTAATATTACATTGGAAATCCCTGTTAAACTTACAGGAATGTTCTGAGTTTTATAAAGTAAATGGTTATAAATTATAAAGTAAAAGGTTAGTTCATGCTAAAATGTAATTTCTGACATACTCACCTTCATGTCATTCCAAACTCGTAAGATTCCACTGAAAGTCCATGCAAGAAAAACAATTCAACGAGCGATTCAAAAAGTTCATAAAAACATGGTAAAGTGAATCCATTTACAGCTTCTGATGAGACCTGTCTGCTTTATATGAACATTTAATTTAATTTTAATTTAGCCTTTTATTCACATACAAAGGATTAAAAAAAAATACATAGAGAACATATATGGTAAAAAAAGAAGCTTAACCATACTTGCTTGATGCGCAAAAATACACCTGGTTGGTTCTTGCAGAAGTTCAAACATGCTTGCATGACACATGAGAACAAACCTCATTGGTTCTTACAATATGTTTCAAATAAGCACGTTTGAGCTTCTGTTTACCCTATTTGATGTGCTTTTTGTATGTGGGGAATCGTAGAGCATTAGAAGACTTGAATTAAACCATTTGATTAATTTGGATTACTTAAAAAAAATAAGTTTTTTATTTTTATTTTATTTTTTTTTTTTTGTCAGTTCTCATGTGTTGCATGGACTTTGAATAGAGGAACAGAAATCTCCCTAGGTTTCAATAAAACATATCTTAATTTGTGTTTTGAAGGTGATCAAAAGTCTTGGTTTGAAGCGACTTGGTTAATAGCATCGTACTATTATCATCCGCGGAACTATAAGTAATGAATACATTTTTGGTAAAAATATTTGTTTGTATATATTTTTTAATCAATCTGGATTTAACACAAAACAGTGTAAATCATTGCTTAATTGCCATAGTGTGATGCATAGTTGGAGAAATTTACTTGCACCTCCACTGTTTGAACCACGTTGGTTCGATTATATAGAAATGTCATTAATGACATCATGTGCAGTGGTTGAGTAATAACTTCTATTAATTAAATGATTCAAGATCACAATTAATGTTTAAATATTATACTTGCTTCACACAAAGAAACATCAATTGCTCCCGTATGCACATGTATATGCATAATCTGAAAAAAAATTATTGTTGATTGTTGACATGCTAACATATACAGACTGGATGATTTTAACCATGTATTGAGCTGAAGCTCCGACTACACAAGTCTGCAATGCAGTCCAGATCATTGAATTATGTTAGCAACAACGGAACTGGCAACATAGGTGGCTAACAATGCTTTGGGGCAATTCCACCCACTACAGCTGTTATTCATCTAACCAGTCGAGGACCATTCAATGCTATAAAGGCCTGATTCATGATTTAGATTATAGTGGTTGAGTGGTGCTGCTGTACATTCTCAGCAAAGTGTGGCAGATTGTGCAAATCTTCTGCATCTAGCTTCAGACTTCAATTCCACAGCACAGCAATCTCAGTCCCATCCAGTCTTATCAAATTTATAGTACAGTGAAGTTACTAAGTCAAACAATGTCTGCATGTATGTGCAGTCTCGGTGTGTGGTAACTTGCTATCAGCACAACGCTACAAATAGTTTTCCCCAAGGGACTCATCTTAGGGTCACTGAGATCGCTGCCAAATCAAAAATACAGATGAAGAGATCTGTAAATGTGTTCTGCCATCTGAACCGGACTGGGAAACTGTAATTAGGACTGAACAGGATATAAAGGGGCAACTTTCTGCACCATCAATTTAAATGGACTTTAAACACTCTATGGTTGCTATTTATGATAACGGTTGAGTTCAGATGATCTCCAGCTGAATTTACCGATAAGCATGGCCACCTCCTTAATAAAAAACTCAGCACAAGACTGAATCAGTCCAATAGAGCCAAGGCTTTTCAACTGGAGTCTGCAGAGCCCGTGTGATCAGCTAGCAAACACCTCTAATGGACATGCGATTCCAAGATTATATATATATATTTTTCATACAGTTATAGTTGCCAAAGAAAATGTAGCATTCAACATGCTCTGCAGCATTGTGATATCCTATAAGGCTCAGTGTGGATATTATCACCTGAATTTAACTTTATCTGGAAAATCATCACTTGCATTAAGGCAGCATCATATGAGGACTCACATTTGAGACCCAAGTTAAACAGATGGGCTATAAATAATCCCTGTACACTTTGTGCACAGTCATGCGATTACAATTGCAGTTGTATCCACAGCTGGAGGATATCGCATCATCTGTTGACCAAGGACCCTGGACATCACTTTGGACTGGGAATATGTCACAGAGTGGAAATGTGTTTTGTTTGTGCATTACGAATGCATGGTCGAGACTTTCTATGAGGCCACACAAATGAGAGTGCAGGCCCCCCAGTATCTGCTGCTGCATCTGTCTGTAGTGTGAGCTTGGTTATATTTGGAGACATTGCTCAGTGATGACATGTTTTTCACATTTCTCCGCAGGCGTTATGAAGCGCGGGGTGGAGGGTGGGGGGCGGTGCGAGACAGGAATGGGAGGGCATGGACCCAGAGAGACAGACAAAAGCTGGCAGTGAGGAAATCTGTGAGCATTTAGGATTCTGTTTAATCAGTGGTTCTTGCAAAGCAAATAATCACCATTATTATAATGTTTTACGGATAAAACTTGTTGTACTACGGCCTTATTAATGATCAGACATATGAATTATGCCAGAAAGACCAAAACATCTGTAAACAAAAATTCCCCTATACAGTATGTACTTCCATTGAATAGGGTCAGCATTATAAAGACCTCTTACCTTTTACCTCTTTTGATTTGGACCATTGAAAAACCATTTAGTAACAGCCTAGCCAGAGCCTGGCAATGTCCCAGCAATTAAAAAGAATGCACTGCCAAACTACCAATAGTGCTGCCCAAAAAGCATCAGTAGTGGCCACCTAACAATATACTATAGCAAGCCACTCAGAAAACCCTTAAAAACAGCAAAGCAAAGCAATCAGCCATATTTTGACACTAGAGTATCATATGGCTCATTTCCACCAAGCGGTACGGGTCAGTGCAGTACAGTACGGTATGGTTCGGGACCGAACACCCTGATCCAGCTTCCGCCAACAGTACCCTTACTTGATGCGTGGTGCATGCCGGAAAGTAGCGAGCGATGATAAAGTGCAACAATAAGCACAACTCTGCCGATTTTATGTCAGTTTTAATGAACAATTATAGCCATTATAAAAGTATAAGTACAAAGTATAAGGGGCTTGAAAAAACTGCCGAATACTCTTGTCTAACTCAGGTTCGGATTCATTGAACAGCTACAGGATGTCTGGTCAGAACATTAGGTCTCACACCAGGAATGTACTTTCAGGGTGATTTATTGTGCAAAGATGTGTGTGGTCCTGTAAATATAAAACAGTATACAAATATAAATAAATGAATAAATATACATTAACAGATCTTTATAGCAGTGCTTGGATACTCATAAGTAACAGCATTGTAAATGACATTAGTGAACTTAACATGAAGTAGACAATATAAATATAATATAGATACAGATAGAAGTTCTATAAATGATCGCACTACTGCACTGGGTTTGCAGCTCACGTGCTTAACGCACGTGCCTAACTCGTCAGGTGAACAAGCCCAAACATGTTCCTTGAGATGCGTAGAGTCTACGCATTAAAGCCTAATATGCAATATAACATTAAATACGCTAACAAAGAAATAACACAGGAGAATTATAACATTTTGTGAACAGGATAATGTGCAAATAGAAATAACAATGTAAACATTTAGGCGGAATGCCACTGTAGCAGTCATTAATCTCTTTCGAGAACTTATACAATAAATTATGTAAATGTACTTATGATTAGTTGCATGCACACATATATCCACACAATCCTTAAACGAACAAAGGCGGGAGGGTTCGGAAGAGTTCACTTTGAGGGGTGGCCTTTTTTACAAGGCTTATATAAGATGAAATAAAGACAAAAGCAAACAATTAAGTCAAACATATACTACAAAGTTAGCGCTGTACTACGGTAAAATTCAAAATAAATATATAAAGTTAAACATAACTTTGTGCTCAGCCAAAACGACATGACCAGGAACAAATAATAGATTCATGAGACCACAAATGCCTGTTAAATATACCCAAACAAATTGTATATCATGTTTAATCACTAGAGAGACATCAGAGCCAACGGCAAATGTCGGAAGGACTAGCCGAGCAAAGGCTGCTCTGTGCAGATACATGAGCACTGAGCACCAGGTGATTGCCTGGAGCTCCAAAATCGGCATAGCAAACTTTCCAAACAGGCGCTATCTTTATAAATAAACTGCAGATTTGAGTTTTACACAACTACATTCTCACCTGAAAAACTCTTAAAATTACATTTCATGACAGAATAACAGTCATATTTTGGTACCATTCACAACTTCTGACAATGAAATGGACATAATTGCATACCGTACCATACCGTACCGTACCGTACTGTACTGAACATACCGCTCTGTGGAAACAACCCAATAGAGACTTGGAAGGAATTGTACTGAGCATTTGGATTACAATTCCAAGCCATATCTTCCAGAATACATTACAAATAGAAGTAATATGGGTATGATATGAGTTACAGGTTACTCAATCAAAACTCACTTTTGGACAGTGTCTGACAGTTACTCCTCGAAATGAGCCAGTATCCCGTTGTGTATGACCCTAAGATGCCGTTTTTGGTCAAATCTCATTGTTACATGAACTGGTGAATCAGACTTACTAGTCATGAAACATGAGTTAGGATCAGTTCCCATGTCTGAATCATGTTCAGTGAATACTGCCATCATCAATGGTGAGCATTGACATGTCCAGGTCTCACACTAGGACTGATGGAAGGGATGGATGCATTGATGGAACGGTGAATAAAGGAGGAGGGGACAGAAAATTGAGGCCTTCTCAATCCTTCATACCTGGTGACTGATGATTCATTAATTTGACAAGCAATGCAGAGCAGGGATGGATTGCACAAATAAGTCACTGGCCGGCCATCCCTGCAAGCATACAGATGAGGAGAGCAGAAGAGAGTGACAGATAGGAAAACAGAATTGTTTCTGAACATATCTGTGCTTTTATAAGCCTATGGTGACCAAACAGACCACATGTTTAGTGACATTTTAGCATGGCATGGTCACAGATAGGAAGGGGAGGGTTTAAAAGAGGCGATGGGATCAAGCAAGACAGATAGAGAGATTACATGTTGTACTGTATCTGTGTTCAAGAGCGTGCCTCCAGACATTGTGTAGACACTCAGAACACAGAAACATTGATTTAGTTGAGAATGCATGTAATGCTTTTGTGCTAGGTGTGTACAACCACATAGTTTTATTCAAATTTCATATTCATATTTTTCATAATATATACAGTGCTGAGTAGTAACCGATTACATGTAATCATCTGGAATATGTCATCAGATTCCAAAAAAATGAAGTACTCGTATTTAGAGTATATTACTTTTTTAAATACCGTAATCAGGCTACAGTTACTTTTTTATTGATTACATTATTACATATTATTCACATTGTCACATGACATGCAGGTAAAAAGCTATAATATTTTTTATATTTTTTATCAAGTGTTTTATTTAGATTGTTATCATTTTAAAAATATTTATTTCAATTTAAAATTTAAATTATTTAATTAGCTGTTTGCATGGTTCCTTGCACAAAACTACATTATGACCGCAAAACACTTTGCATGCATGATTTCTAAACTAATATATTTTAACGTTTGTATGCCATAATCTGCTCTATAGGTGATGTATTGTTTTTTCTAGTTTGCTCGGTGGCTCGCAATGATACGAAGCGCTCGAGTCTGGTGAAATACTAGTCACGACACTATACAAAAGAGCTGAAAGCTTTGTATAAGGAAGCAAAAATGATGTTGCTAATTTATAAAATGTGCTTTTTCTCACATTTGCTATAATAAACACTCTCAGTTAACACTATCAACAAACAAGTAATATGAGAAAATTAAACATGCTGCTATTTAGCATGAGACAGTGGACAATCCACTTTGAAACTTCCATGCAATGTGGTACAACAAGCAATGTGATATTATGTTGTAATCATTTTGTATCCACAGTCACATTTTCAGCTTTACACATGCTGCTTCTAAATAATATCCAAACAAAAATAAACAATAACTCAATGTTGTAATAAATGTATATATTTTAAACAATCTCCTTAGTCAACATGACTAATTGACTACTCTGTTGTTTAAAGGCTAGTCGGCCAACCTTACATTTACACATTTAGCAGACGCTTTTCTCCAAAGCAACTTACATATTCATTTAGTCTATACATTTTTTTTTGTCAGTATGTGTTCCCTGGGAATCGAACCCACAACCTTTGCGCTGCTAACGCAATGCTCTAACCACTGAGCCACAGTAACACTATTGTACAAAACTATCGCTACTATTGTAGCGAACCTTACCTATTGCTATTGTACAAATAGCTGTGGTAAAGAACTATGCACACTTCGCCCTCCATCCTGCACTTCTGTTTTGTTGCAGTCGAGTCTTGATACGGCAATTTTTTTCTTTAAGGTTAAGGTGCCTTATCACAGTCTTCCTAAGCAACGGAATGTTAAACTTCAAGTCATAAAAAGCATTTATCGCATTGTTATTGTTGCTCTTAGACAGCACAGAAGCTCAATAGTGCTTTAAAAAATGCAATTCCAACTGATTACGTGAAAAGCTAATCTGTGCAAGCTTCACAACAACAATGGAGTCCCAAACACGTGCATGCTCTCCTGACAAAAATGCACTGACAGGCTCTTCATCGTCCGACATGTAATTAAAACCGAAACAAAAGGATGGACAAAAGAGGTAATGTCAACACTGACAATGACAAAAGCTGCATGGACTGTCCCTCCGATAAGACGCCAATGCAGTCGGCAGCTTGAGACACAGGGCCTCCGACCAGAACAACAGGGGCGGAGACGTCCACCTTCACTAAAGAGCCTGCGAGACAAGTCTTGGCAATGTATAGACTCAGCATCCAGAGTCCTCTGAGAGTCCTCAACGCCAGCCCATTGAACACTCTGCTGCATTAATCTTACTGCCGCTTTGTCCTGGGGTGCCTGCGCCCCCCTGTAAGGTCAATTAAACTCCGTAAGATAAAGTACTTGCCATGATATTAGGATATAAATATCCACAGCGGGGGGGCTGGGGGGTGGAAACGCTTGTTTAGAGTTACGCTTATGTCACACAGAGATGTTGGGCATGAATGTTGCCTCAACTACAGTAAGTCACATCCCTTCCATCAAGCTAAAGGAAGTGCTGCAATGGGAAGCTCTATAGAAAGGGAGAAAAAAATCTCCAAGGAATTGTTACTGTATTTACATTTTTATTTATAATGCAAATAATTATAATTTTTCACTAATAATTAGTTGCTTATTAAAGGGATGGTTCACCCCAAAATTAAGATTTGATGTGTATCTGCTTACCCCCAGGGCATCCATATAGGGGACTTTGTTTCTTCAGTAAAACACAAACAAAGATTTTTAACTGAAACCGTTGCAGTCTGTCAGTCATATAATGGCAGTCAAAGGGGACCCACCACTTTAAGAGTAAAAAAACAAAAACAAACATACACATACAAAACCAAATTAAACCCTGCGGCTTGTGATGATACATTGAGGTCTTAAGACACGAAACTATTGGTCTGTGCAAGAAACTGAACAGTAGGGTACAACAGGGCTAAACGCGCCTCGGGGTAAAAGGTGCCTTTGATATTATTTTCATCTAAACCACTAGATGGCACAAAAACATGGCGTAACACTTTTCAAAACATCCGCTTTTCAAGATGCACGTGTATATCTACCTGATCTTTGACGCGATTGCACGCAGCAGCGCAAAATTTATTCTGTGCGTACTTGATCTAATATTTTATGTTTTTAAAAATGTTGTAGATTTAAGCAGCAAAGGAGAGTTGCTAAAATTAATGCATACATTTTGAGACAAAGGACTTCTTTATGATTTTCAGTTTTAACCCTTGTGCGGTCTTCATTTTGGGTTGTGCACTCATGGTCTTTGGGGACCCCAGGAAACAAAATGTAATTTTGAAACAAAATAATCGTTTTTTTAAACAAATGTATTTTTATAAAATTATATTAATCATATTATATAATAAAATATAATTTATATATAATTATTATTGGATCTCCTTCATTTTTACGTATCGAAGCTACGTACAGCTCAATCTTTGTTGTTGTTATTATTATGAGAAAATGTTTGAATAAATAAAAGATTAATAGCAGCATTTACTGTTATTATGTATTGATAGTTTAACTAAAGAATTCATCAACTGATGAGAAAATAATAAATATATTAATTGAAAAATAATCCATAGATTAGTCGACAATAAAAAATATTTTTAGCTGCAGCCCTACAGACATTTAAATAACAGAAGTACTGGGATAAAAGTTTATAGTTTGTGTATTAACACTAATTGTCTACAGTAGCGATCAAAACGAAAGTATCTTAACACTTGTATTGTAATGTTTATCATCTTCCGCAAGGATGTGGCGACAACCCGTTTAAAACATGTATTTGACGTTAAATCATTCATTCAGGAGATTTCAACAGTGAAACAAGTCTTTACACTGACTCCTTCATTTATTTTTTTTATTTGATTTTGTTCAAATTAATATATATATATATTTAAAAGACTCAAGCAATGAAGATTGTGTCAGAACCACTAGTAAATTACGTTATTTTGTGAGATAATCATGATCTCCGATTTATAAAAAAAAAAAACGATTCTCAATTTGTCCAGAATCGTGCAGCTCTAGTTTACATGTTGTTTATTAGCCTACTGCATATATTTAATTAAAAAAGAAGTTTAATTTCATAAAGAATAAGTTGATTTCAAAATGCAACCTACATTTTTTTGCATTTTGTGTTTTTCAGTTGAATGAAAGACTATTTTTCCCTATATATTTCATCATTGAGTTTCTTTAAAAAAAAAAGTCTAAAAATCTCATCTCGTCTCGTGAACCCAGTCTCGTGTCTCGTCTCGACTCGTGGGATAAGTGTCTCGTCACACCCCTACTACATACCTAAAGTGCTCTCGACTTTCTCAGGGCGTTGAGAATATATATCAAGCGTTCCGCCCCTTTTAGGCAGTCGGAACAGCTCTGTGTATGCTTTGGCGGCCACACTAAAGGGTCTCCAGTCACAAAGCAGAGACTATCCAGATAGATAATTGATGCTATTTGCTAGCATACTCTTCTTTGGGCTAACACTGCCCATGGGAGTAAGAGCCCACTCGAGTACAGGCATTGCCTCATCCTGGGCGTGGTCTAGCGGTGTGTCCATTGCAGAGATATGTGCGGCGGCCGGCTCGGCCTCACCGTCCACATTTGCCAGGTTTCATAATCTTGAGGTTCCGGCCTTACTTTCTGCATAACGGGGCTCACTCTTTCACAAACCAGTATGGGCGTTTGCCTTCTTATTGTACGCTCTTGGCCCTCAATAGAGCTATGAGGCTGTACAGACTTATTTGGGACAATTACTTAAGGCCGGGATGACCTCTATGAGTTTGCCCCTATTACCTTCTGCAGGGCTTCCCTGTACAATACTTGGTCCCTCTAGGCCCCTCATGGTGCCTAAGGCAAGTTCAAGTGTTGGTCGTTCCCCTAGCATAGGCACAGCGGGATTATACTGGTTTCTTTAGTGTCTTAAATAATACGCAGTACGAAGTGTAGTATCGATAGGGAACATACTCGGTTACTAACGTAACGTCTAGGTTACGTACGTAACCCCCGTTCCCTGATGGAGGGAATGGAGACGTTCCCTTTCAATTGGTTTAGACAAATTAGCACATTGTTGCCGTTTCAAATCTTTTTTTGTACAGTTTTTTTATTTACTTTTGTTTTTTCCTTGTTTTGTCCACTGTAAATATGCTACACCTTCCAATAAAACTCACATTTTTACAGGCTGCATCAATTTTTGCACAGCACGTCATTCCATTTTTCTACTCCAACTGTTTATCCTTTCTACAAACATCATTGGTAGAACTTTATCTATTTATTTTTTTGTTTGTTATATATGTTACCTGTAATTATTATAGCAAACAATAAATTATGCATGGTTACATGTGTAACTTATCTTATTCCTAACTGCTACTCTATAGTAAGTGTGTGTTGTTAATTAATACTACTCAGTACCTTATTGCACAATTTTACTGTAGCATAGACACCTTAAAGTGTATGAATTAAATTTGAAATACATTTCAGATATTATCATTAAATAAGAACATATTTTGGTCTATTCTTCAAACTGGACCATTACAGGTGCATCTCAATAAATTATAATGTCGTGGAAAAGTTTATTTATTTCAGTAATTCAACTCAAATTGTGAAACTTGTGTATTAAATAAATTCAATGCACACAGACTGAAGTAGTTTAAGTCTTTGGTTATTTTAATTGTGATGATTTTGGCTCACATTTAACAAAAACCCACAATTCACTATCTCAACAAATTAGAATATGGTGACATGCCAATCAGCTAATCAACTCAAAACACCTGCAAAGGTTTCCTGAGCCTTCAAAATGGTCTCTCAGTTTGGTTCACTAGGCTACACAATCATGGGGAAGACTGCTGATCTGACAGTTGTCCAGAAGACAATCATTGACACCCTTCACAAGGAGGGTAAGCCACAAACATTCATTGCCAAAGAAGCTGGTTTTTGAAAACCAACGTCACTGCACCCGTTTACCAATACATTTTGGAGCACTTCATGCTTCCTTCTGCTGACCAGCTTTTTAAAGATGCTGATTTCATTTTCCAGCAGGATTTGGCACCTGCCCACACTGCCAAAAGCACCAAAAGTTGGTTAAATGACCATGGTGTTGGTGTGCTTGACTGACCAGCAAACTCACCAGACCTGAACCCTAGAGAATCTATGGGGTATTGTCAAGAGGAAAATGAGAAACAAGAGACCAAAAAATGCAGATGAGCTGAAGGCCACTGTCAAAGAAACCTGGGCTTCCATACCACCTCAGCAGTGCCACAAACTGATCACCTCCATGCCACGCCGAATTGAGGCAGTAATTAAAGCAAAAGGAGCCCCTACCAAGTATTGAGTACATATACAGTAAATGAACATACTTTCCAGAAGGCTAAGAATTCACTAAAAATGTATTGCTTATGAAGTATTCTAATTTGTTGAGATAGTGAATTGGTGGGTTTTTGTTAAATGTGAGCCAAAATCATCACAATTAAAATAATCAAAGACTTAAACTACTACAGTCTGTGTGCATTGAATTTATTTAATACACAATTTTCCTAATTTGAATTACTGAAATAAATGAACTTTTCCACGACATTCTAATTTATTGAGATGCACCTGTATATTAGCCTACTTGCTGATGACATTGGGCTAGTCAGATAATAGCTCCTATAACCCCACATGCTCATTCTAATCCAATAAAACAGTTTCCTGGACACCGTAAAATCTATTTATAAAAATCAGTCTATTTGATTATTTAAAAAAAGGCCAAATAGATTAAATTCATAAGGGTCTCTGCTTACAGATGCATGCTAATTGCATACTGTTATGCATGCTATGAGTGACCACGGGAGGTTTCTGCACTTTGCTATACTAACCAAATGGCAGTCACTCACTGACTGCATTGTCATCACTCAGCAACCTCGTTAAGTGATTATCATAACAAGACAAGACCATGGGGTCTTGGACGATGCATTTGCATGATTTTCTTCAGTGTAAAAACATATGCTGATTATGTGGTTATATATTACAAGCAGCATTGCAATAAGCGGTATAATAAGACATAATAATGTACTGTATGTATTTGTAATATAATTAGTTTCAAGCCGTGTCAGGTTTCATGTTGCAAAAATTACTAGTTGGCTATACAGCATCTGAGCCCAAAGCTTTGGCATAAAATGAACTAAGCCTGTTACTATATATGGTGCATGTCACATGACATCATTGACTGCACATTCTGCTGTAGAAGGGGATTATTATAATTTTTATAATCAGGCAGCTAATGGTAAACTTCAGTTAAAGATAAGCACTGTGGCTACTAATAGAGTCTGGCCATTAGAGGGCAAACCAATGATAATGCCATACCGAATGTAAATATTTACCTGTCGTATGCTTGCCAGAGCAGTTTGCCCACGGGGTGTAGACATTGGCTGTCCATTCCAGTCGTGGAATGTTTTCCCATCAGAACAGCTGTAGGAGACGCTGTCTAGGGACTGGAGGGACATCATATCCAGGGACTGTTGCATTTAGAGGACAGCTGCTACTCCTCACTCGCGGAAGTGCATGAACTGGGCGAGTTCTTCATGGATTACCCAACAGCACACAGAAGTTTTGTCTCATATGCCCTATTTTACTACATAATTTGGTAACATGGAAATATAGTCATGGTTTTTGCATGACTGCATGAATTATTCCTGAAAATAGTGAAGGTCACACGTACGTAAACAAAGGACATACACGCTTAGACACACTGTTGCAGTGGTTCTCAACTGGGAGGTTGCATACCAATAACAGGTCACAGACAGCACCCTACATTAAAAAAATCAATGCTAAATACTATGATAAATTGCAAACCACTTATTTAACCAACAGTCATTTGTTTTTAAAAAGGAGGGGGATCTCTTAAAATCTGCATTATTTAGTCACACTTTTTTAAGGTCCAAACCATTAACAATGAATTTTGCCTAAATAAACTCCTATTTTGTTACTTATTAATAGTAAGTAAGTTAAGTTTAGGTATTGAGGATTAGGGATGTAGAATATGGTCATGCAAAATATGTGCTTAATTAATACAAGTGGCCAATGTGCATACTATAATTGGCATGTGTAATAAGCAACTAGTTAATAGCGAGAACTGGTTCCATATGATAGTGTTACCCATTATTTTGATGTTAAGTAATGTCATTTTTTAGAAGGTGGCCAAACTAGGAAGACATCAAAATGGACAGGCTGCATCACCCGAACCCCAAGCATCCTCAAAAACTATTTTCATATTACAAAAAAATATTCAATTTTATATAAATCAGTTTGACTAAATCATTTCTAAAATGTACTATTTTTATATGATATAAATGTACTATATTTATATGATATGATTTATATTTTTATTTTATATAAACAGTATTAATACTATGTTAGCTTACCATGAGCAATGTAAAATCAGGTTCCTGAAGCAAAACCACTTGAGAAGCGCTACTCTTTTGCATACGTGTGTGTGTGTATGGCTCTATTATTGGTCAGTGTTGCACTAAGCACTCTTGAAGGCTGATTATGCACTCTTCCGTAATGCAGCCTCCAATGGCCGCAAATTTGGGGGTAGAGAACCTCCCCAGGGCTTTTTGTTCTGCCTTGCTTGCTGTATAATGGCACATATAGACTCAGTCCAATATCTCAGCGGATGGACAAAACACTGAAATGGGGGCTGATTTTGTTTGGTCAGACCCCACACTTGAATCTTGAATCTTTAGAGATGGAAACGCAAGGTGACAAATCCCTCCCCCAGCCGATAACAGCAGCACTGAATGTTAAGCAAACACATTTGAACGCTCTAGGCTCTTTTTCCCTATGTGTGATGGAAGATGTAAATAAATTAAGCAATAAAGGTTTACATTTGGAAACAGGTAGACTTACTGCTATACACATGGATCTAAACTGTAAATGTAGGCTATTATTAACAAAATGCAAATACTATGTAGTATGCAATTAATTCTGCAAAGGCTTTTGGGATTTAAATGGAAGGTCAAAGATCATTTTATATTATTCTGTTCTAGACCAGTATATGGCACATAAAAACATTTGGTCGCTACACATTGGATAAGTGAATCATATTTTTTTGGCCGCATGACTACATACAGCATCAATGTACAACATTGTAGAACATACTCGGTTACTAACGTAACCTCGGTTCCTGAGATAAGGAACGAGTACTGCGTCGTAAGATGCGAGGGGGAAACTAATTTTTCTCCGATACTGAAGCCTTTTTTTAGTAACGCAGTGTAACTGCACGACCTTTGGTTACAAATAAACCAATGGTGGCAGCGGAGCTGCACAGCCTATGGCTGGAAAGCCCGCCAGAATGGGTTGGGCATATGGCTATATAGGGTTGATTCGCCACGCAGGCTCCTCAGGCACTTCGTACTGCACTGACGCTGAACTGACCGTCTTGCCTTTGACCAGCCCTGCAGAAGGTCATAGGGCATAGACCCAGCCTTGATGGTCCCAAGTAAAGAGCTCTATTTGTGTGCGCCCATACCATATGACAAGAAATGCCTGTTTCCACCTGGCAAATGTTATCTCTGCAATGGACGCACCGCTAGACCATGCCAAGGGACGAGGCAATGCCTCTAGTCGAGTGGACTCTTACTCCTATGAGGCATTGTTGGCCCAAAGAAGAGTATGCTAGTGTAATAGCGTCAATTATCCATCTGGATAGTCTCTGCTTTGTGACCGGTGACCCTTTGGTGCGGCCGCCAAAGCATACAAAGAGCTGTTCCGACTGCCTAATAGGGGCGGAATGCTTGATATAAATTCTCAACGCCCTGACAGGGCAGAGTAGATTCAACCCCTGGTCATGCACCGAAGGAGAAAGTGCCGAGAGAGTTATCAAAAGGAGGGCTCTTCAGAGCTCTCAACGCTGTAGGCAGATACCATGTCGGGACGGTGACAGGGCAGGGCGGGTTGAGCCTCCTAGACCCCTTCAAGAAACGAACAACCAGGTTTTTACTGCCCACTGATTGGCCATATATAGGAGCGTGTGAGGCTACTATAGCTGATACATAGACCTTGAGATTGGAAGGGGAGTGACCCTTTTCCAACAGCTCTTGCAGGAAGGACAATATCAGCGATATGTCGAATACCACTGGGTCTGCACCGTGGGTGGAGAAGACAGACCACTTAAGGGCATAGAGGCGTCTCGTATACGTTGCTCTAGCCTGAGAAATAGTATTTAGCACACTCTCGGGAAGGTCCGAAGGCTCCCATTGAGATGCAGCGCCCATAGTTCGGGCTGGGGGTGCCAAATCGTTCTGTTCGCCTCAGAGAGGAGGTCTCGTCTCAGGGGAATGGGACACGGGGCTGCAGTGAGCAGCCGCGCCAGCTCCGTGAACCAATGCTTGTTCCTCCAGATCGAGGCCACTAACAGAACTCTGTGCTTCTGTTTCCCTGACCACTGTGCTTCTGGCCACCTGCCTTCTGCAGACCAAGCCCAGGGGCACGCCCCGTTCTATCCACTGATGGTTCTTCCAAGGGGCCAGAGCGGCAACGCAGGCCTGGCTAACCGTGACACGGAGACATCCGTGACGCCAAGCGTGTGGAGGAACTCAAGGTTTCAGCCAGTACTGAAGGGACCACATGTGAAGCAGGCCCAACTGAAGTACCGAAGACGCTGAGGCCATGAGGCCCAGCATCCTCCGAAACGCTTTGAGAGGGTGAGGGACTCCGAGTTTGAATGAAGCCGCTAGCTGCTGAATGACCAGTGCATGTTCTGGCGTGAGAACCGCCCTCACTGGCTGAACAGCTGGCGGCGTGGCTTTTGGTGGCTGCTGAGTTGGCGCCATCTTGGGACGACTCGAATTGGCTGCAGAGCTGGAGCGCTTGAGCAGGAAGTGTCACATTGCCTGGGATGACTTCTGTGCGGCTGTGAAGCGTTCAGCGAAGCCCTCTACTGCAGGACCAAACAGGCCGGTGGGGGAGACCGGAGAGTCGAGGAAGGAGATCTTATCCGCATCCTTCATCTCTGTCAGGTTCAACCTCAGGTGGCGCTCGAGCACCACAAGACTGGCCATGGATCTGCCGATCACCTGGGCTGTCATCTTGGTGGCGTGCAGGGCCAGGTCCGTTGCACTGCGTAGCTCGTTGAAAGCTGCGGGGTTCGGGTTAGACTCGTCCATTGAACGGAGGAGTTTTGCCTGGAACACTTGCAGAACTGCTACGACGTGAAGCGCCGAGGCCGCTTGTCCAGCCGATGAATAGGCTCGTCCAGAGAGAGCTGAAGTAGTCCTACACGGCTTAGACGGGTGGGCGGCTTTTGCCTTCCAGCCAATGGCCATGGGTGGGCAGAGATGCGCGGCCACTGACTCATCCAGAGGAGGCATGACTTCATGATCTGCTCTGGGAATAATGGTGAAGCTCATTATTGAGGAGCCTGACGGCACCACGGCAAGAACCATTCATCGAGGCGGTTACGGGACGGTTCCTCTGGGGGAGACCATTCCAAACCTAGCTCCTCCATAGCGTAAGAAAGGACGCAGAAAAGATCTGCGTCCATGCCTGGGCTTAATTTTCGGTGTTGTTGTAAGAGCCCGACAGCTCCTCGGCATCTGAAGCCGCCAATGACAGGCTGTCGTCCAACTCGTCGCCATCGCTCCCACCAAATGAGATTAGATCGCTCGCAGCCGCAGAGGGATGCTGGTCGGGGCGGGTGAAGAGAACGGGTGAAAGCTCTATGTGGGGAGAGAGTGAGGTACGCGGGGGTAAAGCCGGCGTAAGCTCACTCATCTCCAGTCACTGAGATCCTCTGCCCTGCTGCTTTTTCCTCACAGGTTCCTGAATATTAGTTATAAATGCTTTTATTGCTGACATAATATATATATATATATATATATATATATATATATATATATATATATTTATTCATTTTTTTTTCAAATTTGCTTATTGCGGATTATTATATTAATTGAGCTGACTCGTGACAATATCCGGTAAGACAGCATAGCGCGCAAAAAGGCCAGAGATAGGTTAGGGTAAGGGTCCCTGGTTTTGTGGTGCATTGTGGGATTTTTCAGGGAACAAAAATTCCAATGCAAGGATTTTGCGATTCAGACAGCACTTAAAATGTCAGATTCCCTGATCAGTGCAATGACTACTGAATTATATGGCTGATTGAGAAGCACCCTGACTTTAGCTCCAATCCTAATGAAGCACACCTGAACCAGCTATTCAAGGTCTTCTAGAATCTTCCATTCCAGGTAGGTGTTTAGAAGTTGTTTGGAGCTACTTTTTGCAGAACAGTAGCCCTCGAGGACCAGAGATTGATAGTGGTTTAAGGTAATTAAATAATAATTCATTAACTGAAGAGTATGAAAAAAATATTATATTTGGCACTGCAGTTAATTGGGGCTAAGGACATTAATTTATTAATTGACTTAATAAATAGCTGGGTTACTTTTCTATTTGTTGACATATGGCATAACTATCTGTTGACATTCATATAGTTAATATCATGTATTAAGCTGGTTGTCCACCATATAATCAATTTATTCATAATAAATCCATATTTAAAGAGCTTTGAGCATTGTATGTATGATTTTATTATTTATTTTCTCACAAAATGTGTTGTTCCATCAATGTCCAATAAAAAAAATGTTATTCTGCAATCACTTTGTTATCATTAAAGTGTGCTGTACAGTATAATAATAATACTATGTTTTATTTGTTATAGTGCCTTTCAAGAACCCAAGGTCACTTTACAAAATAATACAAGCAATTGGCAAACATAATACACCAAACAATCAGAGGGAACAATCATACAAACTTGTTTTGACAACAGGGAACTACAGATAATTAACAACAGGTCTCACAATCATATGATGAACATCGATTAGGCTATGTCAAGAAAATGGTCATGTGTTATATAGACAGAAGTTGAAGAAAGGGAAAACATAGAGGTAGAAGAGTTATTAAGAGAACAAAGTAAATAGGTTCAAGGTTCAAGGTTCTTTTATTTGTCACACACTCAATTATACAGAATATAATCCATAGTGAAATGTAAATAAGGTCAGGTCCGCTCAATGGACAGTGGACAGTGCAAAATACATATCACAACACAAGAGAATATATATAAATATAGGTAAAAAAAAATCAAATAAAAAATAAAGAGTAAAATGTGCAATAAAATTAAATGTGCAATACAGTATACTGTGGACTTAATAAATAATAATATAAACAGGGATGTGCAAGAGGAATGTGCAAACAGGTTGTACCGGGTATATACACATAGCAGCAATGCTGATGATGGAGAATAGTGAATGTTTTACAGTTTAAAAAAATAGATGAGTTTTAAGTTCATACTTGAGAGAGGAGGCAGCACGAACATTATGGGGCAGCTTATTCCATAGCTTAGGGCCTATAATACAGAAAGCTCTACCACCCACCGTAGAGAGTTTATACTTGGGCACAACAAGCAAGTTATCATTACTAGATCTGAGAGTCCGTGCAGGAACATATGGTTGCACTAACTCGACTAGGTATTGAGGTGCGAGGCCGTTATGGGCCTTATAAACTAAAACTAAGAGTTTGAACTGTATACGTTTGGCCACTGGAAGCCAGTGAAGTTGATGAAGGATGGGAGTGATATGTGCAGATTTGTTATTAAATGTAAGGGCTCAAGCAGCAAAGTTTTGTACCATTTAGAGACGCTTAATAACTTTGGCAGGTAAGCCGCTATATAAGGAGTTACGGTAATCCAATCTAGAGGTTACAAAAGCATGGATAATAGTTTCAGCATCTGCAAGTATAGAATATGAATGTGTGTGAAAATATAATCCAGACATGCTACATTCCTCATCTTGTCATTGTCACCTACCAGCATCAGTTGTGATGCTTAACCTGCCATTCACAACTTTCCCGTGAGCTCATGGGATACTAAAGTGTCCATTGGATGCTCACATCGGAATCTGGCTTGAAGTAGTAGGTCTTTTATGCCTACTGTTTTATGAAAACTGCAAATTCGGACATATTACTCTTTTCACATACCGTTCGCCTCCTATATAATAGGGAAATATGCATATTGGAATGCAGCCTTTGTCTTCTAAACAGTGACTGGAGCAGCACATTTGCCCACAACTCCTTGCATGACCTGATGTGGCTGTGGCCCGAGGGCTCTGAACGGCTCCCTGCTCTTAACAACTGATTTAGCATCGCCTTTGCGTTCCTGTCTCAACATGTTTCAGCACAACTATGAACAACAACAGAGCAGTAAGTACAAAGGTCATTAAATTGTCCATGTCAGGGGACGACTTGTATGAACTTAAACAAATGAACTGCAGCAGAAATACGAGGTAACCTCAGAAACATGACTTTTCTTCAGCAGCTCATCTAATTCAGTCTAGCAGGAAGACTCTCTCTGAGGACACTTGGTTAGCAGCTGGCTAAAGTGATTTCAGTTCTCACTGGGAACTGGTCGACATTTTTGCCAAGCGCAAGGTCCAGTGACATGGCTGAGATGGAGCATTACAATTATCTTGCTTGCTGCTTTAAAATATGAATAATAAATAAAGTTCCATTACGCTATCAATATATCACTGTATTGGTATGTTATATAATTTAGTAAATAGTATTCTTTATTTACAACCCGAATTTCGGAAATGTTGGGACGTTTTTTTTTATTTTTATATATATATAAAATTAAAACTAAAAGATTTTCAAATGACATGAGCCAATATTTTATTCACAATATAACATAGATAACATAACAAATGTTTAAACTGAGAAATTGTACAATTATATATAAAAAAAATTGCTCATTTCAAATTTGATGCCTGCTACAGGTCTCAGAATAGTTGGGACGAGGGCATTTTTACCATGGTGTAGCATCTCCTCTTGTTTTCAAAACAGTTTGAAGACGTCTGGTCATCGAGGTTATGAGTTTCTGGAGTTTTGGTTTTGGAATTTGGTCCCATTCTTGCCTGATATCGTTCGTTATTTCCAACAAGAATATAAAATTTGGACTTGTCTGACCATAGAACACTTTGAAACAATCCATTTTAAATGAGATATGGGTGAATATGAGTCCAGGGGGTGCTCTGAAGGAGCGGGCACTTGTGTTCGCTCTGGAGGAGCGGGCACTTAAGGGCGCACTGGAGGAGCGGGCACTTGAGGGCGCTCTGGAGGAGCGGGCACTGGAGCGGACCCTGGAGGAGCGGGCACTGGAGCGGGCCCTGGAGTAGTGAGCACATGAGGAGTGAGCACTGGAGGGCGCTTGCGAGGAGCGGGCTCTGGAGTTGGGCTCCACCACATACCCTCAAATGCCACCAGTAATTCCAGGGTCATATGGGCGGCCGCCGGTGGCCTTGACTTCTCCGCGGATGGGGACGGGCATGAGTGAGCCGTGGATGGCGGCAGGTTTGCGTAGGCCACAAACGGCAGCGGGCTTGCATGGGCTGCGAACGGCGGAGGTTCTGGGCTGAGGATGATGGTGGAGCTGAGGTATGGGGACGATAAGGGCTAGGCAGGCGGTTTGGACCATTGGTGCGGTATGTGGGGTTTCCTGGCGTGGGGTGAGCTGGCTAGATGTGCCATGCCTCAGAGGCGGCTGGGTAGCGAGACTGAAATCCTTCCTTTAATTTTTCTACTTCGAAATTTGATCCATTTAAATATAAAATGTAATTAATTAATTAGATCGGGGGGAAATCATACACAGGAAGTTCACATTGGATCGTCTCGCTGTCCAGCCCCAGCTGAAAGCACGCACCTAGAGAGGTGTCGGGCCAGCTCAGCTGATTAACAAGTTTGAGGAAATCCTCCACATACCGTTCCAGCTTCTGACCAGCCTGCCGCAAACCCCACAGCTTAACCTCAGCCATTGGGATCCTTCTGTATCAATTGGTCCTGTCTTCTGTAATGCAACGTCTCCACAGGGAACACAGGAAGCGGGAATTCAAAGAAAGTGAGTTTAATGACATGGAGCAGTTTGAAACAACGATTCTAACTAATGTTACAATTAAGACAGGAGCAAGATTACAACAAAACTGAATGCTTATAAAGAACAGGAAACAAAGGAGTAAATGAGATGATTATTTAACACAGATGAACTAACGTGAACAAGAACATAACCCAAAAAAGGGCAAACAGGAAACTAAACAGACACATACACATACAAATAATGTATTATAATTATTCATAATGTGCATTGTAATACATTATATGTTGTCTTAAATATTTATAGCCAAATTTAAAATGCACAGTGTAACAATGAATTGATAAGTGTTATGTATTAACTGTGGTTACAATTATTCATGAGATTGTACAATGCATTATGAGGTGCATTACTAGGTATAATAAATGCATAAAAACTACTTTTATAATGCATTATACATACAGGCTTTAAGTAAAGTGTTACTGATATGCCTTATGTTTTGGACATTTGTGTTTTTATTTAACCAACCATATGCTTTGTATTTTTATGAAAAAAATTGACATGATCATTTGCGAGCAGTTTTTCTTGGGGGAGTTCTGAGTGGAGTCTGTCACTCCACTCTACTCTAACACGCTAAACGAGCAAGCTACTGAAACAGTAACTATAAGGACATTCTCAAATCAGAAACCGTGGGTGGACAGAACAATCCATGCTGCGGTTAACCAACTTACTGCCGCATACATCGCCTGTCTTTTGTCGGGAAACATGACCTAGTACAAAGCATCGTGCTATGCTCTCCGACGTGCAGTAATAGCCGCTAAACTCCGATACAGGGAGAGAATTGAGTCTCATTTTCAGCTCAATGACTCTCGACGCATGTGGCAGGGACTGAGGACCATCTGTTCCTTTGGAAATAAATCCTCGGCAGAGGTGAGAGCAGACCTGTTGCTGGCTAGCGAGCTAAACACCTTCTACGGCCGCTTTGAATGCCATGGCGGCAGCGCGACTCTGCCGATCAGCGCGCCAGGAAGCAGCAGACAGAGCAGCGACAATCATGTAATCACCTTGTTGGAGGACGAAGTTCAGAGGGAACTAAAGAGAGTGAACATCGGGAAAGCAGCCGGACCTGATGGGATTACTGGCCGTGTTCTGAAATCCTGCGATGATCAGCTTGCTGGTTTGTTTACATCCATCTTTAAAGAGTCACTTTCTACCTCTGTGGTTCCCACCTCCTTTAAAAAATAATCCCTGTGCTTAAGAACAGTAAACCCTCTTGCCTGAATGACCATTGTCCAGTTGCCCTCACATCAATAGTCATGAAGGTTTTTGAGAGACTTGTAAAAAAACACATTTGCTCCCCTATCCCTGTTACTTTGGACCCTCTAGTTTGCCTCTGATCAACTGACGATGCCATCTCTTCCTGCACTCTTCCCTCACACACATTGACAGCAAAAATGGGAACTATGTAAGGCTGCTATTCATTGACTATAGCTCAGCTTTCAATACTATAGTCCCCATCAAGCTAGTTTTTAAACTCACAGACCTCGGCCTAAACTCTTCACTGTGACTGGATTCAAGATTTCCTCACCGGCAGACCTCAAGTGGTGAAAGTAGGCCAGTTCACCTCCAACTCCATCACCCTGAACATAGGAGCCCCACAGGGCTGTGTTCTGAGTCCCCTGCTCTACTCTCTATACACTCACGACTGTGTGTACTCTCACAGCTCCACTTCTATTATAAAATTTGCTGATGATACTGTGGTTCTGGGCCTCATTTCCAACAATGATGAGGCCGCATACTTGGATGAGGTAGAGAGACTCACATCATGGTGTCAGGACAACTGTCTCTCTCTGAATGTGAACAAAACTAAAGAGCTGATTGTGGACTTCAGGAAGAAACAGAAGCCCTACACTCCTCTTATGTTGGGACCCCTTGGAGAGGGTGAGAGCTTCAAGACGGTGTAAACATCAGAGGACCTGACTTGGACTACACACATTCAAACAGGTTTAGAAAGCCAGGCAAAGACTTTACCATCTGCGACAGCTGAGGAAATTCAGGGTCTCACCAGCAATCCTGAAAACTTTCTATTCAGGGGCCATAGAAAGTGTATTGACTCAGTGCATCTCAGTGTGGTATGGAAACGGCTCCAATCAGGACTGCAAAGCTCTGCAGAGAGTTGTGCGCTTAGCTGAGCGCATCTCAGGGTCTCCTCTCCCCTCTCTGCAGGACATCTACCTCAAACGCTGCAAAAGCAGAGCTGCTAAAATCATCAAGGACTCAAATCACCCTGGTAACCGTCTCTTAATTTTACTGCCATCTGGAAAGCGCTTCTATAGCATGATGGCAAAAACTGAGAGACTTAGGAGGAGCTTCTTCCCCCAGGCCATCAGGCTCCTAAACTCAAACACGGTCTCATAACATCAACATGACTCCATTTAATAATCAGTAAGATATTCATTATTCTCCACCATCCATATAGCTGCTATGTATATACCCTGTCCAACCTGTTTGCACATTCTTCTTTTACATTGCTGCTTATATTATTATTTATTATGTCTACAGTACACTGTCCAGTACATTTTATTTTATTGCACATTTTATTCCTTTTTATTCTTATATTTCCTTTTTTTACTTCATTTTTTATACCTATATTTATGTATATTCTCTTGTGTTGTGTTACATATCATTTCACTGTCCATGGAGCGGACCTGACTTACAATTCACTGCTGGTTATATTCTGTATAATTGTGTATGTGACGAATAAAAAAAAAAATCTTGAAATAATCTTGACTATCTCTCACACAATCAAATGGACATGTGCTTGATTTATTTCCCAGTAGAGGGTACTTTGAAGACCAGAGGTCAGAGTTGTGCCCTTATCTAAGAAAATAGAGAGATGCATACAAACGTGTAAAAGCACAAATCCGCCTCTGTGTTCACATTTGTAATTCTTAGTACAGTAGCACATAGTCTGATTGTCCACTTTCTTTAAACTTGAAATTAATTTGTGAAATCACAGCAGTGATAAATGCTTAAAAAAACAATAATTTACTTTATATATGGTTTCATACCAATGATTTACATTATTTGCGGCTTAAGTTTCTGACCTAATTTTGCAACATTTTTGAATAAATTAGTAAGTGTATCATGATAGCATACACGTTAAATCGAGAATCTCGCTCTATGTATGAAGCAGTGCATGAGTCTATCAGTAACTAAGTAGTAATTAAAGCAATAACTTGCTGTGCACTTTTCACAGGATTAATTCCTTTGGCAAAACTTGAGGGTTATGCTGCATTTTTGTATGCATTTTGTTGCTGTTGATAAATACTTACAAACCTTGCCAGAAAATAGTACTTATTTATATAGATTATGTTGCAATGGGCTTGTACTACAAAACTACAGTCACCATCATTAATTATGACACCTCAAAAATGCTAAAACACATACTATTAATAAAGAATACATTTATCAACTAATACACATCCTTTGGTCTGTATTTTGCTACATTAGCTCTGAAAAAGCTTCTTGTCTTTGTGGTAATCCTTCCCTCCAGTGAGCTGTTAACCGCTATTAACCGCTGTGACCGGACCATTGAGTCAGTAAGTGCAACTTGAGAACCAGATTGGTTCAATTCATTAAAAGAGAGAGAGAGAGAGAGAGAGAGAGAGAGAGAGAGATACAAATTTTGCTGACTGTCATGAGTCCTTGGACTATCCAAATGGAACAAACACCGCCATCACAAACTGTGCAGTTTCTCATATTTACTCACGTAGGTTCAAAAACAGACATTCTGGGTCTATTTTCTCTTCAGATAGAGGGCATCAGAACTCAGTAAATCATCCCCTGCTTTCTCACACAGCGGACACCAACCCCCAACACCCACCCCCACATCCCAGCATCCATCATGTTCCAAGATTTGAAGGTTACAACTGAACAGAATCCCAGCTAACAGAGAGGAACTAACTAGGCAATGAAGCATGCACAGATCTTCCCGGGTAGCAAGCGATGTCTATCGGTCTAGTGATTCTGTCATATGTTTTACATCACCACTTTGGTGTCCAGAGAACAAGAGTTGAAAGTAAACGGACTTGCTAAATGTAAAACAATGAGGTTTATGGAGTATATAACCTGTGTCTAATATTGAGGGACTTTATCCTCTACTTTCTTACTGTAGCATGGTGCAAAAATGAGTGATCGTTACTTGTACGTTGTTTATAGCTGTTGTGAACGATTTCTGAGCTATAAGCAGCACCAAATGGAACTACAAATATCACTGCATATTCAGGACATTGTTAAGTGGTCAACAACCCCCCCCCATCCACCTGAGTATACAGATATTCTGGATATTAGTTTGGGCTATGATCTCTCTTTTCACTATTTTTTCACCCTTTTTATTTTTTAAACATCTGCAACTAATAGTACACATCAACAAACCATGTGATTTGAAGTAATTGAACAAGTTGCACTACAAAGTTTAACACAAAGTGTTAGGGGGTTGTTCAAATCCCTAAACTTAAGTATGAACAAGAGTCCTGCTCCAAATGCACACCATTCCTCATTCCTCATATCCACCATTGACGTGTTGAACTTTTAAAACAAAGAGATAAATGTTGTAAAAGCATCACAGAACCAACAATAGTTAATAGCTTTAAGACCTTTGTGTACATAATATGATGTAGAAAAAGAGACAGCCAAGCTGTAACCAGGTCAGATTAAAAGCTTGGTTGTATTATTTAGGCACGTGCATGAATATGCACCTCACTTTGTTGACGATCATATGGTGAGGCTGTAACATCATAAATGTGCAATTACAGCATATACATATATAATGCACTGGAATTTCCAAGAGTAAGCAACGCACTCCTAGTCATCTGGCTCGGTGTATTCAGCATGATTTCTCTTTCCCCTTCAAGAGGCACTTCCTGGAAGCCTCATCCCATATTGCGCAAACACATCACTCCACCGTGGGGGTGGACAACCCCACCTGCCTCATCTCATCTCCAGATTACCAAAGACTCAGAGAGACAGCCCAACCTGAATGACAAGATTGATTTATGTGAGTCGTTCCTCTACTCTCAGCATTGGGAGGCCGTCGAGCCTGCCTATTGATAGGCAGCCCCCCTCACCGTTACCTCTCATTGCCATTATTGATCAGGCAGTATTTCAATGGCGCGTGACCTGGGACATCTGTTGCAGATTGCTTACTTGTCACTCAATCTGCGGTGAGGTCAAGCCCCTCTTGCCACTTCCATGTATTAGATCGTCTGTATTATTATTTGCAAGAGAAGCACTCTGGGAGATTGTGTCGACGCATACAGAATTCTCCTGAGCGAGGTGTCCGTGGCTGGCTGCTTCAGTGGGGGGCGGCGTGTTGTAGAGGTGGGAAGGAAGACAGACGGGCGAGTGAGTAGATGCCAACACGCTCAAGTGACTGGCTTATGTCCGCAGCGAATTACCGTAGTGTAGGGTAAGGGACCGATGCCAAGGTCCTGGACTCTTGTCACTGAATGGATTTACTTAGAAGCGTAAATGTGGCGTACAAATTATAGCTTTGAGGTGGATGAAGGACAGTTGTCTTTGGTTTCAGGCAGGATGTGAATTCTGACTCCTATATCTTACATGCAGACTTCAATTAAAGCAATACCTTGTGGAAATAAAGTAAACTTTAGCATACTTAGAAACAGTATTTATGATGGAAACAATATACTTCAAATGTATATACTTGTGTGCAAACTGAATAAAACGTTTTGGACACTTAATTATATGTTAATTACAATTAAATTAAAATGTTTTAGAGATTAAATATTTAATAATATTATTTCGTATTCAGTACATTAAATCCAATTAGTTTAAACTATTACGTATATTAAATCAAATGTAAACAAAAAATTGTTTTCATTTCTGTATTGCTTTTTTATTACTAATATTACTTTACATATGTCATAAGTATATATGTCTCTAAAATATATAATGTATAAGTATGCAGTGTAATATTGTAAGTCGCTTTGGATAAAAGCATCTGCTAAACGACGTAATGTAAATATATGTATATGTTACTGTATCATTTTCTTTTTTATATGAAACACAAAACAATAAGTTGAACAGGATTCCCAAGAGGTTATTTTGCATACAATGAAAGAAAATGGTGACCAAGTGTTTCCAAACTCAAAAAGGACCTAAATACACAATAAAAAAAATTCACATTATCAGATTTAATGACACGTTTTGACAAGCACGTTTATTCTCATGTAATCAAAACATAGATTTTGTATATTCACATGTATACAAAATTGAGCTGTGATGAAGAGCACAATTTTATCTATCAAATAATAATATTTTTTCTGCAGTGTGACCCTTGGGTACCACTGACTTTCATTGGAAGGAAAAGAGCATGACCATTCTTCAAATCTTCTCCTTTGTAGTACAACAAAAAAGGCTTATGAGTAATTGAGGACAGGAATAGCCTTTTTAATGATGACAGAATTTCCCTCTAATGTTAAAATACATTATCTTAACTCTAATTAATGTGCAGCATTCTGGAAAAGTGTCAACCCTGTGGCTCTCTGACACCTTCAAAATATGTATCTGTTTGTCCGACAGGTCAACTTCTGTCAAAACCATGTTTAATTCTCAGCAGATTTGTTGAGCTGTCATCAAATATAAGCTATGTAACTTATAAGAAAAAAAGTATCTGTAATATTATAAGAAGGTCCTAAAAATGAAGGCTGCTGGAAGAGTTTATTATAGAGGTAAAGTCTTTTGATTGCATTGAGATCTCGACGGCTATTCATTAATTACTTGTGCTTTGCTGTACTGGCCTTCAAAGACTCAGAGAGGGCTTCTTCTCTGACCAGCTGGTTCTGCAGCAGAGGAAAAGCTGAATAGATTCAACACAATTGTGATGTGCTAACTGATCAAATTGGGCTGTAATCACTCTAATCAAAGCCTAATCACTGGTTTTTGCTGGAGTGGTTGCTCTGCTGAGAATAGTTTAATAGAGAGCAGCCATCTCTGTGTTTGTGGTGTTGCTTTGAAAGTCAATTCCCCCCTAACATTAGTTTCAATATAACAAGACTAAACAAATGAGATTTATCCTTGTTATACAATGTCAATTAAAGAGTTAACAAGTTATAGTTTTGTCATTGCGTGCATTTTAGGATTCTATTTGGACAAGACTAGTTTTCCCTGTGTGGGCAGGTTTTGTAAATGTGCTTTATGTTTTGCAAGCATATTGTGTGATTTTAATCTTATCCAAAATCAGTAAAAGTTAGTGCAAATTAACTACAGTTTTCAGCTAACTTCAATACAATATGCTCCAATTAGGAAAGCCAGTTATTGCAATACAATTGTTCACCACACTTCTCATAATTTCTTTTGACCTTCCTTGACTTCCACAACTAAAGCCAAATTTCATGATGCACTGTCAACGCATTTCACTGTCAACCCCTTACAGCGCCTTCCTGGCCTTTTTATCTAACTTTTGCTGTTTTATTTTATAATAGGTGGCTATGAAGTTGGACTGGGAGTCCAGTGAGGAGTGAAGCACAGCACAGGGAACTGTTCAGTAAGATGAGCAACTGGAACTTACATTTCTCCCACTTCCCTCTTTGTATTATAAATATGGTATCAGCCAGACCCCCATGAACAGTTTCAGTCCTCTTTATGGCCAATCCATCTCTGATGAGGCCTCCACCTAGCCTCCAACACAATGTAATACTTTACCTTTCAATGGTATAAAAATAAAATCCTTTAGAACCTACAGAAATATATACAATTATAGTTACTGACTTGGAACAACGTTCTGATTACAACACATTAATAAGTAATGCAAGTTTAGCTTATACAATGCCCAGTCTGCTTAACCAGCCTTTAAACTGGCCCTGTGTAACTAATTTTAGTGCAGCATATGTGTTGCATTCAATTGAGCTGTAGGTCAGGTGTGGTGCAATGCACCATGGGGTGTGCTGGCGATGCAACAACTTTAGCAGGTGAAGCTATTACCAGCACAGTTGGCCCCACTGCATACATCTGCCTCCATCCCAGCAGGTGAAACTGGGAGGAGAAGCTGGACACTGTGGGAAGAGGAAGGACACCAGTAGGGGACAACGTTTAGCATCTCAGGAGGAGCAGTGAAGCCTTCCTGTTGGCTAACACTGTTGATCGCCTCAATTGTGAAGCCTGCTGCAGAGATGCATGACTGCTTTCTTACATTGAGTGAATGGGCCTGTGTGTTTAATGTAACTTTATAGCCTGCTTTAGCTGTGTCTTTTTAGATTAAAAACATATAATTAAGTAAATGTGATTATATGTTTGTATGGGTGGGATAGGAATAAGGTACGAGAGTATCAGGCTGTTTGAAGTTATGTTCAAAGTTGGGTGACTGTATCCTGGCACCCACGTTCTGTCATCCTTGGCTGTGTGCTCTTTTCTTTGTTTCGTGTTTGGTTTTTGGTGTCGAGATCTAGATTTGCATGCTCCACATTGTACTGTAAGCACATGGCATTTGCTCTTAACTCCTTTACAATGTGCTCTTAGGTGTGTTTGACTTTGGCTGTAACAGTAGTGATTCATTAGGAGCCTGAGTCTGTGCAGTAGTGATTCATTAGGAGCCTGAGTCTGCACAGTAGTGATTCATTAGGAGCCTGAGTCTGTGCAGTAAGGATTCATTAGGAGCCTGAGTCTGCACAGTAGTGATTCATTAGGAGCCTGAGTCTGCACAGTAGTGATTCATTTTGAGCCAGAGTCTGCACAGATTCATTAGTGATTCAGTAGTGATTCATTAGGAGCCTGAGTCTGTGCAGTAGTGATTCATTAGGAGCCTGAGTCTGCACAGTAGTGATTCATTTTGAGCCAGAGTCTGCACGGTAGCGATTCATTTGGAGCATGATTCTGTGCATTAGTGATTCATTTGAAATCCCGAGTCTGTGCATTAATTTTGACTTTGAGTCTGCGCAGTAGTGATTTATTTGGAGCCAGATTCACCACATTCCTTTGGAGCTTGAGTCTGCACAGAAGTGATTAATTTGGAGCTTGAGTCTGCACAGTAGATATTCAATTCGGAGCCAGAGACTTTGTCCAAATACCCACAATTGCAGTCTTTGCATTTGACTACTTGACTAATTAAATGACGTATTTCCTGTGTTTGGCCAAAGTGTTCAAGTGAAGATGAAGACCACAAGTGTGCGTCGAACTTTTCATTACCTGATGGGACAGACTTACAGTGTTGTAAAAATGCAAGTGTTTACATAGCTTTATTTTAATTTGAAATACTTTGCATTTTAAAATACATTTCTAAATGTCTGTTCAGTAGTCCTTATAACATGACAATTTTAATTTGTGGTGCTTCTAATTAAATGATAAAAATCAGTTGCATATATTCGAGTAAAGTGAGCGTTTTTAAGACATGGGACTTGCACACTTACTTTCTGTCACGCGCACGTGCTCTCAAGTGGCAAAGACCGCAAGTGTGGTTATTTGGACAACGCCAGAGTCTGTGCATTCATTTGGAGTTTGAGTCTGCACAGTAGATATTCATTTGGAGCCAGAGTCTGCACAGTAGTGATTCACCTGGAGTATGATTCTGTGCAATAGTGATTCATTTGGAGCCAGAGTCTGCACAGTAGTGATTCACCTGGAGTATGATTCTGTGCAATAGTGATTCATTTGGAGCCAGAGTCTGCACAGTAGTGATTCACCTGGAGTATGATTCTGTGCAATAGTGATTCATTTGGAGCCAGAGTCTGCACAGTAGTGATTCACCTGGAGTATGATTCTGTGCAATAGTGATTCTGTCTGCACAGTAGTGAACTGGAGTATGATGTGCATTTGGAGCCAGAGTCTGCACAGTAGTGATTCACCTGGAGTATGATTCTGTGCAATAGTGATTCATTGAGTCAGTTTGCAGCCAGAGTCCACAGTAGTGATTCACCTGGAGCCTGTGCAATAGTGTATTTTTAGTCTGCACAGTTTTTATGCACTAAAAATTTTTTAAGAATATAATGAATACTATGAACAGTTAATGTCTAAATCAATTAAAAAAATTACTTTCATTTTGAATGATTTAAATTCCAAAATTTTTACTTCACATTTCACATTTTTTTTTTTTTTTAAGAAAATGGATGAGTCAAAAGTATTAATTATTATATTAATTTAAATAATTACTATCAATAAAATATTATATTAATTAAATAACATAGAAACACATTTTACTGTTTATATTTTTATAATGAATTATCTTCTTATCAATCCACCAGTTCACATTTACTGCTCTGCGTGTTTGCAGGGTAAAAAAACATGGGACGATTTTTGCATTGGTCTGAACAAAAACAACCCAATGTTCCTGCAATAATGGAGGCTGCTGTTCTAGGATTCACCCTATTTTTTGGGACAGCGCTATCTATTCCAACAAAGGAGACCTGATTCAAACATCAAACAAATAGATGCAAAGACTAGATCCATGGAAACTATTCATTTTTTATCTTTACATCTTATTTGTAATGAAGGGCTAGCGTGAACTTGAGTTTTTGAGGGGTGTCAGCAATCTCATTTAGCCTTTTTAGCTGTGCAAAACAGGTCATTGTGCTGCAGGATGTTGTAAATTAGTATTGTATTTAAATAATTTTACTTTTATTAAAGTTCTAATAATCACACAAATTTTTACCACAATTGTTTTACCGTTTACTGCACTTTAAGTGGGTCATGTCATGCTAATGAACTGAAGTCTAGTTTTCTTTCATTAAAACCAGAATATATTATATGAAACTTCAATATTTCAAGATACTTATGTTTAAGGATAGGAGTTGGTTAGGACAATAATTAAGTGTATGCGATTGAACAACTACATAATTCGTTAAAAATAATAATATACAGAAATGAATAGCAAGTGCTATAAAATAGTATGAGCCACTAATAGTTAGTCATTTAGCAGATGCAGGTAAAGGGTTGCAGAGCCAGTGGTGGTTTTGTAGGCAAACATTAATGCCTTGAAATTTATGTGAGCAGCTATTGGTAGCCAGTGCAAACTGATAAAGAGAGGTGTGACTTTCTTCATTCTTTCTTACATTATTTTTGGGTCATTAAAAATGTATCTAGCTGCCGCGTTCTGGATTAATTGTAAAGGTTTGATAGAACTGGCTGGAACAGAGCCGATTCTCCCTATACACAGAATACGCAAGCTGCGTAGGGCCCCCAAAACACCAGGGGCCCCCTTGCTCTCAAAGCATTTTAGTTTCGTTTTGAATTTGGCCAACGGCTATGAAAACATGAATGATAATTTATTGTAATGCGGTGCTGTCGTCGCCCTTTCTACGTAAAAATCTGTCAAATCATGTAACGTGAATGTCGTAAAGTCTCTTGCTCGATACTAATACAATGAGTTGAAAGCATAGCGAGCCGCGGAAGAGACACTTTTTCCTCGAGCACTTACCGCGAGCGCGATTCAAGACAGAGTGAAACATGGACAAATGTGTTTCATTCATAACCACTCGAACCCTCCCGGTCGACACAGTTTTGCGTAGGGCCCCCAGAAGTCTAAGATCGGCTCTGGGCTGGAAGACCTGACATAATAAATACATACAAATAAATAAAATAAATACAATTAAATAAAAACAAACAAACAAAAAAACTAGAGGATCCTAGAAACCAGGTTCTGAAACTACAGCCTCCGGTATTGCCTACTCACAACAACAGCCTTATTGAACATGCTCATTCATTCTCTGCCAGCAGGAGGTGCTTTCGGAACTGTTTCCGCGGTAACAGCAGAACACAAAGCAGTGCAGCACTGGACTTTGAAATGTGCAGCGCTCATAGTTATTTATAGCTTTTTTAAGTTTAATCATCACATTAAGTTGTATCGCAATTCTGGTCTGTACCCAAATTTAAGACCTCTTGAAATCATAATTGAGACTTTCTTGTACAATTTAAGACTTTTATGACCTTAAATTTGATAAAGTAAACAAGACTTTTTAAGGACCCGCGGGAACCCTGAGTAGTGATTAATTTGAAGCCAGAGTCTGCACATTCATTTGGAGCTTGAGCCTATGCAGTAGTGATCGTAAGGTGGAGCCGCGGTATCAAAGTCCCACCAAAAGTCCTGCTGACCAAATCGCAAGCTCACAATCACACCGAACCCCATTTTTATAGCACAGACTATTAGCAAAATTATTAGAAAAGCCATGTTAGAAATTTATTAGAAAAGCCACACTGCAATGTTTTGGCTTCACTTTTTTATAGTGTAAGGAAGTGGAGATGCCTAGTCCATCTTTTTTTTGCAGTCTATGGTCAGAAGACACTGTGTAGCTACAGATCATTTAGAGTGCCACGGTTGAAATAGCCTACAGTAGGCACATGAGGCTCCACCTTGCAACTTTAAGGACGTAAAGTATCTGCTGCTAAAGTGTTGGTGCCTGAGACCACAGGACTCACGCAGATGTCTTGTGGAGTTCATGCCTCAATGCATCAGAGCTTTTATTGCTGCACGAGGGGGACCTACAAAAGGAGGTTTTAATGTTGTGGCTGATCAGTGTACATACAATAAGAATTAACAAAATGTCAATAATTCCAATGATAATAACAACAACAATAAAACATAATGTTGCTAAACAGATCTGTTCAGTGAAGCAGTCTTTGCCATTTTATTGTAAATAAAACATGGCTGTTGGAATCAAGGACCAGAAGTATCCATTTTAAGTAATTTTATTATAGTTTTCAGGTATTTTTCGAATGTTAGTATGTTTAGGAAGGATATTATTGAATATAACATGACATATTACAATATGCAAGTAAATATATTGTCACATATTATATAATATTTTGACTTTATTAACACTATATAATATTTAGTATATTTATATATTGATTGTTAATATATACTAAAATTATTTATTTTCATAAGGGTAATGTAAAGTGTCAACACTACCATTGTCCACGCTGTATTACCCGGCTTTTGGGAAGGTTGCTAGCAATGTTTGCTACAATAGATCCAACAGAGCATTCAAAACAAGTCTTACATGGTGGCTCTTATTCACTCTACAACAGCACGCCAGTCGGTTCAAGGAGGTAAAGACAGCTCAATTGGTGCAGAAAGCAGGTGGATGAGGGAAAATGGAAACAACATGGCTTGATTTGCATGTTTTGGGGGGGGGGGTATGGGGTCTTGAGAATTCTGCTTATTCTATGAGCAAAAAACAACATTTGAGAACGGCATAACGGCATAACATCATGACATAACGTAAAATCTAAGTGAATCAAAATGGTGCTGAAGCAGAAGGAGAATAAAGAGGAAAAACAAGGCATGTTCTAGAGAGACAGCAAGCATGAGCCTGTTTGACTCAAGCTTTTGATAGTGTTGCCATGGTGACCAGGAGCAAATCTCCCAAGCGTCATCATCGGCATGACTCTTCCCGTGGAAACGGTGGGATAAAAATAGACGTAGGATCACAGAACAAAGGCCTATTTAAGAAGGAAGGAGAAAACGAAAGGAAATGGAAAAACAGGCAGTGATGAAAAAGATGTCACATGTCTGACTGGTGCTGAAGCATGGATGTAAAGCAGACAGGCTGGACGAAGTTTTAAAATGGCGGCCCTTTGATTGACAGGAGAAGCTGAGCTGCGGGGGGCAGGAAATCCCGTTGTTAGCGCAGCCTATTTTGAAGCAGTAGAGCTGTCGGTACTGGCAAGGCCACCTCCTGTGTCTTTACTGCTCCCACACAAATGTTTGCTCCGTGTGAAGGAGAAAACAGCATCGGTGGTGAAGATGTGTTCAGCATTTCTGCACAATTTCTGTATTCTGTTTACAGATGATGATGTAATAGCAGTGCGTTCTCGTGATCTGAAAGTGCTTGATTCCTATAGAGCCTTGGATGTGACATGCAAAAATTAACACGAGTTGACAATTCATTCCCACAACTTACTAATTCCTCAGCACGATTTACTAATCCTTCTTCTTGCCATTTGGTAATTGAAGCACATCATGTGCACAATTTACTAATTCATTCACTCACTTTAAGTAAATCATGAACACCATTTAGGCCTACAAATTTGTCACCTTGTTTTATGCAAATTCGTTCATTGAATGATTTGCACTCTCTTTGTGAACAGTCTACATCCACGCTACATTCCGGTCATCATTTATTTATAACAGGCTTTTCTGTCCTAGGTCTTTTCTCACTACGCAAAAAGGACAATGGGTGTATGAAGTTGCGGATAGGTATTAGTAAAAAGTACTCACAATTTTACTAAAAACGTGGGAACGAATTAGTAAATAGTGTAGGTGATGTATTTAAAACGAGGTATTGAGTTAGCAAATAATGCTCACGATTTACTTAAAACAAGGTGATGAATTAATAAATCATGATGTGCTGAGTAAGTTGTGAAAAACAATTGTTAACTTGTGGCACAATATAGTTTTTGCACATGCGAGCTCTGTTGATTCCAGGAACAAAAAAAGGGATTACAAATGTCATTATTCACACAAGTTCATGTCATTCGTGACACAAACATATGAATAATCCTTAAGCAAGCTATTTTCCATTCAATGATCATTCACACTGACAGCTCAAGTTCCAAATCTACCAAAAAACACAAAGTACTATAGAAGCAGTCAACACGGTCTCACGCCAAACTGGTCAAATATTGACATTTGGTCAGGACCCCTTGGCATCACGTTTTGACACTCAATGTACAGGGTCCTGCTTCCAGTTGTTTGCCTTATTTTAATGGTTTTCATGCATTTGTAAAAATATTAATCATTTTATATAAATTATGTCTGGATATTTAACTCGTTGATTAGATTAATCAATTAAGGTTAAAAATGATGTGTTAAAATTAATAGTGCTTTTAACGCACTTGCCCCACCCCAGACCTACGTGGGTCATCTGACATTTAATACAGCTGATTTATGTGAAATATGATGCTGGGAAACAACTCACTGCATGATGGAGGATAGAGAACGCAGTTAGAATGTCCCTAAAATTCAAGATACGAGGCAAAAATGCCCGTTTGAGTTTTTGTCTCATATTTACATCATATAGTTAAGCAATATCACACAAGCAATAAGTGTAATAACTGCAAATGTGATACTGATCTTATAAAACAGTTCAGTAAAGAAGAAGTTAATAGTGTGTTACTTTAGACACAATGGTTGTCTGTTTTGCTCAATTTTGCCAAGACAAAAGTAGAACTGTTCGTCTTCGAGCTACACACAGCTGCATTTAATTTCGTAATGCATGTTTTAAACGAATCAGGTGAACGATTAGGCTCGATGGACTTGAAGCGGCACTGCACAGATCGATCGATGTATGACATCAAAGTACCGCGAGAGCGATTCAAAAGCATGCAGAGCCATCTGCTCTCTAATCTCTCTCACGGTACTTTGATGTCACACACGTATCCATCTGAAGTCGAACAAGCCTAATGATTCAATGGACCATTCATAAAGGCCCTGTCCCAAATGGAACACTTCATGTGCACTTGCGGTCTTACGGACTTACAATGGCCGCCGTGTGCGCATGTCCATTAATTCCACGAGACTGTAGGGTGTCCCAATCGCCATTTTAGCATTCAGAAGTGTGCTCGTGACTGCCCCCTTTGCGGCTGCTATGCGCACTCGATCCGCCGAGCCCATAGCAAACTTCTGCCTGACAGTCAAAGTGGCATTACATCACGAAAGTGCAGAATCAGAGGAAGACCGTAAGGGTTTAGAGTGTAATTTGGGACAGGACCAAAGATAACTATTTACTTCACTCATGAATGAATCAGCCATTTGAACGAATCAAATGCATGAATAAATGACTCGATGACTTAATCATTAAGACATTTACCACCACCTACTGGCGGTTTTATTTTATTATTTAGCTTATCATTTAACTAAATCAATTATTTAATATTTCCATAGCAATAATAAGTATTAAATAAGGTATAGTTCACCCACCCAAAAATGAAAATGTCATCATGTACTCACTCTCATGGTCCAAAAGAGTATATGTAATAAATGTTATGTTGTGTATCAGACAAAATGTTTCTTGCTGAAGCTACTTTTTGTAATGTCTATTTGATGCGTAATTTCTCAGCAAAATTTGATGTGCAATTAATTTGCACATCATGTAATTAATTGGATTACAAAATGTAATCGCTTACCAGCCATAATATAAATGTATACTTTAATTGGAGGACTTAACCCCACCCCTACCCTAAATATACCCACTTCCGAACAATATAAAACACATAACAGGCAAATAAACGTACAGTATACTTTTCATATAATATATTTATGTGAAGATGAGAGTCAAACATTAGGTTTTAATTGCTGAAAATGATCCCGCTCCATTAACGTGCTCTCATCTCATTCAAAAAGATACTCTCGTACTTTAGCATGACGCAATCGGTCACGAAACATGCAAGAGCCAATGGCATTTCACAACCAAAGCTGACATAATAGGTGTGTTCGATTTGAAGCGGCGCTGCACAGAATGATCAGTGTATGACATCAAAGTTCCACGAGGGCTATTCGAAAGCATAAGGATCCGTCTGCTCTCTTATGGCTCTCGCGGTACTGTGATGTCATACACTGATCATTCTGCGCAGTGCCACATCAAGTCTGACACACCTAATGCTTCTTCTGGTAGCAATTTTAAAATTTGTGCACAGACTGCACATAGGATCTGAGCTTTACGGCGTATACTGTATATTCCTATCACAAAGCATTTGTTTTGATATTTAATATTTTTTTTATAAATTATGACTGTAGTTGCACCTGCCTGTTATATCCTGTGTTTTATTGATAAATTAGGGGCAGGGGTTGGGTTATGTGGCTTAAATGTGTAAACTGTGTAATGTAAATAAAATAGCTGTGACTGTTTACATTGGAAAATCACACTCCAACAAATATGCAATAATGGTACTGTTATTACTCATTATATAATTTAACCCTGCCAATTAAATTCCTGATACCTTTCACGTCAGCATCAAGGTTTCTTATTTAAAGCAATGGATAAATAAATGTCGAAAAACCACACTAAAAGGGTAACCTGTATATTGAAAAGTGACACCAAAGGGTCCTGACCAAGCCTCAATATGTAACAAGCTGGGAGTGAGAATGTGTTGAAGCAGTACATACAGCATACTATCTTTTAATATTTTCAGTGAATAATAGTACAATTTCTGTCTGTGTCAATAAAATAGGTGTTTTATGTACAAGCCTTAAAGCAATAGTTCACCTCATGGCTAATGTGTAATAATTGGCTCATTTTCCTTTTAAATCTGACCTGCTCTCACTTTTAAGGACAGCGAGGATCCTGATGTTGGGGGAACTCCTGGGGGAAGAGTCCCAGGTCTCTGCGGCCCGGCATGGCAGCTGGCCTGACTGTCGGCATGCGGCTAATGGAATGCCTAAACCCATCTGGAGCTCTCCTCATCCTCCCTCCCACCCCATTCCCCATGCCAGCTCAAGTTCCATACACCCACCTGAGTCTCCCAGGATTGCCCGTAACATGGCGTTGCCCACTGATGCCCTTACATCGCGGGAGAGTCTGGCTAAATACAGAAACCAGGCTCTACACCTGAGGAACAACTAAAGCACGGAATCACTCACCGTGTGTGTCATGATTTTATTGTATTGGACAATAATACATTTAGAGCATGGTATTTATTATATTTTATTAAATTAATAGTTCCAGTCCTATACGCAAATCACATGGTCACTTTTTTGTATTTTATTGAAGGACACCAGAACATTGAGGGCACAGATGAAGCCTGACTTGAACCTAGTACTTCTATAAGTCTCACTGCTCACAAACAGTTATTTTAACTCTTTCCCTGCCATTGCCAATTTTCTGTCATTTATGTGACAATGCCTTCCTACCATTGACAGATTTTTTCAGTTTTTCAGCGCTATTACACATTTTTTGAAGGAGAACTGAACATCTGAATCAAAACACAGCAAAGAAGAAGAAGTAACAAGCAATCACGTTTATATATATATATTATGTACGCATATAAATCAAAACTTCCTAACATTACGAATGAAATGTTGACCCAGGAAGTGATATAGTACTGTGCAAGCTTTTGGAGTGTTGATGGAAGCCATCTACTCAATCATGTTTTGATGATTAGCCTACTCCTGAACCTGATCCGGACACGAAACTTGACAAAATGTGATTTTCTCAGGGTTTTTTTTTTTTTTAAACCCACAAGTTTTGATAAAATAATCATAATAATAATAATAATGAGGCTCTTTTTTTCTTTTCGCTTATTGCATGTTCAGATATTCATATATGATCAAAAATTCTGGAGGTTACTTGCAACATTTCTTAAAAAAACACTGTCAGGAAAAGAGTTAACCACAAGGCCTTGCCTCAACAGATATGTATTTATCTTTTATTCACTCTGCATTTTAAGGATAACGATTATGATAAAATAGTGGGAACAGTTTGAAATTATGGACTATGCAGAGAGAACGCTAGTTATTGAATGCCTCTAGTAGCAAGATTAATTACCTGATGCTCTTTGCTCATACACTGATAAAGCACTGTGATCCAGTTAGAATGCTTAAGGACAGCTGTGCCTCGATTCATGTAAAATGCAGAAGAATTCATCCTCCCATGGGGGTCTGGGTGAGTGCTGGCCCTGTTTCTCTGTCTGATTTATGGTGGACATCTCTCTGCACGCCAGACGCCTGGAGATATGATGATCGTCCTGATGTGGGTGCTCTACTTTTCCATCTCCCCCCTCAGCACGAACGGACCACAGCGCCTCCTTCTCCTTCTGTGTCTATATGCGCTCTCTCTCTGGCGAGCTTCATCATGCCTGAACACCGCCACCTGCTGGTCAGATTCCTGTCAGACAGCCAGTGTGTTAAATCATGTGTGATTTGTCAGTGTTGTTATGAATTGAAGGCTAATCCCCAGAGCTGTCCATAATATGTTCATTAGAGCATATTTGGCCATTATTATTTATTACAGTACATTACAAAAGTGTTGCTGTTTGTGATATATAGTAGTAGTAGTAGTAGTAGTGTTGCTTTGTTAATTAAAGATTTGGTTGATTTGTGCTAACTGTATCACACTGTTCCATGATTTGTTATGAAAAGCTGATTATTCCTCTGTTGCATTTATATTAGACTTATATCTAAAAATATGTCAAAATAGGACCCAGCCTACTTTTAATATAAAGGAATTAAATATATAGATATCCCCCCCCCATCCCCCACCCCCCAAACAACGTTACTGTGGATAGAGTAGAATGATTCATTGGAAAATATAAAATATTTCTGTACTTATCCAAACATCCATCCATTTTCCAAACCACTTGTCCTATAAGGACATCCAGCATCTAGAGCAGGAAAACACTCTTTTCTTATGTAAATTCATATTTATACACATACACTTTCTGTACATACCCTTTACATTTTGCACATTTCTGTATATACCAAATCTTCTGTAGCCTATGTGTTATGTTGTGTCTGTCTTTCTATACATGTATATTCTGTGTCTCACTGTTGTCTCTACTAGAAGCTTCTGCTACATAAATATATTTTTTGTGTGTTTTGATAGTTATGCTGGTTTAAGGATGTTTGGATATTTTCACTGGAAAACAAGACAAATTTATTTTTGCAGAGCACTTGCTAGTAAGCCAATTTAGCAACAAATTCTATAGTTTTATGTAACAATTATAACTCAGATAAGATGAAATATACGCATTAGTGAGCCCAGTGGCTTAATCAATGACGCATCAGTGAGCAATTTTTCTATGTATAGCAACTGACAAACAACTAATTCAGCTGCAGTACTGCTCATCTCCTCCAGGGTGCCTCAAATATCCGTCCTCTGTAAGACAAGGCATCCATCACTCCGGCTTTCCTCCCGGCTCTTTACTTACTTATTTTTGCCCACATGGTCCTAAAGTCAGTAGGACAAGTTGAATGCCCCTTTAACTGGACTCAAGGGGAGATTGAAGTGTGGGTGAGCCCGAGGGCCAATTATGGCTCTCTGTTATCTTTTAGCCAGCACTTCACGCAGGGGTGCCAGACACAGGGGCCATCCGGCCCTCAGTATGCTCGATAAGAGGTTAACCATGCAGAAGGTGCAAGCACTAACAACTCACACAGATATACACGTTCTCACAATATTTGTAAAAAATATACAGCAGATTTTCCTAAATTACGCAGATATTGTATTTTCACAGGGCATCTCCTCATTTATTTTGACCTTTGTTGAATACCATAATGCTAATTGTCTTGCTGTGCACGATTATTCTGACTGCCTGGTGCATCTTCATTATGGATTTAGACCTTTTTGCTAATGTTCTGGGTCAAATAACTGTTGGTTGTTCAAATACTGCCTGCTGATGTCTCTTTAAAAATGTAAAAATGAAATTAATCAATAAGGGAGCCTGATCACAGCCTGCTCAAAAAATTGCCATTTTAGTAGCATCATCACGTAATATCTAATAATAATAAATGATTTTCCTTAATTATGTATATAATACTATATGTGGACACATCCAAAGCATGTGAACCCTCCAAAATGCCCATATGCAGACAATGAATCTCTATTAACAATAGATCCCAGAAGCATTTTTCAGATGAGATCCATTTTCTAAATGACGTTTGAGTTACAGCTAATAACATAGGAGATATATTATTACAATTGTTGTCTGTTTTAATGTACTTTGAAATGTAATTTATTTCTGTGACGCAAAGCTGAATTTCTATCAGCATCATTGCTCCAGTCTTCAGTGTCTCGTGATCCTTCAGAAATTATTCTAACATGCTGATTTATTATGAACATTGGAAAGAGTTGGGCTGTTTATTTATTTTTATTCTTATTTTTTCTGGAAACTGCTATACTTTTTTTCAGGCTTTTTCGATGAAAAAAGTAAAAAAAGAATGAACATATGTTAATCAAAGTAGTTGTGGGTGGGTACACACTCAGAAAACCATTTATCAGAGGTTTAAGCTGACAAGGCTTTTTAAACGGATCCAAGGTAAAAACTTTTAATTATGACCAAGAACTGCAACGTTGCATAAGGTTATATAAGGTAATAGAGATGATAATCAAAATTAAACAAATGTTTTGTTTGTTGTTGGCAGAGTATCCGAGGCAGGAACTGTAAAGGCACCACTCTATTCTGGAAAGAAGCTCATTTGCATTTAAAGAGACACACATTAAAACGGCATGTTTTTGCTTTCACCCAAAAAGGGGCATACTGTAGAGGCATGGTGTAATAAATAATCTTTGTGGTATTTTGAGGAGAAATTTCACAGACACATTCTAGGGACACCTGAGACTTCTTTAACATCTTCTAAAAAGTGGCATTATAGAATCCTTTTAACTCAAAGTGGTGCCTGTAGCTGTACATACTGTTCGTACCATGAGCTCTCCGACTGGCCTAAGAAACCATTTCCCTTTTCTTTGTGAACTGGCCATTTGAGTTTCACAAATGGTATGTTTTTCATTTTTTTCCTATATGAACATGCACTAGCAGCCTGGTCTGATTGTTTATACGTAGGTATTAATATGTAACATTTAGCCTACAAGAACAAAACTTACATTTTTGTAAGTTTTTATTTATGCTAAAACGTACAATTGAAACATATTTCAAAGATTAAAACGTACAAATCGCTATATATTTTTAACTAAAAAAATAAATATTTACGTATATTTTATATCATTAAGATATTTGTATCAATATATGATGCGTTGCAGCCGCATCATTTTATCAATAAGAGATTTAGATTTTAAACCTACCTCCAAACCTTAGACAATCAGCACTTTTCTGTTGTTTGGTCACATTTAAAAAAATACATATAATTGTGGACAAATTCCTCTTTCTTTGTCAAACTAACAATAAAAGCTCCATAAAAACGTTTTACTGCCTTTCTATTATGATTTTTTTCATACTTTTCAACCTCCTTTATATGTGTCAAAATCACTGTTTTCTCATTGTCGCACACCCAGACTTTTAAACTTCAACAATGAAAATACAGTCTAAAAATATGACATATCTTGTAACTAATAATGTACCTGAATTAAGCACTAGTAAACCAATTAGAATACATTATAGTATTTAATGTGAGACCACTTTCAATATTACTTTTTATACAAAATATAGCTGTCGCACAGTATTGGTGTCATTTCCACCACAACACTGTAATGTCCCTTTAAAACAATTGTGTGAAAGATTGTTTAGGTTGTTTCTATGGAAATGTTCAGTGAAATCAGAGCACATGTTGGACATTGAGGGAATTTAAATTTTCATCAACAACATATGAAGAAAAATCAAGGTAAAAGTTGCCTGATCAGTTAATATTTTTATTCTATGTCATTTCCAAACATGCTGTACCTTCAAGGGTGTTTAAGGGTGTTTTTACAAAGCTAAACATTTTAAGTTAAATAAGAGTATTTTGCATACATGAAATGCTAAGTATTAATTCAAAGCTAATCAGTGAATCTATCTTCCATTTTTTCACAAACAACTACAGAAATGTCATTTCCACCACACTGCCTCTGTGGTGTAAATTACATTTATGGTTACAAAGTACAATTTATATGTTTAATGACTTTGTCTATTGAGTTTAATGAGTGATGAGTTTAAGACTTTTTCTAATAAATATCTCTACTGCTTCTCTACATTCACGTTAATTCATTATCATTTCCACAACACTCTGTCATTTCCACCACCACTCTGTTATTTCCATCACCACACATTTTTTGTAAATGTATCCGCAGTTTATGAGATCATGCTATACTTAATATAAAAACGCAAGTAATTTATTTTCTAATAAGCTCTTACCCAAACCAATGTTAAATTTCAGAGTGTGACAGGTGTACAGTTCAGCATTTGGTCCTTAGGGCAGTTAATTTATCTTATTGACAAATGTATAATTATTGTAAATTGAGGAAAAACTGGTAAAACTAGTTACAAAAATGATCTTAGACAATTCTTGAGTGGCATACGTTATTCTATATTTAAATAACAGCTGTATATTGAGATGTGGGGGAAATTACATTTGTTCATTGCAGGTCTGAAAAAATGTAAAATATTAACAATTTATCTTGTAATCTAAGTTTGTCCTCTTACAGACCTTAAAACAATACACATTATTTAAACTTATGAGTGGTGTTGGGGAGTAACTAGTTACATGTAACGGAATTACGTAATTTAATTGCAAAATAAAAGTAACTGTAATCAGTTACAGTTACTGATAAAAAAAATGTGTAATTAAATTACAGTTACTTATGAAAATTTTAAGGATTACTAAGGGGCATTAAATCCATTTCACCAGCTAATTACTGTTTAACAGTGATGCTACTGAGTTACAATGGAAATCCGTATCCGCTATTGAATAATAAATAAATAAATATATAATCAAAATAAATAATTTTAATCTCACAATTCTGATCATTTTTCTTGCAATTGCGAGTTCACAATTTCAAGAAAATATAGAATTTCAAGATAAACTCGCAAATCTGAGCAGAGATATAACTTCACAGTTTTTTTCTCTCAGAATTGGAAGATATAAACTCACAATTGTTGAAAACAACGTACTCGGTTACTATCATAACCTTGGTTCCCTGAGATATGGAATGAGTACTGCGTCGAAGACGCTTGTATGGGAAAAACTCTTTTTACCTCTTCAACTGAAGCCTTTTTATAATCACACAGTGAAACTGCATGTCCATTGGTTCATGCAGTACTAAAAAATGAACCAATGGCTCGGCTATGGCGCGCAAGCCTATAGCTATGCAGCCGCATCTCAGATTTTTTTGAAAGAAGCGACTGAGGAGTGCAGCTCATAGCACGGCCTTTCTGGCAGTACTCGTTCCATATCTCAGGGAACCGAGGTTACGATAGTGACAGAGGATGTTCCCTTTCGATATTTCACTCGTACTGCGTCGAAGACGCTTTTATGGGAACAAGTAAAATCACACCGTGCTATGACGTGGAACGACTCAACACCAAGACTCACGTGGGAGTAAGACCCAGGGTAGTCAAGAGAATACACCAAGCACAGGCTGAGCCATAGGGTCCTCCGTGGCCTGGGTGTTGTCCCGTAAGTTGATACCTGGCGTCCATATAGTATGGATAGACCAAGTGAAGGAGGGGCTTGAGCAATGTTGTTCAAGTGAACCCATAAGATAGCTTATTTAAGCAGAAATGAATCTGGCCTGTAAGGCAGGGACATCAAGGTTGTAAAACCTTACAAATTTGGACGGCGAGGCCCAGCCGGCCGCCTAACAAATTTCCGAAATGGACACCCCACTGGACCATGCCCAGGAAGTGGCGATGCCTTTGGTGAAATGGGCTCTGACTCCTATGGGGCACTGCAAACCCAAGGAGGAGTATGCTAGGGTAATAGCATCAACTAACCACCTAGAAATTCCTTGCTGCATAACTGGGCCACCTTTGGCGCGGTTACCGAATCCGACAAAAAGCTTTTCTGATTTCCTGTATGAGGCAGAACACTCAATGTATACCCTCAGGGCCCTGAAGGGGCAGAGCAGGGACAGTGCCTGGTTACCCGTCGAGGGGGGAAGCGCGGAAAGCGCTATGACCTGGGCTCTGAATGGAGTGGAGAGCACCCTAGGTACATAAACCAGCCTTGGTTTCAGGATGACCTTGGAGTCGTTAGGCCGAAATCCAGGCAAGCCGGGTTGAAGGATAGGGCCTGCAGATCTCCTACTCGCTTGACCGACGCCAGTGCTAGCAGCAGGGCGGTTTTTAGCGAGAGTGCTCTGAGGCTCGTGGATTGGGCCCTTTTAAGGCCCTCAGTATGGTAGGTAAGTCCCAAGGAGGAACTGTACGGGGATGCAGAGGATACATTCTCCTGACGCCTCGTACAAATTGGACCACCGCACTATCTCTGCCCACCGATCGGCCAGCAATAGGGGCATGGAAAGCCGCTATGGCTGCCGCATAAACTTTGACGGTGGACGAGGAGCACTGTTTATCCAGCATCTCCTGCAGAAATGAGAGAACCACTGACACATCGGAGGTGACCGGATCTAAGTCGCGGTCTTGACACCAAGTCAAGCAAACAGATCATTTCAGAGCGTAGAGGCGTCAAGTAGACGGGGCTCTAGCTTCTGCCATTGTGTTTAGGACACGCTCTGGGAGGCTGAAAGACTCCCGTTGAGTGGCCACACATGCAGGGCCCATAACTTGGGCCGTGGATGCCATATTGCACAGTTCGCTTGAGAGAGGAGGTCCCGTCTCAAGGGGATCGGCCACGGAGCTGCTTCGAGCAGCTGGAATAACTCCGACACCCACGGCTGGTTCCTCCAGAGGGGGGCTATTAGAATGAGTTTGTGCTGTTGGTCCCTGACTTGCCTGAGTACCTGCGGTAGCAGAGCGATTTGAGGGAAAGCATAGAGCGGAAGACTGGGCCACTCGTGGGCCAGGGCATCCGTGCTCTTTGTGAAAAATATTGGGCAGTGAGAGTTGTCTTCAGAGGCGAAGAGGTCTACTCGAGCTCTGCTACAGACTTCCCAAATGTTCTGAACCGCGACCGGGTGGAGCGTCCATTCCCCTGAGGAGACGTTGTTCTTTGACAACATGTCTGCTCCATGGTTCATCTTGCCCGGCACATGCATCACCTTCAGTGAGCGCAGATTGTTCTGGGCCCACACAAGAAGGTCGTTCGCCAGCATGCAGAGTCGCTTCGAGACGAGGCCGCCCTGGTGATTTATGTATGACACCACAAACCTGCTGTCGAGCATACTAGCACATGGTGTCCCCGTATGTCCGGCAGGAAGAATTGGCAGGCCTGGCACACTGCTAGCATTTATAGGCAGTTGATGTGCAGGCCCGACTCCTTCTCGGACCAAAGACCGAAAGTCGGTTTGCCTTCGCACAGCGCTCCCCAACCCTTTTTGGAAGCGTCTGTCGTGACAACCTTCCTTCTGCGCGCCGTGTTTTAGGTCACGCCTTGCTTTAGCCATAAGAGGTCTCTCCAACGGGCCAGGGCTGATAAACAGGCCCGAGTCACTGTTACGCGGTGGCGTCCGTGACGCCAATCCGTGGATGGAACCCTCTGCTTCAGCCAGAACTGGATAGGTCGCATGTGAAGCAGACCCAACCGAAGTACCGGCGAAGCCGCTGTCATAAGGCCCAGAATTCTCTGGAAAGCTTTGAGCGGACGGGCGGTCCCTTCCTCGAAATAAGCCGTGTGGCGCTGAATTGTCGTGGCTCGCTCCGCTGAGACAGTTGCTGTCATCTGCACTGAGTCGATAACTGTGCCCAGGAACGAAACTGGCTGGCTGGGTGACAGTATGCTCTTGGCAAAGTTGACCCTGAGCCCCAGGCAACCTAAGTGGCTGAGGAGGAGGGTCTTGTAGGATGTTAAAACTGACTGGGCCAGAATGAGCCAGTTGTCGAGGTAGTTGAGTATGCGGATTCCCATCTGTCGCAGAGGGGAGATAGCCGCATCCATGCATCGTGTAAAAGTGCGGGGAGCCAGGGACAGCCCAAACGGGAGGACTTTGTATTCATATGCCACCCCTTCAAACGCGAATCTCAAGAATCGTCTGTGATGGGGGGCTACCTGGATGTGAAAGTACGCGTCTTTCCGATCCAGCGACATAAACCAGTCCCCTGGGCATATTTGCGAGAGGATCTGTTTCAAAGTGATCATCTTGAAAAAACTTTTCATAAGGGCGTAACTCAGGAGTCTGAGATCTAGAATAGGTGACCGACGAGGAAGTAACGGCTGTAGAAGCCTGACTCGCTCTGGGCTGGAGGAACGATTTACATGGCTCCTTTTTCCAGCAGATTCATCACCTCTGCATGGAGGACTTGAGCGTCCTCGCTGCGCACTGTGGTGGCGAGCACACCGGTGAAGCGTGGTGGTCTTCGAGCGAATTGTAGATTATAACGTCTTACCGTAGTCATTACCTCGCTGACACACCGGGGATGGCCTGCCAGGCCTCGGCCCATGTGGCAAGAGGTAGAAACGGTTGTAAAGACTGGCTGCATAAGGGTATGACGCTTATGGTAGGCAGAAAAATACTTTTTGAAAATCTATGTGTTTTATTTTGTCCGCTGTCACAGCGGTCGGAGACCTGGGCGCTATATTTGGCCCGTGGAGAACCAAAAACACACTGTCCTCTGCACCCAGCGGGGTGGCGAGAGGCACATTAGAGGCTGCTTGCAGGGTGGTCCGGCGGTAGCGAGACTCGGGCCCCTCCTCTTTCTGCCTGGCTGATCAGGAGGACTTCTGAGGTGCTGGATCCAAGGCGATCTTGGGCCGGGGTCCTTGGCGCTTCGGGAAGGTGTAACATCGTGCCGAGCGTGAGCGCCCTCTATCTAGCCGACCCTCAGGAGGTCGGGGCTCAGGGGTGGCTGGCGTTGATTTAGCTGTCTGCTGAGTCAGCGCAGGCCTGGGGCGACTGGAAGCAGCTGAAGAGCTGGTGCGCTTAGGGAGGAAGTGTCGCATCACTTGAGACGACTTCTGAGCCTCCGTGAAGCGTTCAGCAAAGCTCTCCACAGCCAGTCCAAACAAGCTGCCTGATGAAACCGGAGTGTCGAGGAAGGGAACTTTGTCCGCCTTTTTCATCTCCATCATCGTGAGCGAGAGGTGGCACTCTAACACTATCAGGCTGGACATTGAACGCCCGATGGCCTGGTCGGTGGCTTTGGTGGCGCGTAGAGCCAGGTCTGTTGCGCTCCTTAGGTCCCTGAGTGAAGCTGCATCCAGACCGGCTTCCTCACTGGTGAGCCTCTTGGCCTGGAAGACCTTGAGCACAGCCATAGAGTGCAGCGCTGAAGCCGTTTGTCCAGCCTCTGAGTAGGCGCATCCAGCGAGTGCAGATGTGGCTTTGCACGGCATGGACAGATGGCTCGCCCTCGCCTTCCATCCGATAGTCGTGGGCGGGCAGAGATGTGCAGCCACAGACTCATCCAGAGGAGGCAGGTGCTCGTATCCTTTCTCTTCTGTGCTGTCAACAGATGTGAGAAGGGGGCGCACCACAATTTTGTGAGCTCGTTGTGGATTTCGGGGAAGAAGGGGGACGAGCATTGGCGGAGAGCCTGATGGTGCCCCGGAAGAAACCACTCGTCCAGCCTGCCGCGTGATGGCTCTTCAGGTGGAGACAAATTGAGCCCGAGATCGTTGACAGCCCATCATGACGCAGATGTGCTCTTCATCCGCTCTGAGTCTGGCATTGCGTGAAGCAGACGACGGCAAGAGGGCGGGGTCAGTCACAGAGCCTGATAACTATTCCGCGTCTGAAGCCGCCAGAGAAAGGCTGTTGTCCAATTTGTTGTACCTCACACTGAACGAGATCAGGCCTCCCTGGTGATTTATGTATGACACCACAAACCTGCTCCGCGAGCGCAGAGAGGCAAGAGTAAAACTCTCGCAATGAGAGCAGTCAGTCCCGCTGAGCGCAGCATCAGCGTGGGATTTCCCCAAGCATGACACACACTCAGCGTGAGTGTCATCAGCATGCAGGGGAGACCTGCATGTCTTACAATGACGGCGCGGCATTTGCAACAACGCAGTGAAATTTGCTCTTTTAGTGAGGCTCTTTGGACACTGCTAGACCAATTCTGCTAGCTGGTTTATAGGCAGTTGATGTGTAGGCCCGACCTCTGTAGGCCGTGATTATAAAAAGGCTTCAGTTGAAGAGGAAAAAATAGTTTTTCCCATACAAGCGTCTTCGACGCAGTACGAGTGAACTATCGAAAGGGAACAAAAATCCCCTCACATTTAGACCTTATAACTCGCAATAGTGTGTTTATATCTCACAATTCTGGGACAAGTAGTCAGAAAAATAATCCAAATTGCTATATATAATCTTGCAATTACAGGAAAAAAATAAGTCAGAATTGCGAGATATAAACGTGCAATTGCGAGAAAAAAAGTCACAATTGCGTGTTTATATCTTGCAATTCCAAGAAAAAAGTCAGAATGGTGAGATATAAACTCACAATTGTGAGAAAAAAGTCAAAACTGTGAGATATAAACCCACCATTTTTTTTTCAAAATTGCATGAGACAAACTCACAATTGCAAGTTATAAAGTCAGAATTATATATATATATTAATATTACTATTAATTCAGTGGCAGAAACGGGCTTCCATAGGCTACTGCAAAAATGAAAGTTCAAAGGCCAGCCAGCTTTCAAAATGATAGGCCTGTATTTATCTGATGGCAAGGAAACATATATATTGAGTTAAGTTACATGAATGCTACAAATTTTCAAAGAAAATTCTCAAGTGGAATTTTTAACTTGAGCTTATAGAATTTTTGAATTTTTAGTGTTGATTTTGAAAAAACTTTTTCCCCTATGTGCGTACCCTCATGATACAAACAAACAACAACAGCAATCCTCAGATGAGCTTTATTTGTCACATACACAATTATACAGAGTATAATGAGGAGTGAAATGTGTTCTCTGCATTTTAACCCATCCAAGTGGAGCAGTGGGCAGCCGACATTGCAACGCCCGGGGAGCACATTGCTTTGTGCATTAATGCTACATTGTATTCGAACACTAGAATGGTTCAAGAGAATATATAACAAAACTGCTCAACTTTTCCCGCAAGAACATAGTAAAATGTGACTGTGAAGGATGGGTGTTAACAAAAAAACAGAAGCAACTGAAAATGTTTGATTATTGAGTTGTCACCAGACTGTAGGATTAGTTTAAATATTGCTTGTATTGATTTAATGACCACATTGTCCTTTTTTGTGCAATGTATTATCAGTCACACAATGCTGATTACTTTATTTTGATGGAGGTGCCACCACTCATAGCAAAACATTTTGGGGAGGGGGATTTATTATTTATTATTATTTATTTTTGTGCTTGCCGAAAAATTTGCCACAAATTTTAACATCTTCCGAGTTGCCCAAGGACATACCATGATAAAATTTCTATCCTGAGCCAATTTCAGTCAAAAACACAATATGGATACTTATCCCATTTGATGTAAAAAAAAAATATCCTAAAAAGATTAACTTGCAAGCTAAGTCTGCCTGCAAGAAGGCTAAATGAGGTCAGGCTACAAAAACAAATCCCTCAACCGTAGCCTTTGTTTGGGTTTCATTAAAACTCTCCGCCACACTTGGAGAAACTATGAAACTATGAAAGATAAGAAACATGCGATGAAAGATTAAGCCTGCCCTCAAGTTTATATATTTTAGAAACAAATGTGTGCACGAGAGAGCACTGTTTGACAAAGCTGGGTGTGTTTTATTTAACAATCTGCTTTTGACCCAGTGCACTTTTACTCTAACACACTATTCACACTCTAAGATTGAATTGTCTATATTGTCTAACAGTATTCAACAGGGAATATACATACATCACAAATGAATTCTGTCATTTTTTTCAAGTGGAGTGAGTGAGTGAGTGAGTGAGTGAGTGAGTGAGTGAGTGAGTGAGTGAGTGAGTGAGTGAGTGAGTGAGTGAGTGAGTGAGTGAGTAATTGATTATTTGGAATTATCAAATTTAGCAAATGGCATAGGTGGGAATTACATTTAAATATTTATATAACAAAACTGAAACTTTTGCTCTGCTTTTATAGAGAGCATTTTCTGTTTTGGGCAAAAAAACAGTATTTATACAGTACAGTACAAGGTATTTGATAATTTTCAAAAAGAAGTTTGAGGGGAAAAAGCAACCTTTGTATAAAATATCATAAAAGTTGAAGAAACACTAAGATATTACTATATTCATACAGTGTGATTTATTAAACATCCCAGCTTAGGCAGAAAAATTGGCTATGTGGTTGCTTGCGAATGGGATTCTTATCATACTTTTTTTATGATCTGCGGGACTCTCTGAACCTTGTACCTTTAAATAATTAGCTTTCCAAACTCTGCTTACGGGGTCATGCCTTTGAATACAGTTATGGGTATTGAACACACTCTTTACATTGCATGGATTTTTCGAGTAAATTTCTGGTAAGCTTTACGCATGGGATGAATACTGTTCTGGGGGAAGGGCCTCTGGCACTGCAGCTGCCATATCCCATGAGCACCACCGCCTCTGCAAAACAAAACGACATGTCTTATCTTTCACATCAAACACATTCAGAATAAACACATCCAGCTTTTTTTCACCACAGTGGATTACACAGACGTTTTCCTTGTATTGATGTGAAGTGTTTTTTTTTTTTTTGTGCAGTCTCGAATCTATTATCATCTCAAATCTCTGAGGGTTCACTGGTGGGCACACCAGGGGATAATGGATTTGATAATTAAGGAAAATTATTGCATATCATGCACAGTCATTTTAAATATATGGGGAAGCACTGTATTGTACAATATAAGACAATTTGAAGGTTAACAATCCCTCTTTAATCTTGCCATGAATCCAAGCTCCTGATTTTCTCTCAATCACAGAGTAATTAATTTAGCTCATCTGAATGTTTTGTAACCGTATGGCTAATGTATTTCCCTCTGACTGTTGTGTTGATGTTTATTAGCTTTTATCAGTCAATGACGAACTCCATTCACCCAGCACATCCATCACAAAGGTTCACATCTGCAACGCTTACCCCCAATCCAATATAATTGTACCCTGTGGCTGTATATAGGTCCCTTCAGAGCAGCGGAGTTAATAATGAAACCAGATGTATGGAACCTTCTGCTTATTGTGGTTATTGAGTTGATAAGCTGACCTTTCACCTCGGCTTGTGATTGCCAGAAGAGAAATCCTAAAGAAGAGAAAATCTACCACCTGTAGAAAAATTAATGAGAGCAATTATAACGCTCAACGTGGTAGCAGTAGGATTGGAAGTCCCACCTGTCAGTTAAGAGAGATAATTGCCTTAATGATATCATTTGTTCTCTACTTTGTTTATTACCCAGTGTTGTGCACTAGTACTTTAGCTGAATATTGAAGCTATCAGTTTACAGCAGGGTTAATCGTCTCTAGCCCTGGAGAGACACTGCACTGCAGGGTTTAGCTTAGGAGTTCTCAAATCTGGCACTCGATGTCCACTTACCTGTAGAGTTTAGGTGCTTTCATACCATGTTTTAATTACTGTAATTACAAGATTAGGACTTGTAAAAAGATCTCACATCATTGTAGAACTCTCAGTTACCAATTTTAAACTTGGAGCTACAACCTATACCGCATAACCACAGTGTGACCTGCCTGCTGCAGATTCATATTGGGATTGATAGTGTTGCCATGGCAATGCATAATTCCAAGTCAGAGGATGTGAACAGCTCCGATTAAAATGTCACGTGTTGTCATCTCGTAATTACGGTAATTACGACATGACGTGAATACACTTAGCGCAAACCTTGATAAATCTCACCTGTCTGTAACTATCCAGTAATTCTGAAGACCTTTATTAGCTTGCTCATGTGGTTTAATTAGGCTTGGAGCTACTGTAAACTCTCCAGGAAAGTGGACCTCGAAGGCCAGAATTGAGAACCCTTGTTTTAGCTTAAAGAATTTACTGTAAACTGCAGATGCTACATCCATTGCATTCGACATATGTTCTTGCATCTTCAAACCCCTGTTCCAGTACTGCTTTTTGATTAGTATAACAATGATTTAAAACATGTTTTTTTGTTATTAGCAACACAGAACATACAATTTTAACCTCGGTTCCTGTTCAGGAACTCGAGCTGCGTCTAATGCTTCGGGATCGCCTAAAGAGCGTTTGTCACTGCGCATGCTTTGCTTCTGAGGGTTCAATTGAGAGGGAGCCTTTACCAGCATTCCTCGCGGTGCCAGCCCTGCTTTTGCCGAGGCGGACCAGTGGCTACGCTTGCGGGAATCGCAAACAAAACGACACCAGTTCCAGAAAAACGGGACTCGACACTCACCTGTCTTCCACCGAGGAGGTGGACGTGGAGGATGTCGATGAGCTTTCGAAAAGTATATTGTTTGCACAAGCACGTTGTTTGCACAAGCATGTTATGAATTATTTGATTATGAGCAGTATGTCTGGAGAGAGGAGTTCACACAGTCAGCTCTCTCGAGAGAAAAAAGGAGGGGCTGATTGTGCTTTTCCCCGCTGCATTTCTTTCCACTCCCGCTGGGATCGCTCCGAGGAGTGTGTCAGTGTCTGTGATCTCGCGGCCCAGTCCCGCTGCTGCTGAGGCACGGCGACGATTGAGATTGCGAGGATCGCACATGGATCTGACGGATGGGCTGGAGAAGGGCTCGCCCTATCTGCACCTGCATTACCCAGATCTAGCGCTCTCTCGTGGTTCGAAAGCCAGCACTGCGGTTCTTCCCCCTTTGAATGAGAGGGCGCTGCTGCTCAGCTATTTTTTTCTCCTAGGAGATTGATATTGTTTTTATATCCGAGTGGCTCACGTGTTGCCGAGGCTCACGTGTTGCCGTTATTCTCGGTTCATTATAGGAATCTGTCTTTCACACCACACTGTGTTTACTTTTCTGGTTGTTTGGCTGCATTTAATTTTGAGGAATTAAATGATGCATTTCATCTGACTATGATGAGTTATTTATATACATTTATACACAGTATCTCACAGAAGTGAGTACACCCCTCACATTTTTGTAAATATTTTATTATATCTTTTCATGTGACAATACTGAAGTAATGACACTTTGCTACAATGTAAATAAGTAGTGAGTGTACAGCTTGTATAACAGTGTAAATTTGCTTTCCCCTCAAAATAACTCAACACACAGCCATTAATGTCTAAACCGCTAGCCACAAAAGTGAGTACACCCCTAAGTGAAAATGTCCAAACTGGGCCCAAAGTGTCAATATTTTGTGTGGCCACCATTATTTTCCAGCACTACCTTAACCCTCTGGGCAAGGAGTTCCCCAGAGTTTCACAGGTTGCCACTGGAGTCCTCTTCCACTATTCCATGATGACATCATGGAGCTGTGGATGTTAGCGACCTTGCGCTCCTCCACCTTCCGTTTGAGGATGCCCCACAGATGCTCAATAGGGTTTAGGTCTGGAGACATGCTTGGCCAGTCCATCACCTTTACCCTTAGGTTCTTTAGCAAGGCAGTGGTCGATATCATGTTGGAATACTGCCCAGCAGCCCACTCTCTGAAGGGAAGTTGTGTCAATAATGTCAAAATGTTAGGCATTTCACTCAATGCTTGCTAGGCAAGAATGCATTTCATCTGAACCAAATAAGAATTTAGTGTATATGGCATTGTCCAGCTCAGTTGCTTTCAGCAAATGTTTATTGTGCATCATCAATCGACAGTATGATATGGTTGAGTTTATTCCCCCAAGTTTCACGTGCAAAGTTGCATGGCACTGGAGTCCTCTTCCACTCCTTGTCCATGATGACATCATGGAGCTGGTGGCCTACACCATATTTATGTTAGAGACCTTGCGCTCCTCCACCTTGACCAGTCTGGAGATGCTTGGCGATAACACCAAATTTAAAAACACCTGCTTCCCAAGGCACACCTCTGAGATGCTAGCACTAACGATTCATATGACATAGGCCCAATTTGTTTTATGGTTCACTCTATTTAGCTTGCCATCAGCACTCTGTGTGTTGCAGGTGCATAGGCAAATTTACAACTTTTATCCTCAGAGAGTTCATTTAGCAAGTGCAGTATAGTGTTGTCACATTATTTACAGGGGTGTACTCACTTTGTGATCATACTGACACCTGCGCCCATATGGTCTCTGAAGGGAGCAACACTCATAGATTCTCTATATGATGCGACTGTTATACAAGTTGATCAGCAGGGCTGCTGGGTCTTCTGTTTCAGTATAGCTCACTTCAGTACTAATCAGAGCCTACACCATATTTATGGCGCTCACAGAAGCAACAATTATTTTTGAATCTCAGAGAGTTGCCCATGATTTCCTCAGTATGGAGACTGTAGGCCCAGCTTTTGAGGGGGCGGCCCCTAGGATAAGAGCACTAACCATATGCATTGGGCCCACATCGTGTCTTCCTCAGTTCCCATTAATGGCAGGAGACATCGGTCTGCCATGTTATACAGGGCTTTTCCAGATCTAGGTAAGTGTGGTGTACACTCACACAGTGCTTGACTGAAAAGTACGCCTTCGGGTGTCTCAAGATACAGCCAATCTTGAGTCGTTTCTGCCGGTACCTCTCTCAGCAGGGCTGCTGGGTGGGAACAGCCCTGGTTGCACCAAGCTAGCAGTGGCGCTAAATACTGTAGAGGCCAGTCTCGAATTAGTTCCTAGGGCCGGCCCCTCTAGAAGGTCCCTGGCGGTGTATGGAGGAGCCCCTGCCTCTCATGGGTCATGCTGAGCAGACTCTGGTTCTATCAGTCAAGTCTTTCTAGAAGATGGCACGGGTCTGAGGACCATCGTTTTAAATAGGAGACATCTGAGGCAGTCCTGATGCCCATTGCCCAGGACTTCTGAGGGCAGGTCCCTCTGGGGAAGAGCGGGGTACACTGCATTACATGGTGCTCGTCCGAGCAGTGTGTCCGTGCCTGTGATCTCGCGGTCTGGTCCCGCTACTGCTGAGGCACGGCGACGACTGAGATCACAGGGAACGCACATGGATCTGGCAGACGGGTTGGAGATGGGCATCTTCATTCCCCAGATCCTAGCGCTCTCTCTGGGTTTAGAAGCCCGCACTGCGGTTCTTCCTCCTTTGAATGAGAGCACGCTGCTGGTCAAAAAGGGCAGAGAGTCTGGGTTCTACAGCCGTACTTCATCGTTCCCGTGAAGGATGTGGGGTTGCATCCTATTTCAGATCTAAGTCAACTGAACCGCTCAGTCATATGACTGAAGTTCAGGATGCTCTCGAGCTGGTAATGTCTCAGAACAGGTCCGAGGACTGGTTTGTCACGATCAATCTAAAAGACGCACACTTCCCATCTCCATCCTTCCCCATCGCAGGAAGTTCCTGAGGTTTGCTTTGGGGGCAAAGCGTACCAACATCGGGTTCTTCCCTTCGGCATTACACTCTCACCCTGCACTTTCACGAAGTGTGTGGATGCTGCACTGGCTCCTCTGTGACTCGAAGGCATCCGCATGCTCAACCACATCGACATTTGGTTGATATTAGCTCAATCAGAGTGGATGGTGGTTCGGCAAGACTTAATGCCAGAAAAGTGTGCTTTCTCCAGTGCAGAGAACCACTTATCTTGGCCTGGTGTGGGTTTCGACCACGATGCAGGCATGAATGTTCCCTGCTCAGATCGAGTCAATCCTCACAGCAGTCAAGAGAGTGAGAAAAGACCAGTCACTCACTGTCAAGCAGTTTCAGAAACTGTTGGGTCTGATGGCAGCTGCATCCAATGTGATATATTTTGGCCTGCTGTACATGAGGCCCCTGCAATGGTGGCTCAAGACAGAGGGGTTCTCTCCGAGGGGAAACCTGCTCCGCATACAAGTTCACCTGGCGATGCTTGCGTGCCTTAGACATGTGGAGGAAACCTTGGTTCTTGTCTCAGGGCCCGGTGCTGGGAGCTCCTTGTCGCTTCGTAATGCTAGCAGTGCATATTCCTGGGTATCTCAATATGGGAACAGAAATCCTGTCGATGCAAGGGCCGAGGCCCAGGTAATGGAGGCTTTACCCCGAGGTGATGAAGCAGATATGGAGAGTTTTTGGCCAGGCTCAGGTGGATCTGCTTGCAACTCAGATGACATCGCACTGTCCCCTTTGGTTCTCTCTGATTCATCTATCTCCACTGGGGCTGGATACCATGGTACAGACTTGCCCGAGGCTTTGTCTGTATGCCTTTTCCACGATCGCTCTGCTCCAGGGAGTTCTAGAGAGAGTGCGCCGGGATGAGGTCCGTCTATCTCTAGTAGACCCGCCCGGAGTTGTGAAAACTGTGCGTGCACAACTCATAACCTCTGAGGCCATCCTCCAATCTAGAGCTCCCTCAATGAGGGAACTGTATGCCCTGAAGTGGAGACTCTTCACTTCATGGTGCGAAGACAGCTAGCTTGACCCAGTTAACTGCCCGATTGATACAGTTCTGGAGTTCCTGCAGGCCCAATTCTCCACAAGGTTTACCCACTCCACCCTTTAGGTCTATGTGGCGGCCATTGCAGCCTACCACGCCCCTCTTGGTGGGCAGTCAGTGGGCAGACACCTCCTAGTTACATATTTCCTCCGCGGTGCGCTGAGGTTGAGTCCTCCGGCCAGAGAAGCTTATGCTAAGTGGTGGATCAGGATGCTAGCAATAGCCTCGAGTCCTCTGATCTCCCCTCTCCTTGGGGGTCAAGGCTCACTCTACGAGAAGTGTTGGGGCCTCGAGGGCCTTTTTGGCAGGTTTGCCTATGTAGGACATCTGCAACGCCGCTGGATGGTCTACGCCCTTCACGTCCATCAGGTTCTATTACCTAGATTTGCGAGCCGCTCCGGGCTCTTCTTTTCTCTTGCCATAGCTGTGCTCTTCCACACTAGGCAGGGATTTGCAAGTCTGGCGGTGTGGACATCTTGTTCTCCGAGGGAACAAGGCATTGTGTCGTGGGGCCATACTTCGGGCATCCTTTCTAGAGCTTGCTTCATTCCTAGAAGCTAAGGCCGGCTGCACCTCATGTGCTTTTAAGCTTCCTGGTCATGTCCCAAAACTCCCTCAGACACCAGAGGGTTAATAGTAACAAATGTGAGTATCATATGCACAACTTGTTGCCACACATACCTTTAAATGATCCTCATTGATCCCAAAGAAACACCATACACTATTTTTTTTACAAAAACTTTTCTACACATCTTCTGAAAGAGTTCATAATCTCCAGGTCAAAACACAGCCAAGGAAGCAGTAGAAACAAGCAATAGCATATGTGAGTAGATGCATATATAAAATAACAAGATCATAAAATATTAAATAATAAAAAATATAAAAAAGTATTAATGAAATGTTGACGCAGGAATGGAAGCTTAGTGGTTTTGATGGAAGTGATCTGCTCCATCTGTGGTTTAATAAAAGTTCTGAATTCGATCTGAACGTAAGCTTTGAGAAAAAAAAACATGATTTTCTGAGCTTCTTGTTCAAAATGTTGCTATTTTATGAAACATACCCACATTCAAGAGTTGATAAAAAAGAGTATTTTGTATTTAGTTTAAAAGCAGAGTCTCTGTTATTCTTTTGACATATTGCATGTTCATACATTCATACTACAAAATATTCTGGAGGACATGATAGTTTTGTGGAAATGATCACTGTTGGCAGAGGTTAACAATGCTCGTGGGGAAAGAGTTAAGTTTAGCTTAAGCTGGAGAAGTGCATGCAGAAAATGCTTGAATAAATGCAAGCACTGAACCAACCAGGCAGTTCTGCACCACTGACGCATATATTAGGGCCATTCTTGCATTCAAGTACAGAGGGCTTTTGGATTCAAAATTGTCTTTTTAATCTCTCAACAACAAGAGACACACGTTGTCTTCCCAAACTGTTGTGAGAACTGCTGGGAGCAGGAAGGCATATAATCGGGCCAATGGCCACACATGAGCCAAAATATGTTACCCAGAAGTGATGGAGGAGAAAGAGAGAATCAAAGGGGGAACTGGGCTGCCTCTGCCTGCTTGAACCTCTATCAATTTGGATAGACATGGCCTCCCTTCTCCGGGCCTCAAATGATGCCTCCAGAATCAACTGACCTGGGATATGCATTGCCATTAGTGCCAGAGTTTTTTTTCTGCACCCAAAGAAGATTTTTCCGTACTAAACCCCACATAGGGCTTTATGTACTTGAAGAACTACTTAACTGTTGACCCATCACAAAAAAGAAGTAGGCTCAACAGTACCATAGGAGAAGGAGCTGCTTTTACAACCAATATGCCTGTGAACAGACCTACAGAAATGTCTGTCGCTACTCTGAATTGTTTTAGAAAAAAGATAATCAACTGGACACAAGCAGCAGAAAATCATTATTATGTTGAATTCAGTTCCACCTCAAGAAATATGGTCTGCTGCCTTAGCAATAAAATAACATAAAATAAAAAATAAAACCTAGTCAAACCTAGCACCTTGTTCAACTGTGCCACTAAATGCAAATCTGAGGAACTTGCTGTGTTTCAGAGAACAGTTTAGCAGAAAATAAATCACAGGATTGGGCTTAAACCACCATTGTTACTTTGCATTCGAAAACACTATAGCTCTAGAAGCCAGATCCCTTCTGTGAATGAGACATTTACTCTAAGGCTCCTTTCTCCAAAAAGGAATGTATTCCCTGCCCAAAATACAATCTCCTGGCATCCGATCCTTGTGGGGAGCGCTTGGTTAAAATGGGGCAAACAGTGCCTAAATTGGATAGCACACTCTTCTATAAGGTACAAAGAAACTAACAAGTGGCCACATTGGCAAATTGGCTGAGATAACTGTCAGCTGTTTCAGCTTGAGGATGAAGATTTTGGTTCACTCAATGACCACGTAGGCCCATTCAAAACAATATTTGTAGTCGACAGGTGAGATATCAGAGGCAAAATTTAATTCATGCATGTGGTGGGTGAAGCGAGAAAATGTACCGTCTGTCTACCTGTTACCTTTTATGAGTGGCGCAGCATGCATTGTGCAGGAACAACCGGTTGTAACCATTATTTTGTTGTCGTGTGTAGAGGACAACCAACTGATTGATTGTGTTGATGATTCGGCACCAGTAGCCGATTAATCACCAATTGCACCTTTAATTCGCTGCTTTAATTGATGCACACAAACCCACAGATAGAAAGAGAGAGACAGAAACTTGCTGTCAGTGCTCCATTACATTCATCAGCAATGAGATGGTAAAATCAATGTTTTTGAAGTAACTAAACACAGCTTCATTGTTTTTAAAGAGACATGCAGACGCAGGTACTGTTTGGCATTCACGACTGTCATCTCTCTCTCTCTCTCTCAACTCTCAAATATTGTGCTGCAAACATTATTAACAGCTTTAACTTGTCATTGTTGTCAAATGACCATGGTATAAGCTGGAAAATGCATGGCTAGCTGTGCATTAAATGTTTTAATGTTCTTCGTCTCAGGTGGTTCTTGGATTCAATGTCATGCATTCAAATTCTTTACAGTACATTTTCCCTGTCATCATTTCACTGCTATGGACTTTTTGTAGATATGTAAAGATGGCCATCTTCAAGCATGACTGTTGATATAAAATGGTAACAATAACACACTAAGAGTCCATTTCTGTCATGAAACTCTGGCGCAGGCCGATGGGTCCTCAACCCAAACTAATGATATTCACAGTGTTAAACATCATGTTGCATATGCAGCCAATGACTTTTCATACTTTACATTTAAATGTCTGGTTAGCATTCGCTAGAGCATTTCGCCGCACACTTTTAGAATTCATATGAAAACCTGCACCATCCCCAGCTCCACCTGTATAGATCTGCTACGGGTTATTATATATATTTACAGCAGCAGCAATAAACTACAACAACAGCAATTACCAGCTGCAATTCAGCAGCATAGCAGATGTATTCCAACAAAACTAAATACATTAACATTGTCATTTCCATTAACATGCTAAAGTCTTCAGAGAGTTGTTATGATAGAACTAAAGTTATATGTCCTGTGTAAATAATGTTCATTGTTAGAGTGTGTTACATTTTAGTAATAACATTAATCATATATGCATAATTATTACTAACAATGGTTCAGCACGTTTGTCATTGTGCATTGCGTCTGTAATATAAAAGCACAATTAAACATCTTATCATCCAAAAAACTGAAATGACAAAGCAGAATCTATGTGTATTTACACTTAAATCAATACTAGTCTACACTACAATGTAAATGCATCTGCTTTGCACCATCTCAAAGGTTTTTCAGCTTTTCCATACAGATTTTGACAGCTGGACAGCTAAACAAAACACAGTGTGTGCAAAAGAAGTGGGCTAAAGGCTAATGTGGGTGCAGATGTGAGGTACATAAATATGTTTCTTAAATAAATTACTAATATTTTTTCTCTGGCAGTTGTAGGCATGCCTACATACAGCAAAGCCCTAGTCCCTACCCAGTACAGTTTATTAAGGCATTCCTTAGTCCAGTTTTTAAATAAAGACAGATGGCTACTATATACTAGTGGTTTGGTAACTAAACCTGCATAGCTTGTATGTGATGAAGGTCTAAGTTCAACATTTGCACATGCATCCCATGAAATCACTTATAGATTTCCCAAACATTGGATAACACATATCAAAACACTGACAATAAACCAAACCTCTAACAGCACAAAAAATATCATATATTTACTGTGTTTGGGATACCAAGGGATCACCACACTATGCAGTTCATGTTCATTTTAGCATTTTATCCAATTGTAATGTTTATCTTTTGTAAAAATGTAATATGCCATTCTTGTCACGATGTCATTATTTTATGATTTTTAATCTTAATAAAGTTTTGAATATTTCAATGTTTATTTGTTCAAGCTGAAGGAGCTATAGTACTGCAACTAAATGCAACGGTTTCCATAGTTTGACCTCAGATCTTACCATTATCTTCAAGTACGCTAGACTTCTCCCACTGACACTGAGTTCAGGACAGTGGCTCTCATGTGAATAATAAGCTTTGTATATTGCGAGACCTGACACATCTAGGTTTTGTCATATTTCTTCCTGAGTATTTTTACAAGGAGTTCTGTAGGGATGCATAAAGGTTTTTTTTGCCTTTCCCAGCTTCAAGATATGTGGGCCACAGTTCTTGAAGCAGTACAGTACTTCTGGGACTTCTCATTCGAGAGGATGTCTTGCTGCACACTGACCTGGCCTCTGTGCACATCCTGGGCTTTGTTTTTTTTTCTTTCTTCCACTTCTACAACCCTTGACATGTTTTGTTCTTACTTTAAATTCTCAAATATGAGAAAACATCAAAGTGTGTTATAGGTGCAGTTGTAATTCCCAAACCAGGAAGTCTTCAATTTATAAAGTTTCAACCAGTAATGCGAGCTACAACCAGCAATGTGCATGCAGACCTGCAAACAAATCTAACACATTAATAAAACAAATGTTTAAACTAGCAGAGGTTATTCTTGAATCACAGTTTTCAGCACCTCTACCACAAAATAAAGTGTTTTTGGAAACAGTTAAAACAATAATCAGGAATGCTTGTAAAGGGTAAAGTTCACAAATGTCAATTTTTTTAACAAACAAATTGAAGGCTAGTTCCACAGTAGATCAATTCTATACTTTCACTCTCTGTTTTTTATAAAGCCAGCTAGTCACGTTTTGAAAACATTTCAGTTTTGAGTCCGAATCTGAATAATTCATGTCAATCTTTTTTAAGAGTATACCTTTGACTAAGAGAGTGCCGCAGCTCAGCAATTTATCAGCAGGTAATTCGACAGTGACAAAGTGCAGTTATTTGTCTGCTAGAATCATGCAGCTACAGTCAAAGCACAACTGCGCATCTTGCCTCAGAAGCTCTCTGCAGGGCTTTAGCATGGTGTTTAGTATTCTAGCTGCATAGGTACGCATGATTACATGATCATGTGGGCTGAGCTTCGGCTGGAGGATGGGAGTGGGGAAGAGAAAGAGCGTGAGTTAATGTTGAGTTGCATGGAGAGGGGGTAAATTAGGCCAGGTTAATCCACAATATTAAAACCAAGAGTATGATTAAGGTTTCTGGAGAGAAGAAAGCAAAATGAATAACAAAGGAATTCAATGAGGACCCCCAATAATAGGACTTTTTCTGCTGCCTTTGTTAATTGAGAGATATGAAGGCCTATGCGTTGGGCAGATTTAAAGGCAGCTTGGAACTCTATGCACAACGAGTGTGCTGAGAAGGCACATTCCTTTTGTTGCGTGGTTGATGCGTCTATTACTGAGGTAAAGAGTATGGGTTTTATCAATGTGTTTGTTTAGTTACTATGCAGGTGTATCCCTGAGCATGTCAGAACTGTCATTGTTGTGCCATGGGATGCATGAAATCAACACAGTATGCACCAAGTGTGAATGATTATGTTCAAAAGGGAATACAAGCCTAATTGTAATAAAACACTCATACACACATACACTCACTCACAGGGGTCAGTCCAATTAATTGTTGTTTGTTTTTTTAATTACCTTTGCAATCATATAACACTCACTTGAAGTTAATTCTTAGGAAGAAAAAACGTATAAACTTTTAATAAAGGTCATTATTTGGTTATTTGCATCCCAAAAATGCATAAATGAAACCCATTGTATTGCATTTTTCCCCTGCTGCTTGGTTGCCAGGGAATTTATAAACAATAGAAAATTACATAGCATGAAAATAATTTATCAAGGACGGTCCCACTTTATGTTAGGTGTCTGTAACTAATATATACTTATGTAAATATAATGGATTGTTTGGAAGCATGTACTTATTGTTTTCATGTTGAATTGCAAAATAAATGTTACTGCTATCGGGGTGTGTAGTTATGTTAAGGGTTAGGTTTTGTGGTTTGGTTTGGTTAGGTTTAAGTCTTATTTAAGGTGTAGAGGTATAAGGTGAAAAGTGTAATTATAAATGAAGAAAAAAAATGCAGATGCAAGTATGAGAATGTGTTTTTAAATATAAGTAAAAATATAAAACATGTATGTACGCAATAAGTGCCCTGAAGCAAATATGAATTTAAATGAAAGTACAATAGATTAAGAAAATATATTAGTCCTCAAGTAAGAATACATATCTGGTTTTCCTTGAAACATAGCATTATTCCATGATGAGAATGTGGGGGGTTGATATTCACAAATGTTGTTGTTTTAATTTTACTTTATTTAGCATTTGGCATCAGTAGCACTTAGGTGATTTTCTGTTATTGTTATCTGGCAACAGTACTAAATAGTTTTTCCACATGGGTGAGCAATTTGTGTTCATCTTTTCTAGCGCATGAAATTGCCCTCACTCAATCCAACCAATAAAAACATAGAACAATGACAAATTCCTGTGTAACTGGAACATATTTCAAAAAAATACATTTAAACATTTTACTATGGATATGAATTTCATGTTATACCTCAAATGAAAATGAAATTCATATAATGGTAATAAGAATGCAATGATGTAGTAATAATAATAAAAAAAAATCATTATTTCATGTAGCTTGGGTATACAGAGCATTCACAGCTTATTGTGGACTACTGTAGATATATATTGCTGGAGAAACCATGTATAAGTATTCTTTCCAAACACAGCATATTGATGGCGGTTGAGAAGATCCCCCCTTCTATGTAAAGCGCTTTGAGTACCCAGAAAAGCACTATATAAATGTAAAAAATTGTTAATTATTATTATTATATGTTTCTGTAACATGCTAAGCCGGGAAAAGCAAACTGAAGTAAAACCCAACAGGAAAAAAAGGCAAAACCTGGCTATCTTGAAAGGCTACAGTGTGAAATGATTTGCATAAGCCTCCTCTTTCATCTGGCAAAGCAAAGGAAAAGTTTGTATGTTTACCATTTCAATGTGCAAATGCACAACACTCAATTTTCTTTCTCCTGTCTCCCCCTTACTCAGAAACTATTGTTTCCCAGGAAATGAATGCAATTTTCTTGTATGGCGCACTAACTGAGGCAAAAGGGAAGTCATGTTTGAACTCAGGGGACTCATTCCTTTGAAATTGCCGGTAGCTCTTGTGGCCTTGCTCACTTAGATTAAACGAGGAGACCACAGCCATTTGTCAATGTTCTGTGGCATGGCTAGGGTGCGGCACCTGAGCCAGTCTGCTGAACCACCTCATTAGAACCGGGTCTGGTGTCAGAGATGCCACATGCATAAATGTGAACAAGCACTCAGAAACAAATCTTCAGCAACATAGCCAGACACCCACTTACTATAAGATTCACAGTCTAGGAGTTTGCTGACAAGGCCAGCTTACCCACAGAAAACATGTGAAACTGTGATTTTTAGAATTCATAACATATTAATTACAGTCAATTTCTAGTCAGTGTTTATATATTTTCTTAATTCAATAATCACAACTAATTGTGAAAGTCTTTCTGGATAAGCTACTTAAGAAATCTGCTGTGGAGACGTCTTAGGATTTAGCGGTAAGTTCCACAAGCTGTGCTTAAAAGACAGCTTAGCCAGTTGTGGCATACTCTAAATTAACTAAGTTAAGGCTTGTGCATTGCTTAATATTTGAGTAATATACTGATCCAAACTATCTGCTGCTATAGTGTGTATGTAGTGTGTATGGACTTCATCTGTTGATTCAGGTCTGGGGATCATGAGGGCCAATCAATGGCATCAATGCCTTCATCATCCAGAAACTGCCTACACACTCGGGCCTCATGATGCCGGGCATTGTGATGTACCAGGAGGAACCCAGGGCCCACTGCACCAGCGTAAGGTCTGACAATGGTCTAGCACTGAGGAATTTATCCTGGTACCTAACAGTAGTAAGGATACCACTGGATAGTACGTGGAAGTCTGTGTGACTCTCCAAAAATATTCCTCCCCAGACCATCACTGACCCACCAGCAAAATGATCATGCAGGATGATGTTGTCGGCAGCTTAACATTCTCCATGGTATGTCACCTAACATTAAGTTATTTATCTGTTTAATATAACACTTGCAATCGTGATGATAATTGGGAAAATGGCATTCTTGCCCATGTGATATTGTTTAAAAATATAACACTTCCAGTGTCTGTTTTGCAAATTTAAATTAATTAGCTAGCTATATTATGTGGAGTGTAGGGCTGTTAAAATATCTGAAAAACGTAATTTGAATTTTGTACTTAAATATGTGACCCTGGACCACAAAACCAGTCTTAAGTTGCTGGGGTATATTTGTAGCAATAGCCAAAAGTACATTGTATGGTCAAAATTATAATTTTTCCTTTATGCCAAAAATCATTAGGATATTAATTAGAAATCATGTTCCATGAATATATTTTGTAAATTTATAACCGTAAATATATCAAAACTCCATTTGATTAATAATATGCATTACTAAGAACTTCATTTGGATAACTTTAAAGGTGATTTTCTCAATATTTAGATTTTTTTTGCAGCCTCAGATTCCAGATTTTCAAATAGTTGTATCTCGGCCAAATATTGTCCTATCATAACAAACCATACATCAATGAAAAGCTTATTTAGTCAGCTTTCAGATGTATGCATCTCAATTTTGAAAAATTTACACTTAAGACTGGTTTTGTGGTCCAGGGTCAGCATATGATCATATTCAAATTATAATCCAATTTAAAAGGCAACATTTCAGTTTTGATGGAAAGATAAAAATAATATTTTCAGTGAGGCCCCAAGAGGGCGCTTCGAGCAAAATATTACTAGTACACGTTTTGCCAAAGTGATAAAATAACACTACTACCTTTGAAAAAAACTGCAAAATGTTTAAAATAATGTTTATAAACCCTATATAATTAATTAAGTTGCATAATCAATTAGAAACAAAACAGCGTCATGTATGTATGTGTAGTTTAATACAAAGGACCGAAAAATTATCGCAAATAGTACCTTTTTCATTTAAAAACATGAGATGCAGCAAGATGGGGAAAAAACGCCTTAAAGTATCATGATATGTTTTTTTATTTATTTAAACTTACATTAATTTTACATGGCTTTCTAAACATGCGGCTCTCTTGTGCGAGACGCAAGTCAAATGTAGATTCAGTGATAGATGTCCCTATAGAAATAGCAATAAATATGCGTTTCAGTTTTGACGTAAACAATATCTTCTCCAATGTTCTTTTTTTCTGCAATATTTTGAATGAACAACATAGCAGCAATGCATCTAGTGGGTTCAAATGGATTGGCTAAAAGAGGCATCAAAATTAAGTGACACCTACATCGTCATCGTATCTTGTGTGCCACTGATAAGGCAGCCCGACTCACACCTACAATTTGAATGCAGCGTTTTTGCTTTCGAACGTGGATTTATATTTTAAATTCAATGAATATTTGAAAATCTTTTTCTTTTATTTTTCATTTGTATTTTTTTACAGCCCTAGTGGAGTGTCATTAGCTTACTCAATATTGTAATACCTCCTTCTTAGTACATTTTTTTTGTTACTTTTTACTGTCCCAATTTAACCAGAAATGCAAAATTGTATACTAGGTAGTGCTTCTCCCAGTCATCGAAAAAAATAGAAGAGAAGCAATAGTTGGGTGTTACCAGTTTGTGGAGGGGTACTTTAGTGTTTCTTCTGTTTTATTATGGCAAACTCACATTCAATTTGGAACAAGAAAAAAGGTTACAAAATAAAAAAATCAATATAAATGTATTAAATATCATGGGCATGGTTTGATCAATACATTGAGTACATGAAAAACATGTAGTTTTCATGTGCTCATGGTATACTCAAACTACGCCCATGGTATTTAATAACCTCATCTGAAGACATGATACCAGTAAATTGAGTGAGTGAAGTGAGTGAGTGAAGTGATGTGTGGCCAAGTATGGTGTCCCTCAATTTATGCTCTGCATTTAACCCATCCAAGTGCACACACACAATAGTGAACACACACACACCGTGAACACACACCTGGAGAAGTGGGCAGCCAATGCTGCGGCACCCGGGGAGTAGTTGTGGGTTCAGTCCCTTGCTCAAGGGTCTCACCTCAGTTGTGGTGTTGAAGGTGGAGAGAGCGCTGGTTATTCACTCCCCCCACCGACAATTCCTGCCAGACCTGAGACTCGAACCCGCAACCTTCGGTTTACAAGTCCGACTCTCTATCCATTAGGCCCCGTTTTTTTAATTGCAGAGCTGGTGCAAACATATCCACATCGCTATGAACAGATGCTTTCTTAAGTGCTGTTTTTTCACCGCTGTCATTCTTATTTAGTCATTGACAAGAAAGTGTGCTGCACATATTTACATATTCATCTCAATGTCTCTCTCAGCAGAGCAGATAGTTTCTGGGTGTTCGTTAACAGTATATCGCCACAAATAAGGTATTTCTGACTTCTTTTTACTTCTAAGTAAAGAATAATAAGGGACTTTGCCATGAGTAAAATCCTGTTCAGCCTCTTGTACATTACGTGTTCATGAGTGCAAGCACGAGTAAATAAGTTGTTGGCTGCAGTTCACTTAACGGCCACTGGTGTCACTAATAACAAGAGTTTCTGAATCCTGTTAGCTAAGCCTTGTCTAACTCACAATGTCGCTAAGTCATAAATTAATACAGTGCATTTAGGTAAGACCTCATAAACATATGGTGTAACCCTTCCTGGCATTTAAAATATAACAGCTACCAGTGATAAACCATGAAGATTTATTTAGCAGGAACAATTTATAATCGTACAGTATCTCAGTGTACACAGTCACTTGTGCACACAGTCATTTCCTACATTTACTTCACAATCTTGATCCATTAAATCGGTTTGTGTAGAGCAGTCTGAGAGTTCACATATGTAGGTGTATTTGAGTGTGAGGATGCCCCTGAGAGATGCACGAGTGATGGAGTCTAAACACATTTGCCCGCAGGCTGACAGAAATGCAGTTAATGGTGTATGCATGTGAGCGATGCACATTAAACAATTCTTGACTTTCTGGGTCAGCACAGGTAAAGATTATGTCAATGGGAAAGGCAATTCCTGAAACATCAGATTGTAATTTTGACATTTATTTGTATATGTATTGACATGTGCATGCTATATAACTGACTGTATAAACCATTACAAGACTGGCTCTAGGTTCCCAAAGCAATACTTTGGGACACAACGATAGCATGAAATGTCTCATGTTTATAGGCATGCTTTCTTGTTTGTATGCAAAATCTGCACATGCTAACCCAAACACATTTTATATTTTCTCAAAATATATGTCATTATGTTCCTCAAGAGAAAGAAATTCGGGCAAAATTGAAATTACACAAGACATTGGTGAGTAAATAGCTATGTTTCCATCCACCTATTTTTATGCGCATTTTGTATTAATCGCATAAATAAAGCTGGATGGAAATGCCAAGATGCACATAAATTCTAAAAATGCACATAAAAAACGTATGCGCACACTTGAGTAGGATAATTTTTTTATCCGATAAGAAAAAATGTGCATAAACTACGATGGAAACACATTTACCGAATAAATTCCTCCATGCGCATCAAAAAAGTCATGTGACTTTGCTCTATGAGACTAGAGAACATGACTAACCAGCGGACCGATCTCGTTTACAGCATCTATATGTTGTTATGGTCATTCTGAAAAGCCTGAGCAAAGTCTGTTTCTCTGTAACTCTCTTCAAACTCTCTCCAAACAGCAGGCATTCTCCTCCGAAAGTAATAATCACATTTATTGTGTCTCGTCTGCTCGCTCTGAGGTGCAAGTAAATTATGTCAAATATGAAAATTATTATATGCTGTGGCTTCTCCTATATTCTTAGGGATATTTAGTGCCACAGTTTACCAGGAAGTGACGATTTTGTTCTCTTTGACTCGTTGGATGGAAACAGTGCTTTATTCGCATATGTTTTATGCGATATTCCTGTTTTGCGCATAAGTTTAAGAATCTTTGGATGGAAACATAGCTAATGACGACACAATTTAAAACTTTTGAGTGAGCTATTCCTTCAGGAAGCAGGGACAAAAGAACTCAATAAAACTATGCAAATCCATAGCTGTCTCTGTCAGAATTTAATGGTTAACTGTGCTAAATTCCCTTTGGCTCTCCCAAAAGCAAAAATCAGCCACTGTCCCTGAGTGAACAATGAGCTATAAGAGCTATAGTCTATTTTTCTTCTGCTTTCCACTCCTGGCTTTCCCTCTTCCTTTTGTCCATCCATCCAATCCATTGTCGCCAAAGCTTGCTGGTTCATGAACAAGGGCCTTATTGCCTCCATGGCCTGCTGTGAAACCCTCAGGCTCAGGTGTTAATTTGATGAACATTCCTGGTCCTGCATGCCAGCTTTTTAATGATTTCTGTAAGGGGGGTCTTCAATCTGCAAGCCATTTCCTGTGACCCAGTGAAACCCAATTCATTTGACTTGACTGGTTAAAAACACACACAATCTTCTTGGTGTGCATGAATCTTATTAGTAGGATTACTGTAATTGGACGAGCCACAGTGATGTGATTGTTCGTCTGGCAGGTGGACACAATGTGTCACTATATCCTGCTGCAGCTTGGCAAGTGGAAGTGGTGATTGTACAGATTAATCACTCATCACCACGGCAGATATAGGAGTGTGACAAACTGAGAGAGAGAGAGAGAGAGAGAGAGAGAGAGGGGGGGGGGGTGGAGGTAGAGAAACCACACCGTTACCAGTTCTCCACCACCCACATTGCAGACAGTAAGTCAGTTGTCTAAAGAAATCTCCACTGACTGCAATGCTACATAATTAAGCCATCTTACTTTTACACATGCTGTCACAAACAACATCATATAACATATCCCAGATACAACACATCCCAGATAGTGTCATCATTATGTCTCACTATGTAGCGAATATATTATATGTTATGTTACTAGATTTGGACATTTCTGAGGCAAATGTGAGTAGTCAATGTGGGTGGCTGACAGGGCATTGCTATGCAGGTATGGGTCATTGTTAGGGAATTATTTTGCTGCTAAGGCAGTCTGAGTGGGTTTTAGGGTGTTTGGTCAATTAAATTATGTCTGGATCTATTCATTTATTCAAAAATATAAAAAATGCAATACATAGATAGTGACTTGAATATAAATTGTATCTATAATGTTTACATTTCTTAATTTAAAATATTTTAAATGCAGCAAAAAAGGTCACAAAGGCCCCTTAGTACCTGGTATTAGCATTTTATATCCATAATATAGCAGCGGGTCTCATCTGGTTTGGCCATGGGACCCACATTTTCTTATGAACATTAAGCCGCAAATAAATTTGCTTTTAAAAACCAAGCAAACTAATTTCACAAAAATGGTTGACACACACATAAAAAGTACCATCTCACTAAACATCCACATTAGTTCTCACTAATAAGAATATGAATCGAAGATTCTGACTAATACTGATGAATAAACACTATAAGGTAAAGCTTTTAAACAGCAATCCCATGTTTAAAAAAAATTAAATACAAAAAAAGTAAAGTTAGTTTGTATGTATCACAACAGTTATTTAAAATATACCAAATAGCACACAGGGACAATTCAATGTCATTTTGGGGTTATGGAAACAACAGTTACCATATTAAATACACTTAAATACATATTAAATCCATTTATTGTGATTAACAGGAAATTGTGTTCAGCTGAATGGAGTAGTATTTGTTAGATGGGTATAAAAAGCTTAGTTTACCGGCGGTCGTTGTGAAGCCCTCCTCGTGTGAAGAGCCGAAGAGTGTAAAGACCAGCGACTCTACGTGCGACTCTCCAGTCAGGACACGGCAAGGGATATAAATCGCTTACATTTATTTTCTTCTTTCTTACTGCTTGTTTCACTTCTGTTTTATTTTTATAACTAATTCTTACTATGTGTAAGTTGTTGTTTGTTAGCATGTGTGTTTGACAGTGTTTTTTTAGGATTACTGATAACTACTGCCGTTTGATTTATCTATTTAATTTTACATAAATATGTATGAATTTCATATGTCTTTATAGGTATTTACTTTAGTTGTAGTTTTAATAAATTGTATTTATTTAGTAACGTTACTTCAAACATACTGCATGGAAATGCAGATACAAATATACATATATTTGGGGTGTTTGGCTTAGTGTCATGTTAGATTCATTTTTATACTCATACCTTGGTTGTTTTATATTTTAAAATGTTTTTAGCTTAATTTTTGTATTCATTTAACTGTTAAGTTTTGAAAATGTTGTTGTATGCATTTGTCATTTTATTTAATTTCTCATTTTCTTAAATGTGTGTGTATATGTAGTATTTATAGACTTGTAACTTATAGTTTAGTTACTTTTTCTTATTTGTAAGTCGCTTTGGATAAAAGCTTTGCTAAATGACTAAACGTAAAAGTAAAGTAAAAGTAAATACACAGTACTAACATGAACTGGTAATGATACATGTGGAAAATTGCTCCTGATGAATACAATGGACATCATACTCATATGCACATCCTTCTACTTTCCAGCTAAAACACAAAATACCAGTTACATTATTTAAAAAAATATCATGTCTTAGCAATTGACAACATATCTACATCTGTTGTTGTTTTTTTTTTTATTTATATTTTTTATTTTTTGCACTTTATTTATAATAAAATAATATACCACGCATGCTGCATTTGCATGTGCAATGTGCACTGGGAACATAAGTATAACGACTGGCGGGACAGGAAAGTGTTTTTTTTTTTTTCTGAGGTGAGAGACTTTTTCTTTTTAATGATTTAAATGTTATTATTTAAGTTATGAATATAGCATATATACATATAGACATATAGCCTGACAAACTCTGACTGCAGATACTGAATCATCACCTTTTTTCTGGCTCTCTTTAACTCTGCCTGACAGAAGTGTCAACAGCTTTCAAATAAAAAGTCTTGCATCAGAAAAACATAGAATTATGTTTGTTTTTGTTTCTTTTTAAATACACACTCCATGACCCACCAAAAGAGAAAAACTGCGTATAGCATCTGAGATATTTTTAGCTGACTTTCAATGTGTCTTTAGTGCAGACGGACAGAGATCTGATCACAATTCATCATTCAAAATTAATTCCATTTAAATTATTTTTTTTTCTCTCTCTCGTTATGAACCCCTTGGTGAAGAAAAGTGTAGCAGTATGAAAACAAAAGTAATCTAGTTAAATGATCTGATAAATAATTGGACATTGTTGATGTGTGCATCTACCATGGTTGTGATCATCTTTTCTACCATTTACTGTGCAGTATGAACAAACAAATCTGACTAACTAAAGCATCATGCGGTGTTACAGTGTAGCGATTAAAAACTGCAGACTTTCCCCCCGTGGGATTTAGATGACACGGTTTTCCATTTTATGAGAGCCATCTATCTAAGTCAATCTCCAACCATTCAAGTCTATTAAATAAGGCGTAAAATAGGCTGGCTCAGTTTTGACCCAGTGTCAAATTGGCACCTGAAATTTACTTCGACTCACCCAAATGGAAAAGGAAGCAAGTGCTAAAATATTATTCATGTCAAGTTGCCTGCCAAGCGAGATAGAGAACGATAGGTGGGGAAGTCTGTTCAATACAAATCCATGGCATGGTGTTGCATCACGCACTTTGGGGGAGTTTAAACTCAGTCATCGTCTCTGACAGCCCACGATGATATTACAGCAGCATCATATCTGGAGATTTATGTTTTTATGAAAACCTTCCAGTGGCAGAAATTAGTTGTTCCATCTTTATTTTCTCCATGGAGGCAATTTGATAAAATACCTCTGCGTCCCCAAAATCTGGAAAAATGTTTTGCTAATAAAAATTTAAAATGCGCATTCATTTGAGAATTAATGGATGGACAAGATTTGCATGCACCTCTAAATACTGTTATCTCTGCGGTTTAATGTGTATTTTGATTTAATGAAAGCAGGAGCTTATTAGAGAATATGGTCATGAGATACTTGTGCTGGCATCATGATTCTTAAAGCAATTTAGCTGAGCTAAGTTTGTTTTTGTTTGTTATGCTGAATTGTCAGTTCAGTGCTTAATGTGACAATATGGGTTTATTATAGAGGTGTAAACAATATTGTACAACATGGTATATTTAAAAAGTAATGCAATCATTTATAATTTTACTGTAAAATACTGTTTAAAAAAGTCATGACATTAATATGACAATCTATGCCCTTTTAGCTCAATAAACAACCACTTGAAAATCAGATGCTGTCGTAATTGTATGTTTATTAGGTTCATGTTTCAGACATTTCTATGGGTTTGTTACAGTATATACGTAAGCAGAATGTAGTGGAACTGTGAGTGATGTTTCTGTAGCGTCATAACAGCGACTGCAGAAGAGAAAAAAGGAGACTGTACTGGAAGTCGCGACTGATCATCAAAACGCAATTTTAAATGTCCCATTTTGTACACTTTTCTGGAGTTTTATTGTAGGTGTTGATCTCCTTAAGTATATATATATATATCTGCGGTACCAAAAAACATCTCAATATATTTGTACAGCTCTTTCAGGAGCTCTGCTGAAAACAGATCGATTTGTCCAGTCTAATTAATATTAATAAACCTCTCTTCTGATTGGCCTGTTGTTTTCTGAGTGACACACGGCTAGGCCAACCACAAGTAACTAGGGTCATGTAGGGCCGACGTCACAATTATGTCACAGAGCTAGCTGAAAAACAAAGGAGGCGGCCCATTCAAACCAGCGCAGATTCGGCTAAGTTACATAAGGAGCTTAAAATATCATCTTCTTGTGATGTTGGATGCCAGAATCGATGTAAAACAGCCTCAAATTAGAAATTTGATCATATACCTGCTGCCACTGCCAGACAAAAAACCGACAACAGCTGTGGTTAATCGCGATAAAATGAACGGACTGGACAGAAATGATCGTTAAAAATTATCGCGTTTGCAGCACACACATTTCTTATCAGAAAAAGTTGAATAAAGTATTGTCTTTTGTTGTTATGGGCGCGTCTGAAGATTTCTTGCATCTCACCACTATGCTGTGTATGAAATAATGTCTGTGTGCATGTGTGTAAAACAACAAACTGACGATTTATATACAATCATTTGTAATTGTATTTACAGTGTTGTGATTAATTGTGGCTGGAATAATAATGTAGCTGTAAAAATATGTGCCTGCTGAAATTTAAATGTATTTACATCTTCATCATGACTAGATAGACACGGTGAGTTTGTCTTTACTCATAGTAACAATCCTGTCAGATCGTCCATCTTTTGAGTGAGCGTGTAACGTCACAGGTCAGCCGATCAGGTTTCGTCAGTTAAAGTTAACCTTTTCGACATGTTTCCGTGTTGTTGCTGCTCAGCATGGCATGGACGCGATGTTGTCTAGGGGTTTGGCAAAAGGACGGTGGGCGGTGCTCGGGATGGTGAATTAAGTTCATTCTATTGACATCATATTTTTTACGGAAGTCACAAGGGCTCGTGAAAAATCACAGTTACTTTATGCAGGCTGTGTGCACTTTACTGTGGATTTACTGTTTTGAAACTAATATGGTAGTTACTACGGTGGCCGAGAGAGCTCAACGCACTGCAACTGCAGTAAACACATGCAAATAGAAAAAGCACCAGCAAATAAAGAAAACATTTTCATAATTTTGACAGCAAATGGTGCAAATGCTCACAACACAAACAAATAAAGAAACACACAGCAAATGCTCACAATACAACCAAATACATTTTATTTGCAGCGCGTTTCTTTAATTGGTTGTGTTGTGAGCATTTGCAGCGTGTGCGTTGTCGAATTGACGGAAGTGTTTTCTTAATTTGCAGGTGTTTTTTTCTATTTGCAGCACGTTGAGCTCTCTCAGCCACCGTAAGTTGCATAGCCCGTAGACCTCTGTTATCATGAAAAAAGCCAGGAAATTTCAGTTTTGGCAATATGGGACCTTTACATGGAAAATCAATAGAAAGTATGATTCTGTCAAAATAGATACTAAGTACAATGTGTAAGTATACTCTAATATTCACAAAGAGGTACACATAACAAGAAACGATGCAATTACCAATTTTGTGGAGTGTAGCGGAAAAGTAATTTCATGAGTAAAGAATTACTGCTGACAGAGTAATAGACGAAGTAATAGCATTACATATGAAATGAGTAAAGATTTTTTCAGTAACGAGCCAAACGATGATCATAGCTAAGTAACATTCATCAGTGTTTAATAACCATATTCAGTCCCCATTAAAATCCTTGCTTGATTCTCATACATTTCAATCACATTGGAGTGTGACAAGAAGTCGTTAACAGTGTCTTCTTAAAGGTTTGTGTTATCACTCTGCTCAATGATTGTACACAAGTGTGAGTTAGCATACCTCCCGTGGGTTCTGCACTTTAATTGCATCTCAGAATATCCCCTCAGTGAATACATTTATCATATTTAACTATTGTATAAAAAGGAACTCAGCTTTCTCTAGCACTGCCAGTGCATGATAAGTGGCTAACCCCAAGGCACGTGTCAACTCACTGTCAAGCATTTGGCATTAGGCTGAGATGTCGATCAATGCAAAGCCTTCTTAAGCCAAAATTACAATTTTGTAGTAGTTTAGTGAGTTTCAGTGATCCATCTATTAACAACGTACCAAAGAAAAAAACACCACCCACAGACAATGTGGTCTTTAGCAGTGACAATTTCATTAAACAGAGCTACACTACATTGTGTACTACCTCAGCAAACAGAGAACACTCTCAAAACGTTGGCTAACATTCTGGCAAGGTTCTCTTAAAATTATTTAATTTTAATAGAACCATGAAAAGAGAATTGCATTAATTTGGTCAAAAAAATTTAGCTCAAAAATATTATACATCACTTAAAGAACTGTTTAAAACCTTTTTAGTTGGACGTTTTTAAGAATCCTTCTTGTTTCAGAACATTCTAAAGTAACTTCTACATAACTTTTGCAAATGTATAAAACTGAATGTCCATATTGAATTGAAATCTAAATTAATGATACATATTAACAACATAGACACTGATGTCACTAGATCCAATATACAGCGCAGATGTCCCAGTAATTTACATGTATGCATTTATTTATCCAAAGCAACTTACAGCATTCAGGTTATACATTTTCATTAGATGTGTGTTCCCTGGGAATCGAACCCACAACCTTTTGCGCTGCTGACGCAATGCTCTACCGCTGAGCCACATATGAACACATGCATTTACATACATAACTGTGTTTTGACATCACCTTGTGTGTATTTTACAGCATAAATGCAATAAGACGTGAACGACGACGTGCTTCGGATACACTCAAGAAACCAGAAGTTTAAACGAACAAACAGCATACTGTATGATTCATGTAATAGGCATAGTGTAATAAACAATCTGTGGATTATTTTGAGCTGAAATTTCACAGACACATTCTAGGGACACCTGATACCTTATCATGTAAAACAAAGCAGCACAAATAGGTCCCCTTTAATGTTTTCTCTAATGTGCACATAACCAAGAGAATAAATAAAATAAAGCAGGAATAAAATTGACATATTGAACCTTTTAGGGGCTATTCAAAAATATAATTTTCATAACTAAATTGGAACACTGACTAAATGTTCTTAGAACATATTTTAAGGAATATTTGTTTTTATGTTAGCCATAAACCAAACAATGATTCAACTTGTCCTTTGCCAGTGGCTGGTGGTGATTGTAGAAGACAATGTTCAGCTGCTGAGAGGGGCTGTGTTTGGTCAGCACAGATTTATGCCTTAAGGTGTGCTGCATGGGCAAAGGCCAAGAAAAAAAAGGACATAACCATGTCTTGGGTGACCTCTGGCCAGAGTGGTTCCACTACAAGTCGGGCATTTCAACAAGCTACCAAGTCATTCTCAAAAATGCACTTTTGCTATTTTTCAAACTGGCCATTGAGAAAAAACGCCTGTGTCCTTTTGCCCTTTTGCCAGATTATTTTTCAAACTGGCCAGATTATTCCAAACCTGTGCCCTTTTGCCATGGTGCTCAAACAGATTATTCCAAAATGGCTGAGGGGCCTGCAGATTTCGCTCTGGTAAATAGAGTTTTGATGTTTGGCTGAGGGGCCTGCAGATTTCTCTCTGGTAAATAGATGTTTTGATCAGATCAGTAGATCAGATCTTTTGGTCTTTGGGCGCTCTTGTTCCCTTGAATGCTGGTGGAGCGTGGTGCTGCCAGCACCCAATAAAGATCATGACGTGGACTGTCTCTAGGATATCCTAGGTCTATGTATATGGTATTTTTTAAAGACAAATTACTGCAAAACGCTGTTCATTGATTAACTGTAAGCAACCTTGCCATAAATAATTTACACTAAGTGCAAACAGTCCTCGTGGTTGGCAGAGGCTATTTACACTAACTCCTCCCACCATCGTGTGATTGGGCTAGTTACACACTACAAAAAATGATTTTCTAACAATGGCCCCATGGCGTAGGTGGTAAAGTATGTGATGTGGTCTTTTTGACATGATCGACCCGAGTTCGAATCAGCCTTTTGACAAACATTTTTCCCTTCCCTTTTCAAATCACATATCACTTCAGAAAGTTATTTTCAATAAATATGAAGGAAATAATCGAAAAGTTGAAAATAAAGTATCGGGTAGAGTTAGGGTAGGTGTATGGAGGGATTAATTATTATTAATATTATTATTATTATTTTTTTGTCTCAATAAGTTGGCATCCATTTAATGATTTGAATTAAAATTATAATTTACACTCAATATGCTATTATTAAATACTGTTTTATAATGGACTACAATACTGAGGTGCCGATAATTGCCATTATTTGCAATAAGTAGTATAAATAGCAGGAAATCCTGTTATTTTTACATAAATAGAATAGCTATTTGCACTTAATGTAAATAGCACATCGCTAAGAACTTATTGCTTTTTTCACTTAGTGTAAATAGCATCTATTGCTACCTAAAGAAAATATTGTAAAACTCATGTTTTAGAAGTAAAAAAAAATGAATTTTTTCACTGTAAAATATTGATAGAGTATACATTTCTATTAATTGAAATTAAATATTCATGCACAATTAAAATTATTATTTTATTTATTTATTTCATGTTTACTGTATTTGTTTATTGAGGTTTTGTATTTTTGTGAGCCATATTGTGTACTCTCTGTATGTTATTATAGTTGCTGGAAATTAGGTTTGTTGACTGTAATTAAATTTAAGCTAGCATTTGACCACTGATTTTACCACCTGTGTTATAATTATTACTATCAATATGTTTTAACAAGCCGAGAAGATATTGTTATATTAACAGTATATGATTGTAAATAAATAGATTAATTGTATACTATATATATATATATATATATATATATATATATATATATATATATATTGAAATGCCATTGTGTAATTCCTGAAGAGTTGTCACTGTATTTTATTTGTACTTTCAAAACTGTATTTACATAAATCTCTGTATGCAGTGCAAACAAATTGTGGCACATTGGGCTCTTCTGAAAAAGTTTCAATCAAAGGTTCAGAAAGAAAGACGATACGATCCATAGACACTACCCTGTGCTATATAACATCTGAGAAATCAAACAGTTTCATGGTCTTACAGCTTTTTTCTTGATCAATAGAAACAATCCCCACTTTAAGACCAAACAGTTTAGAGATTCAGACATGGAGGCCATAGGACTAGTCAGCATGAACAACTTGTTTCATAACTTTACTAAGTGTACTTGCCAATACTTTTGAGAGGATCTTTGAATCAGGGCAAAGTGTGGCACAGGTCTCCAGTTTTTTATGAGCTGCAGATCACCTTTTTTTAAATGGGACACCAGACATCAAAACCACTGAGCATACAGTGAATTAGTTTTGTTTTTGATGGTAATGGCACCAAATACTTCAGCAAAAATGGAAAAGAAGGGTGGGGTGAGCTGTAGCTCATTATCATTTAAAGAGACATGCACGGAAACGGGTTGCTCTGAACAGAGCTGATTTTGGTAAGGTAAAAAGGTTTTACACTACCATTGAGGAATTTTAAGCAAAGTCTGTTGCTGACATTTCATGAAGACCCTAAAGAATCATACCAACTTGTGGAAAATGGGCATCCGATGTCTGGCAACTTAAAGGCAAGAAAAGATCGTCGTTCAATTACAGGCCCACCCAATCGATGGATGGATGGATGGATAGATAGATAGATAGATAGATAAAGTTCACCCAGGGAGACATCTGCTTCAGCACTGCAGCTCTGAGCTACCCACTCTTCTCAATGATCGAATTTAAACAAGCAACTGTAAAAGCATGCTTACTCTAAACTGTAAAACTGTAACTGTAAAAGCATAGCAGTATGACCAGACAGCACCTGCCCGGAATCATACTCCAAAATCCAGAGTTCTAGCATGAAACTCTAGATGGCGCAGTCCGATAGATCTAACTCAATCTGACATAATGGCATCATTACATGTCACATCTGATTGGTTTTCTCCTGTATCGGAAGCCAATGAGCTCGCTGCTCAATATTCAAATACGTGGCTAGTGCATTTGGCAGCAGTTGCAGCACACTTAAGAAACCCTCCACCTTCCCCAGCTCCACCTGTATTGATCTGCTATGGGGTGATCATATGCTATGGGGGTTATTCATAATATGTGCAGCAGCACTATTTATTACATGCTCACAGCAGCATGTTGTGGATGTATTGGCAGTAGTAAGTCTCGGCAGGCTACTTTGCTCTGCTGCAGCAAGCAGTGTAACAGATCTATTCCACCAAAACCCAACACATGTATATTGTCATGTACATTACTATGCCAATCCCTCCAAGAGTTGTCATGACAGAACCAGAGAGAGAGAGATCAGACCATGGCTAAAAAATAAATAAAAATAAAACATTAAAATTATTAAAACTATAAAAACATTATTTAGTCTGGCCATATACAATAAATTATCTTCACAATGAGTCCTGGTAAACTGATTTTGATTACCATGGAAACTTCTCCGAAAAATAAAATAAAAATGCAAAATACAATCCCCCAAGGCATCATGTACAGACTCCAAGAAAACCAATATCTGTACTCAAACAAGTGGAGCATATACAGTAATGAACACAAGTTGTACATGTTCATATATTGCTCAGATTTTTAACAGGCAGCCTTTAATGACCTCTAAATACTCAAATGACAGAGGAGTTAAATTTTTGGAAAAAGTATTCCCACTTCAAACTGTTACTAGTTTATTGACTCTGAAAAAAACTTCACCATTCTATTCTCTCTTCCAGTTGACTTGATCAGCAATACTCTGTGTACGGGAGCACAGTCTGGAAAATGAATCCCCTTTTCCTTTGTCTCTACATCCATTTAAATTCAGGCTGCCTATTCTTAACTCACTCTTAAAACAAAAGAGAAAAGGCAACAAAAGAAAAACAAACAGGGAAAAGGTACTGAACATATTTGCTATCTTTTATAGCTTTCAAAGTTATTTTTTTTTCAATGATAAATCTCCTGATCAGTGAAAACTTTCTCCCCTGCACTTTCAGAACTGAAAGTTCTTGACTGAATTAATGAAGAGTTGTTACACACACTCTCAATTTTCCTTTCCACTCTTCATTCCTGACTCCTCTGGTGCTCTTAAGAAACTTCTTGATACTCAAAATGGAGTGGCCACTATTTTTCAGGGACCAGGACTGTGAGGAACGTAAATAATCCTCATCAGAGTTCACCCCAACATCACAATCAAAGGTCTGAGAATCACTCAGGTTCATTAACCCATCATAAGCAAGTATTCAACAGCCTGTATTATAATAAATTATAATATTAGAACCATTATAGCTGTAGAGAGGAAGAAATAAATTATCACTAATAATGCTTTAAACATAGCTGAGGTAAGGTGTGCTACAATTTTTTTGGCTCATCCCAATCTTTCCCTGCAAATACTTAAAAAAAAAAAAAAAAACATTTATAAGACAACATGGTATGAGCTCTAACGTGAATGCCATGAAAGTGAGACTTATTTCCTTATGGTTCCTTATGGATCTTTCCTTATCAGCTGTTGTGCCTTAGCAGTGCGTGGGCAAGGCGTCTGATTAGTTACCTCATTCTCTTTGTGGACTGCAAACCTAATTATTTTAGTGATTTACGGAGATTTGACGCCTGTGGAAATAGTGCTAATTCTGCTCATCTGAATAAGCTCACTCAAAGTGGTCAACGACATCCATGTTTCAGCCTAAAAGGAAAATATTTAGAGTTTGGGAACGGAGCGAGGCCGGTGGGTTATTCAGACTACTGCAACAGTGGGCTGAAAGCCACGGTGATTTGAGTGATGGTTCAGACAATACATGACTGGACCAAGCGCACCTTGTGGGGATGTGTGACAAAGCAAAGTTGCAGTGCGGCCTCCTCCAAAAAGGAGGTGAGACATCAGGAGCATTTGACGCGGTTCGTACATTTAAGACATTTAATATTAAACTAAATGCAATATTCCTGTGAACCAGCTTTCAGGTCCACGGCCTCGCTGCCGTTCCCACGGCTCTCGGCCCCGCCCCAGCGGGTTCTAAATGTCATTTGTATGCCCTTTAAAGGCACTGTGTGAAAGGGATCCTATTGGAAGGGTTGTTGAAAACAAAGTGATAACATGTTCATGAAGAGACATTCTACAAGTTTTTAGTGAAATATATGGATGACAGTCATGTGTTATGCTGATTGATTTTGCAAACTGGCATTTGTTATCATATTATTTTAATCAAAAAACACATTGGTTTTTACTGTTTGCTGCACTTTATTATTTTTAGTTATTTACCTACAGCGTCTAATGAATGTTAAGTCTATGAAGTCAAATACTGTAGCCCACTTCTGGACTGAAAAATAAAAGGGATACCATTTATTCTGAAGTCACAACACACAGTTGCAATTTCAATTTTAAAACACTGTTGAACTGCTACTGTAAACAAAAAGCACAGCAGTTAGTAGCCAGTAATATACTATACATTTAGTTGGCATCTGACAGGTATATATTAGACAGCAGTGCCCTGAACCTTCACTTTAAGTGCCCAGGCAGAGGTGATGCTCAATTTTGGCTGACATTCCCCTGATATTTAGGCCTCACTGTAATGTTTATTTCACTGTAATTATTTATTGGCTTTGGCAAGAAAATATAATTATTTGACACTTCAATATAACATATGGTCTAAATCAAATTCTACGAATCATTATCTGACCCTGACTGATGTAAGTAAATGACATTGTCTCCTTGAGTAAATGACATTGTCAATGTTAAATATTCACTTGAGACAAACATTATGCAACCAACTGAACTACTTTTTTTTTTTAACATTACATGTGGTAAATAGCGAAAAGAGGACCATGCTCCATTATCAAGTCAGTCAAGTAAATCAATTCACATTAAGCACCAAAGTGTTCCATCAATACAGAAAACATAAACATGAGTTCAAATACAGATTGTACATACAAACTATACAAATGAGGACAGATATAAAGTGGCATAAGGCACATGGCATGGCTTTAAACAGCAGTCAGACAGAAGTTTACAGACAGCTGGATGAGGGTAGGAGATCGTTTACCAGTGCTGCACAAAGTGATGGTGCGGGTCACAGTGTTAGGGGGGGGGGACCTGGGTTGTATGCAAGTGTGTTGCGTGGGGTACATACTTCCTGAAGCTTGAGCTTTTTGGCTGAGGTGCACAGAATCACCTGAAGATAAATAAATAAATCTAACTCGTTCGCCAGGACGCGTTGCACTAATTGTAAAAAAGTGTTACAAGACGGCTGTGCTTTAATGCAGTGTGCGAGATGATGTGAGGACCATGAACCTAGGACATGCATGCTGATCCTAATCCTATCCTAAACAAGATTTTAGGTTTAATACAGCAGAGGTAATGTGATGTAATGAATGATGATGATGATCAAATAAACTAGCCTTTAAATGCATGAATGTTTTGCCAATCATGATATTCGTGTCTTTAGAGACCCGTATATATCCAGCACGGGCAAATCTCTAACTGCTGCAATAGCAAAAAAAAAAAAAAAAAAACTCTTGATATTTTAAGGACAATTACAGAAGAATAAAATAAAGCATATTCCATTACCTTTTGAAACTTGGAAGGGTTCAATTTGAGCAGATGGTTTTGCCATCGCTGTCATCATCAGAGCGCACTTCCACTGGCTCATATTCGCGATCTCTACCATATTCTCAAAACGACCATTCTCAATAACTTCAAAATCAATATTTTGATCACTGGCTGCTTATTCACCACATCCACCATCAAATGACAGTGACATTTATGTTTCACTATGTACAGTAATTGCTCTGCAGTAAGCCATTCAAACCAGTTCAATTTTTGCTGATGATATTCTTTTGTTTTATGACTGAGGTAATTTTGAGTGAAACATCACGTCGTCATTGTGTTTCAAACAGTGCCCCCTCAAGGAATAAGTCATCAGATATATAGGAATATAGCTGCCAGGAAAATATATTTACACATTAACATACCTCGTGTCTCTAGCGCACTTAAAGAAAAAAAAAATTATATTATATTTTTATATATATTTTTTTTTTTCTTGTTATATTGTTTATATTGCATATATTGAGAAATAGCCAACTTAAGAAAGTTGATGTCTAACTTTCAAAAATGAAGGAGGGAGAAGGTAGTGAATGATCTCCCGGTTCGCTAAAGACACGCGCATGCATTTAAGGGCTCCTAGATGAGGTAAAAGTTTGTGAACAAACTATGTTAGCCTAGTCTAGAAAGCCTATAGTCTAAAAGTTTAAAATAGTATAACAATCTCTGGGAGTTCCAGAGATCCAAGATTTTGTAACATACATGTAATTTTTTGTGTAACATGATGTTTTAATAACATTTTTATGCTACAGTTGTGTAGTTTTGGGGGATTTGTTGTATTTTTTTATTTGAATTGGCAAATTTAGTAATGTTTGTATAGCCTATAATGGGGTTTATTAAAAAAAATGTAAAATTCACTTTAAAGATGTACGTTTCTCAGTATGGCTATACTTCATTGTGAAAACATTAGAATGGGGTAGAAATACAACACTTTTCAAATGTATTTTGAAGATTAAACAGTAGCCTACTGTATGCTAATGCAGTTTTGAGCAGGAATACCAGATGTAATTTTTATTAATGTTTAATTGTGTTTAATTTATAAAGTGACTTAGGCAGCACCTATATTTTTATAGTTTCACTGGAAACAATTTCAAATAAGATTAATTGTCAATGACTAAAACTAACACCAAAACTAATGACTAAAACTAACAAAAAATAATAAATACTGTTACAAATGTATTGTTCATTGTTAGTTCAAGTTAGTTTATATTCACTAATGTGAGGAAAGGGTCACCAGGTAAAATCTTGCCAAGGGCAGCAAATTGGCCAGGTCTGGTGTTCTGTCGATTTGTCCTACCCTGTCAGATTTTGCTACCTCCCATTAAAACAGTGGGTAGTGCAATTCGACAACGAAAAATCCTACCTGTTAAATTATGTTTTATTAATGTATACACCTACCACGACCCTAAACACATGAGTAATGCACATACAGTAATTACGTGTTATATTCGCGGTTTTGGATAGAAGGGATACAGCTGCCGGAAACCAAAAATAAATATTTTTTCTACCTATTTGATTGTGTTTTATTAACGTCTACACCTACCCCAACTTTAAACCTGCCCCTTACAGTAATGCAGATGCATTAAATATTGTTGTTCAGCATGAGAAAAAGGATGCAATATTGACGTGCGCATGCGCAGTAAGCCGAGGTAGGAAAATCTGAAGGGTAGGATAAAATGTCAGGACACCGGCCCCACACACCATGAACACACACCCGGAGCAGTGGGCAGTCAATGCTGTGGCGCCCGGGGAGCAGTTGGGGGTTCGGTGCCTTGCTCAAGGGTCTCACCTCAGTCGTGGTATTGAGGGCGGAGAGAGTGCTGGTTATTTGGTTATTCACTCCCACCACCAACAATTCCTATTGGACCTGAGACTCAAATCCACGACCTTCAGGTTACAAGTCCGACTCTCTATCCATTAGGTCACAACTGCCTCAACAGTGCCTTTAAAGCAGGTGGTCATCAAACTTGATCCTCGAGGGCCGGTTTCCTGCAGAGTTTAGCTTCAACTTGCCTCAACACACCTGACTGGAAGTTTCAAGTATACAGAGTAAGACCTTGATTAGCTGCTTCAGGTGTGTTTGATTAGGGTTGGAGCTAAACTCTGCAGGGACACCGGCCCTCCAGGACTGAACTTGGTGACCTTTGCCTTAAAGCATGCTTTAAAGGCACTTTAAGGTGCTTTTTTACACTTTTGAAATATACTGATGATGCGACATAAAGCATTTGTTTTACTGATGTAAAAGGCAACGTGTAACTATGAGTTGTGTGTTTTAGTCGTCTATTTTACAAATGGAAAATGTGAAAGAACATTGCTTACTCCTATAGTAACTATAACCTTGAATGAAAACTTATCACATCTTAGGAGTCTAAAAGATTATTTCCATACAAAATCCCAATGTGTTATCTGAGAAGGAATGTACTTGTCCGTCATATTCGGAATTTAAATATTCTTAAATATTGTGACATACCATAAAGGTATTGGGCTACATAGCCTACAATTTGTAGGCTACTTTTAGTTTTTTTCTTCTGAAATGAAATATGACTCATTAAACAATGACAAGACTTGCCTCCACTTTGGACTTTTGGCACTTTTCTGTGTAAAAAAATATAAATAAATAAATACTGCGTAAAGAGCTGCGTAAAGATTGTTCAAAATATTCTGGGTTGTCGGGTTTTGGAACAACACCAGGAGTTGTAAAATTAAAAAAAAAACACAATGTTGGCTGAACTATTACTTTAATTGGGTGATTCTCTGCCAAAGGTTCACCGTAGCCTTAATTTAAGCGTTTGGAAACGATCCTTGGCGATGTATCCAAACCCTCCTCCGAGCGGGAAATTTGTCGCCATCCAGTACCAATCTGCGAGTGAGGGAAGGAGGGGGCGGGAAGGTTCGTTTGAGGAGGGCAGGCTTTCCAACGTTACTAGCGCTCCCCCACTACCCTCGTTTCAGCATCTGAGGCAAACACTTCAAAATTCACCCATCGGACATGAACGAATTTACTGGAAAATAAGTGGAAAGACAGAGGGGGACATCAGCTGCCAGAGCTCAGAAAGTGTCTGAAGTCCGTCGGAAGAAAAAAAAGGATTTATCTCTGGTGAGGTACATTTCATGTTATAATGACTGAATGATGCGTAAAATGCGTGTCATATGGATATAAAGACAGGGAAACGCCGTTAAAGACATGCTTTCGTAAAATCCCGCAGTGTTTTATTCACGAGTAAGTGTGTTTTTGAGAGGAACACGTCATTTTCTTTAAGGTTTAACAGGTCTCCTCTCGACACAGCAGACTACAGATACACTGAGGTGAACCTGACCAGCGAGAGCTTATCACGGGCAAGACTGACGACTGTTACTTTGAGATGATATCACTTCAACATTTTTACAGACATTCATTTTTTCCCCATTTATTAAGATCAATTTGAGTCACGCTGTCGATTGGTAGATATTTTATCCACACTGTTACTGATGATGCAACATAAAGCTTTTGTTTTACTGAGGTAAAAGTCAACGTGTAACTATGAGTTGTGCGTTTTATAGTCGTCTATTTTAATAATGGAAAATGTGAAAGAAAATTGATTACTTTTGTAGTAGCATATCACCTTGAATTAAAACTTACTACATTTTAGGATTCTTCGAGATTATATCCATACAAAATTCCAATGTGTTATCTGAGAAGGAATGCTACTGCCGTCATATTCGGAACTTAAATATTCTTAAATATTGTAATATTCCTACGAACAAATTCAGTGTTCAAAATAAAAAAATAATACAAGAAAATACAGCTTAGCCTTGGAAATTCGATCGATCGGATCCCAGTGTGTCAGAGATAACACTTGGATTGCGCGTGCGTTTTCTGCAGTTTGTTCCGTCTGCTGGTTTTCATATCGTGACAAATCATTTCAGTCAATAGATAGCCCATTATTCCGGAAATCGGATCGACATCTGTGTTTATTGAGTAACATCATACACGGCTAAGGCGCTTTGCGCAGCTTGCATCGGCTTTCTGCATTGTTCCCGCTCCGTCTGTGGTGTTTCATAGTCGTAGACAAAGTCAGTTCCAGTCATATTATGAAGACATTAATGGAGCTTAAAGATGTTACGCCTGTTGGAGTTAACACTGTATGCAAAGCGCTTTGAATCATATAGGGACTGCTGGTGGTGCTGCTTAAATAATTAAGGTAAGCACGTCTGACAAATGAATGAGATGAGAAAAATAGTTGCGAAAACATGCGAAAAAAAGGAAATGGTTTGTGTATAGTATGATGGGTAATGGCACGTTTGGTGCTGAGATTAATATGGACTGCATACAACACAGGTGCTTATTGGATCAAGATGTGCAATATTATTCTTTAATTTAAATCTGTATAATATTTCATGCATCAATAAAAATCCAAATCATGTCCTTTATAATCAATGGTCATGATGTAAATGTGCCATCTCCAATCAGAACAAGTAAATGATGACAAGATGGTTGCTGGATAAATGGATCTGGATTAGATGGATAGTACTGTTGTGCATTTTAATTGTTCATGTAGCATGCTTTTCAATTTTCCTGCCTATCGTCTGATGCGTTCCAATGCCATCGTATATCGCAATAGCCATATCACTATGCACTTTAGAATGTGAACATGTTGGCAGATATGGCTAATCTCTAAACTCGCAGCTCTGTGTATCTTTTCAGCACTTGCCAGTCATCTGCAACTTCTCATGAGAGTTGTACAAGGTAAGATACATGGCTTATATAAGCGAAATCATAGTGATGCAATTTAAATGATCTTCAGCCACATAAAATAAGTAATGAGTGTCCATATTTAATATATGCAAAGACATGTGCTTAACATCAGTGTTTGATGAAAGTGATTTAAGTGTGGATGGATTGACGAAAGTGAGATTGGTTTATTTATGGGTCATTTGGCTTTTTATAGGAAAGTGTAAAATTGAAAATGATTGGAAAAATTCAAGCTTAGGTCCACATACAGTATAATTCCATGACATTTCAGTGCATGTGCATTACATGAGAGTTTGGTGGAGGATTTGGAGATGTTCATTGAAAAAATAACTATTCACATTTCATTTTTTTTTGACAAAATTGAAGGACTTGGAATATAGACTGCAGACTACTTTGGTGGTAATTAAATGTAAATTTTAGAGCTCAAAATGCCTTGTTCCCATTCACATGGACTACAGCTGCGTGATTTTTTTCCCCGCAACATCTGTATTTTTCTGAAAAAAATTATATAGGTTTAGAATTAGAAGGTAACTACCTCATGATACACAAAAACATTCATCATGATTCAATACATTTTTAATGGCGAATCATAACATTAATTGACAAAAATAAGATGTTTATATGAGAAAGACCTGGCCACATAAATGTGTCTCTGCAAAACGAATATAAATTCAATAGAGTTCACATCACTGAAAGCAACAGATGCCCTGCATTTTATTTATTGTCAGCTCATTTCAAAGGCTGCAATAAGAAAGAAAGCGACATCAGCACTGGCGATTTAATTTGGTGTTCACCACTTTTAACAAAACTGACTGTGTGTTGAGCTCCAGGATGTGATGCAGAACGTTTGCACATCTGCTTGCCGAGGAGAGATGCTCATCTCCAGAAGGCCTTACCTGTGGAAATGCTTGTTGCAGCAGCACTGCGGTAGTTGAGTTGACTATGAAAAACCTACCTACCTTTAGAAAAACAGAAAATATGTTTAAACTTGTTTTTATATAATAGTTTATGCTAAAGGTTAAACAGTAGGATAAATTAACTCATATAGCATTGTTTTTGGTGTATATCCCAACCCTTGAGAGACAAGGCATACAGCTGTGAAATGGCCTGGAACAGATTGAAAACCACATTAAAGAAGTGAAGACCATAGCTCAGATATCTTGGCAAGGCCATGGTAATGAGGACAGTGGTAGATAAGAAACATGGCAGGTTAAGTGCTGAAAGCTGAAGGTCTGTGAGCTCCAGAACACTCTTCCCTCAAGGGAGCCATTTTCAGCTAGCCCGTAAGCTCGGCTCAGGCCCGAGTTACAATTCTAGCTCCAAATGCAGTGCTCAAAGCAAGAAAATAAACCCACCTTTCAGCACTTCTGCAAAACTGAGAGGAGTGGGCAACAGTTTATGTCTGGTCTCTCGTGCACTCTCTCTCTCTCTCTCTCTCTCTCTCTCTCTCTCTCTCTCTCTTACTCTCTCTAGCTTTGGTTCCACTAACTTCAAGGAAAGATTAATGCTGTACATTAGCATTTCACTTTAAAGGAATGGTGCCAAAGTGATTAAAGTCTCTGGGACGAATTACTAGTTTGTACTGTTATTTGTCACAACCATCCATTATTCCTAACTTTTAAAACTGGTTTCTGTCCCCAAGATATCAAAGCTGCTTGTCCTTATTCAGGCAACTGCAATTTGCATATTAAAATTGAATTAATTTTTATATATTTATTTATTCATAAGGTTGGAGGGAGGCAATGTTATTCTAGAATTTTATACATTCTTCGACTCTCTGACATTTGACCAGCTGTTTTAATCTAAATGAGCCATGACTCATCTACCGTGGAGTTGCAGGGTTTTGCTATTAACCTTGCCCTAACCTTTACACCTTGTTTTCAGTATCACATAGGCAGAGCGAGGCATATAACAAGATGACTTCTTAGCTGTCTCTAAACAGACTTTTCACCGTTACTTCAACCTTTCAAGTGCTTGGAACTTAGAGCCTCTTTTTTAGTAGGCAGCTATGCTGGAAAGAAGTGAACAATCCAGATTTGCACGTCAAACTGGGATGGCTGAAGAAAAGCACTGCGTTTTTTCTAACGCAGAAAAATGTGTCTGAGCTCTCCAAATCCTTAGTATTTGGTATTCCTAGATTACTGTTTTTACACCTCTGAAGTAGGATTATTTGACAATCCCCACTGAAATTTGCATGTGGTCAGCATGCAGGAGGAAAACACAAAGGAGAATGTGCCAGCAAGACAGTCAAATGTATTTGTTGGCTCATGTCAGACCTGGCCTAGTTGTGTCTGACTGAAATACTAGCATGGGTCAGAATGTTCTATAAAAAAAAAAAATGGGGGCAGATTTCCCCATACTGCTGACTTTAAGAGAATGATACAATTTACTTGTTAAACTATATTTTCAGAAACACAAGACAAAAGACACAATGCTTTTGAAAACCAAGACAAATCATAAACCAAACTATTTGCGTACAGTAAAATAGATAGATTCACTTTAGTGTGATTGTGTTAAAGATGTCAGCTTGCACTTAAATCACTGTCCCTTCAGTCGCATAACCAGAAAGGATAAGTAGAGCTGGGGTTAATCGATTCTGACAGAAGGTAAACTAGGTGAGCCTTTTTAATGGAAAGAAGACTCTACCGGGGTCAGTCAAGAGCTTGTCACTCACTAGTACAAGCAGTGAGTAGACAGAGATATGTGAAAGGAGAAATGAGAGTTAGCCTAGAGCAAGGTCTGACTCCCTGATTCAGCTCATACACCTAAAGAGCCGTGGTAGCCAATGAAAATATAATTTGCATCTACTGTATATGCATTTGTAAAATTCAGAAAGACCACTTAACATGCAAATATCGTAAATATATGTGCAAGAAAATTCAGTGCAATTCACCTGTGAATGATAAGACAAATGTATTAGTTCAGTTAGTTTAGATTATTTAATTTCCAAAATAAATAAAATATGGTAATTTGTTCCCTGCCAGTATAGGATTTACACTTCAGTGGCCAACACTTCTCATCTTCTAAAGGTAGCTGTCACACATTTTAGTATGCACATAATGTTCATTGAGTATCTTCAAGGGTACTTGGACATTATTTGATTTCTAGTCAAAACTTGCTCAAATAAATATCGATAAACTGTGTTTGAAAAGGCCAGTTTGAAGGGAACATGCTCTTATTTAGTAAGTCCTTTTTTTCTTTGTTAAATTTTTTTATTGACAGTTGAACTTGGAAGATGAAGAGACAAAATGGAAAACAGAAGACTTGCAAAGTCAAAGATAAGGACGGAATTAATTTTAGGTAAAAAAAATCCAGGTCACAGCCTCTCATTCTCCCCATAGCTTAACTGCTTATCTTCTTCACAGACTTTTTGGTGGCTGCCTGCTCACAAGCATATAATGACCTGGAATCGTCCATAAAAATTCAACCCGCTAGCCATATTGGGCTTCAGGCACCAGGCCCTGATTAACACAGTGTAGTGCCCTAGGTTGACCACACTTTTTTCACTGAATCATTCATTTAATTGATTCGTTTGAACGGCTGATTCATTCAGAAACTAAGCAAGTGACACTCTTTATGAATGGGTAATTGAATCACTGACTCACTAGATTCATTTAAAAACACAGGTTCGTTCATAAAATGAAACACAGCTGTGTTTGAATAGAGATGTACAGCGGCTCTGCCGTTACTGTTTGAAACTATTTTCCTTGACGAAATAGAGAAAAATCAGGCAATATGGTTAAAGTCATAATGTACATAACTTTATATTAGCTTATAGTTTATTGAACTGTTGTATTAATTTAATATAATTTTTGCAAACTCCCTTAATAATCTTTAAAAGCTGTAACTTACTTTAGTTCATCGCGATCTCACGAAGCTCCATTATAATCAATGAAGCTCTCTACACTGCACAACAAATCTCTTATTTCCACCGTCTACACTTTGTTATAACGAGAGGATTTGTGAGCTTGCATAACTCAGCAATGAAAAAGTATCTTCAGCAGTGAGTGGATTCTGATTAACATTGCATTCAAGGAATCAACATATGTTTTCGATACATTACTCACCGCTGCACAAACACGCAAGTAGAAATCTTTGAAGCTCCTCTCTGTGCAAACACAATGGCCTATGGTGATCGGGTTAGTCATACAGGGGCTCCTAAGTCGCACTGTGACTGTGACCTGACCAAATCGCAATTATTTATATGCGTGCATATACTTTATATTCTCTCTGTATATATTGTATCATTAACTGTTTATTTTCTATGCATCTGTATCTCTTCCAGGAAAATAATATATACATATATATACAAAACATGAAAAATATTTTAAAGGTCTTGTCAATATCTTAATCACTTGGTGCCCCCTATTGGCTGGTGCCCCAGGACACTCGCCCAAATCCCGTCTATGGATAATCCGGCCCTGTCAGGCACAGATTGGGACAATTACTCAAACCTTGGTCATTTCTCTACTTTTCATTCATCTGGTCTTGTGGCTGCCCTAGTCTCGTTAACTATGTGTTGACTGCACCACACTAATTCTCTCCTGCCTGCCAGAACCCAGTCAACTTTTTACTTTCTATTTCTTCCCTATTAATCATTTCCCCACTCATTATTTCATGTAGAGTCACTTGGGATTGGTGGTGAGGCAGATAACGATAATGGTATTATGATTTCAGTTGGCATCAATCAGTATGATGGATAGAGTTTCAGATTGCATTAGCTATTGATCAAACCTGAGGCATCAAATGCGGTTGGTCAATGGGAGGGCGGCAGGCTATCAAATTGAGGTATCTGAAAATGAAATGATATCACTAAACAGATAACAGATATTTTGTTTACATAGTGCATGCAAGTGAGTTCAGAGAGCTTGAAACCTGTCACATCTGTCGGGCCAAAGTGCTTTGGTAGGAGAGATAATGCACAGTGACGCACTTGGCACTTGACTGATGGTATTGATAAGTCACGAGTCCCACCAGAGCGCAGACATCTTGCGTTTTGTTTACCCTTTAGGTGACAGTCATCTGTGAGGCAAAACGTTAGAGCCACAACATGTTCCTTCTCCAGGAGGATTTACGAGAGGGAACACTCAAGTCTTGATAATCTAGGAGGAGACAGCCAAGCTCCAACTTCACTAGGAATCTGCCATAACTACATGTTTTCAAAATCAACTAGACCAGAGATACTGAAATGTGGTTTCCTGGGGCAGGGAAATTACTTCATATTACTTGTTTTTAATTCATATTGTTTGGTTTTAAAATGTGCGTTAATTCATTTAATTTTCAAAGATTTTTCACAGTAATATCATTTTAGACTTGTAAAGCATATTTATTCACAACTACAGTTTTAAAACTCCAGTTGATTAACTTAAAGGGGCGTGTCCTTTAAGGCTTTTCAGTGATCGGCCATTGTTATGATTGGCCAACATCATCGCATAGGAAACAGTATCAACGCCCCCTCGCTATTGCATGTGAGTTTTTTGACAACTTAATCAAAATAAAATGGTTATTTCCAGACAAAGCATTATGAAATAATTTACTTACGGGTTGTGATGCAGCTGCAGTCAGATATAGTACTGCTTCATCTTTCAACAAATGTTTTTTTTGTGAACTCTCCATTGTGCCGCGTTTACAAAGCAAAACACTCTGGACATTCCTCTGACATGATCTGGGGTGCCATTTAAAATAAAGTATCCACCTGTTCCTTATGCTGGGATCCTTGTGATATCTGTAAAAGACGTAAACAAGCTGTTTATACCTAATACGTCAAAACGAATGTTCGTTCACTCTATTTGTCGAGAGAAAGAGTGCATGGACTGTGTCAGAAAGCAAATGCGCTTCTGTATACTGTATCCAGTGAAGACAAAACAGCAGCAGTGATTGTAATTTCTATTTGCTTTTGACGCTACGTGGCAGTCTCATTCAGCATAATCAAGTTTCAGCGTTTAAGTGGCTGAATGCCAGTGGGCGGGGCCTATGGTGATAAGAAGACTATTCGTCAATGTCTTGCTCTGAAGGCAGTGTTTATGCAAACAACTGCACTCGGGTGACATCACCTTGCCCCTCGGATCCAAAACAAGCCATTTTTGGAGCTTGATTAAAAGCTTTGTTTATAACGAGGAGGCACAAAGACATCATAAATGGCAAAAGATCAAGGCAAATTTTATTTCTAATGTCATGACCCCTTTAAATCAGCAATATTTTGTTGTTGTACTATTTTCTTTTAACATGCCTTAACCATACATTCATTAATGTTATTTTGTGCTGATATTAAAGCAGATGAGATTATCCTTTCACATGCGCTTCGCGCTGCCACTTCTCTTGAACGAGGTACAGCGATCGTTCACTCAACATTAAACAGTGCCGAAATGGTATTTCATTTTTTTATATTGAAAAAACATTGACAGAATTTGAAATCTGAGACTTTGTTTCAAATCAAAAGTAACAAATCACAACATTTTTGGGATTTATTGGATTTTAGGCGAACTACTGTGTTCCGTTTATTAAGTGAAAACAGGCTAGACTAATCGATTCTTGGGATTTAAGGATCAATAATGTTTCATAAAAGTGAGACTCGATTAAAATCGAGAAATGTATATTATTTACCCAGCCCTAATAACCATGGTACACCAAGCGAAAAACAGTAAAATGCTTTCAAATGCCCATCTAGTGCATGTGTTCATAGACTAACATCAGAGCTTTAGAGCCAAACGAATGCAAGAATGTGCCCTATAACAATGGCCCTTCTCACATTATTACAATCGACAAGCCTGCAGTGTAGATATTTTATTTAATTATAATGGTATTCATTATATGCATCATTATATGTTTAATTGCTATGCAGAGAAAGCAGCAACATTATAATTCTCAAAAAAATCCAAACTGTAGCAGTGGACTGCGATTATCCCTGGGCAAGTTGATGGGTTGTGTGAAAAACTAGTTGCCCTTGAAGAAGCCCTGTATGGTAATGCTGGTTTAGGGTCGTGTCCAAGAGCTAGATGGAACACAAAAGAATAAAACATACCTTAGTCTCCAGATGTTTTAAAAACCCTCTTAGAGAGCATAGACTTAACAAGCATATTTTAACAAGCATATCACACTGTCAGCATAGTAAAGCACTTTCTAAGAAATTGCTGTAAAATGCATTCCCTTTAAAGCTCTGCTGCTAAAAATATATATAAAAAAAACAGCTGCTTATGACCTAGTTGACCTCTTTAAACTGTAGGAACCTCTTCCGGTAGCTTTTCAGTGTTTACAGGAAATGGATCATTAGGAATGCATTTCACTAGTTGTGTATTGCTTAATTAAAAAAAAAAAAACATCTTAAAATGATGCATTGCTGTTATCACATCTGATCATTGGTTTGACAGAGAGTTGTTCTTTGGCAGTGTGCAATGCAAGGGTGTAGGTTTGCTTTTGACATTTGTGGGGACATAAACCAGACACATTTTTTTCATACGATAGAAGTCAATGGTGCCCCAAAACATCCTGGTTACAAACTTTCTTCAGAATATCTTCCTTTGTGTTCAGCAAAACAAAGTTTGGAACTACTTGAGGGTGAGTAAATTATGACTTTTCATTTTTGGCTGAACTATCCCTTTAATCACACATCACTTTATTTTAATATTAATTTAATTGGACCCAGGATGATTCTGAAAGAATACTCTGCTGTTGCTGTAACGAAACTCCTGCGCATCTTAACGAAACTGCACCACTTATATCAGTGTTGTTGGTTAAGTGCGTACTCATCTTATTGACACTGTCCGATTACTCTCAATAAACTGCACGCTCTGGTTTAGTTTTTATATCAATGTTAAATAAGCCAATCAATGTTGTGAAACAACGCTAATCGTAGTCAGCGCATCATGCAGCTTGCCGTAGAATTCTCGTTGCTATAGAAAGAGTCAGCGTTCTGAGACGTGCGCTTAGAACTGTGCACTGGCTGATCTAGCCTGAGAAATAAGCTTTTTATAATGCTATTTGAGCAAAATAAACAACATTTATGACACAGTTGTTGTCCGATTTCATTGGTGATTTCAAATATGAAATTTTATTGTAAGCTTAGTGAACAGTTTTGGAGAATTTGATGTTTCCCCAAACAAAGTGGTAGGAGCTGCACTTGGATGCCCGAGAGGCATTTCAAAGATGGCCGTCGAGTGACATGACTTGTTTTAAAGAGACTTTGGTGACAATTACATAACGTCAGTTTACAAAAAAAAAACATTATTATTGTTGATGTTCATGACTTTATCCTAGGCTGAAAGATTTTCTATATTTCCAGATTTTCTATATTTCCAGACTATTTTGTGTACGTATTTTGTGTCCGCTTTTATGCTAGGGAGCTAACCATAGATAGGGAGCTAATAAAAGATAATTGCGCTTTCTCTTTCCGTTTGCTCTGGTTTGTCAAACAAACACCACTTCAAACTCATCGATGCAACTTTGTTCATTCCTGAAGTGGGCTTTTATATGAACTGTTTTAGACTGCTGTCTTGAATTGGGTCCAATCCCTGTGAGTTATAAACGTGGTTGCGCTTCTCGTCCGGTGTGCGACTACATTCCGCACATGTATTAAATGCGCGTCCTTGAGAGCGCGCAGTTTTCTAACGTATTTACTTTATCTTGTTAGGTAATATCAATGATATGACATTTCAGATGCGTCTGAAATGACAAAAACATATACATATTTAATGATTTGATCAAAATATTGCTAGGGACATTTTGGTAGTGGCTGGATATTGGTATGGACATGTCCCTAGCGACCCCCCTTAATTCTACACCCCTGGTGCCATGCATATATAAATAAGACAAGATGCGCAGGTGTGACTGAAACATTTATTGGACTGTTCTCTGGACTGGAGGGAATGAGTATATTTACCCAATCAGAGTGCCAAAAAGGGAGGGTCAACAGTTTGCACAAGAGACTTGGGCACCATTTGTTTGCAGAATATTGAGAATAAAATAGATTTAGATTTAGATTTTTTTTCTCATATACTAATGCTTGTTGTTGCTGTCTGAGAGGCATAGCTTACTTTTCCTCCACACATATATTAAGTACATCTTCATCTATTTAAAGACACACTGTTTTTTAAAACTTAGGTTCCACTTCCATTCCTGTGGACATGTCTCTTCTTTACCTCATTACCAACCTATATGTTTTCTGCAGCATTACGTTCAAGCCATCACTTCATTCACATGGATGGAAGGACTTTTCACTACCTGGTCTCATGGCATTTATGTACATGGGTGCACTTTTTAGCGAGATGCAAAATTCGTACCAATAAGTATAGATCAGGCAGTTTCCAAAATAATTTAATACTAGAGTCAGTAAAACTCTGATGCCTTTTATTTCTTTTCACACAAATTTACTAAAATTTGATTAAAAAAGTGTAATTTCCGCAAGATTGCTTGAAGAATATCATGTTATGACTTCAAAACAATATTAATATGCTGGGAGATTTGAAAACGGATGCTATTGAACGTTAGCATCACACATATCCAGCTTCATATCTATGGGTTTTCATATAGACAGTAAGTTTTTATTTCGGTACTCACAGAGTACGGAGACTCAATCCCGTGCAACTATGGATCGACAAAACAGTTAAAATCTGCATATAAGGAAGTTCAAGTAGCACGGTTGCATCAATAAATACATTTTTATATCAGTTTTGCATTTGTCGGTACCATCGGGTAAGGTTTAGGGTTGTGTTTGGTGTAGGCATATTTCCAACATGATAGAGCATTCATTTTTAGCAATGGTCCCCGAATAGTTTAATTCTGAACCACTGCAATATGTTCCTTAAGCAATGTAATAAAAACACAGAAATACGTACCTATATCAACGTAATAAATATGTGCCAGGGTTTACGTATTGAATCTGTGTTTTAGCGCCAAACTACGGCGAAATGTGCAGTAAGGTATGTAAAAACGGTCTCGCTAAAAAGTGCTCAGAGGTACGAATTTTTATGAGACCTGGTTGACTTTTCATTATCCATCTTATTGAAACCTCTTTTGTGTTTCACCAACCTTGCCTGAGCACTGATATCTCTTGCCTTCGTTCCTTGGAGAGAGCTTTACTGGAGTGAGTGTATCATGAATGTGCTTTTTGACATTTGAGGCGAGAAAGGCTTAAAACCCTATTCGCCTACAATCCGTCCGCCTGTCATCCCTTGCATGCGACACATTTGAAGCAGTGCTGATGCAGCAGGGTTGATAGGTTGTTTCATGCAGACATGTTCAGACGGGTGTACATTTATCTTGACACTGTACAAGTTTGGGTTCGTTTTAAAATTAAAGCACTGCACTCTGGAGAACTTTGGCAACGTTGTTAATTCCTCTTTACAGTGAAATTGCTTTTGCCCTTTTTGCCATCTACATTTATTAAACTTTCTTTCTACCCTGGAAGAAAGATTTGTGTGTGTGTCAGTGCTTGTGTAAAAGTGTTTGTAAGAGCGAAGGATCTTGACATTCTGTCAACCGGAATGATTCAGTTGTAAGAACTGCAAGCAAACAAGTGGTGACGTACTTGATGTTTACAGTACAAGATTGTACTGCAGAGATATTGCAGAGTAGTTTTGTATTATGGCAGAGAGAGTTTGCTATGTTTCTTCTGCAGTTTGTTCTGTATTCACTTTATATTTTGAAATAGATATTTGAACTTCCAAACTTCTCAAAAATATAAAAATTGCAGATCAGGCTTGTTTAATCATGTTTGTTTAAACAACTAAATAGAAACGAGAGTCATATATAATCATATACTGTAGCTATTCATAGCCAACAAGTATAGTAGACAACTTCTGGTCATAGAATGGTATTAAAAGCTTGACCAGGTAATATCTATCATTTTGTGTGTATAAAGTCAAGGCATGAAGTTACTTCACAGTCTGGAATTATCAATTTCCCCTGATCATTTAAATGTTTGCAATACCTTAATGATGTGCCATAATTAATCAGTTTTAATGAGCTCATGTGCATGTGATTTTTTCCTCTTTTTTGGGCTAAAGGCTCCTTGCCAGTGCACTCCATGATCTCAGGAAGCATTACTTAAAACCTCGACATGATGTATGATGCAAAGGTTTTATTACATTTTGAAGTGTACCTAATGATACGCCAGAAGAGAGGATTATCAGTGTTGAGAGACATTAATGTTAAATGAGTGTTGTGCTTCATCATGCTAGGTAAGACACTATTTTTGGTAGTGTTGTCAGAAGTACTGATGATTAAATTCCAAGTTGATACTTACATTTTAAAAACGCAACGGTACTGACACTGAGTATCAGGTCGGCTCAGTTGCCACTGATAGGCGGTTGCTTTCAAATGCTCCTGTGCGTATTTGTGTGAGTTCTCTGTGAAGAACGTCAAAGGTTTCTATTTACAAAGTGTTTTTGAAGCATTGAGCATTGTAGCCAATCACACACGTTTGATGAGCGTGTGAACACGATAGCCAATCAGAGGCTTTTACGTCCACTCAGTATCCACTCAAAATGGCAGAGATTGTTCATCGTGAGTAGAGGTCGATCGATATGGGTTTTTCTCTGGCCGATGCCAATATTTAGAAATCAGGGCAGCTGATGGCCGATATATGATGCCGATATGTTTGGCCGATTTTCTATCTTTTTTTTTATCTCATAAAATCTAAGTCAAGTGATACATAAAATTGCTTAAATTAAACATTTATTAAACAAACAAGCCTCTCCAATCAATCACTTGTATAATTTAAATAAAAAATGATGTATACATTAAATAATAAATACACAACAGGTAATCAAAAATCTAGTAAAATAATAGTTTTTTTGTGCAAAAATACTTACATAAATAAAATAAATAATATAATAAATAAAATAAACAAGTAGTGTTACACAATAGCACCCAGCAAAAAACACAAGCCAATAAAATAACCACCCAATTTGGACAGAAAATATATTAATATCAATGTATTATTTTTATTCAGTTCTATGCGACAAAATCAGACATTGTTGTTGTTGTTGTTGTTGTCGTTTTTGACTAATTATGAAAATAATGTATAGTCCTGCAAACAGGGTTTTTCCTTTCTCAAAATGCGGCAGAGGTGGTACCATCCTGATCATGTGCACACAATGTACACCCTTCAACACTTTTTACATGCAATGTATTTTAGGTGTTATAATAATTATATGATTTAAGAAAATTACAAAGTTATGTTTTATTTTCTCTCAGCTAATGTTTTATTGTTATTCGTTTTTAAAATAGCCTCATGAAATGTTTTCTTTTTCCTCAGAAATTCGGTGTTGTGTATCTGGTTATCAAACGAAGGCAAAAACATCAATTTAATTTATATTCAAATTATTGAAAATGTAACTTTTTTGGCAAACAAAGGGAATTTACAATTAAAATTAAACCATGTTAGAAATGTTGTGTGATCATTCCTTAATTTATTTTTATTTTTCATAATTTTAGTAGTAGTAGTATGTACATTCTGCTGAACAAATATTTCTGCTTTTATTCTGACTTTTGTTTTGACGGGTTGCCATGAATACCTTTACATTTCTGTGTGTATATGATATGAGGATAGTTTTAACTTCAAATTAAACGGTTGAAACGCTCATGAAGTGACTCTCAGAGCAGTTCTGGAGATGTGTTTGTGTGTTTATGTCCTCATGAGACGTCACACACGCTTCAGTGTGTGTGTGGTAAAGTAAACACGTCTCTGTCATCCATTCATACATAAATAAGATCACGCACTATGATTAAAAAGTCATCTGAACGCGTAAATCAGTGGGAAATGAATAGAAATATATGATTCGGTGTAAGGAAACATTAAGTGAACATGTATAAAAATATAAGAACCCTGGTGTAATAAGTTCGGGATCAAGAAGGAAGACGAGGAAGTCAGGGGTGACGAGCCAAAAAGGGTCTTTATTAGGACCAACACAAAAGTAATCAAAATAACACGTCGTCGTATGCTGCTGCTTGCTCTGCTGCTCACTCTCTCTCTGCCACCTGCAGTCATTCGGAGTTCTCCTCTCCCAGCTGTAGGGTCTCCGAGCCCTTTTCTAGTCTCTCCGACAATCACTGGAATTAGACACAGGTGTTAATCATCATATCACTTGCCAACCCGTTTCACCGCTCGAATTCATAACCCGCTCTCCCCCTAGCCGCGCTCCGCCTTCCCCCACCTCCCCTCGCCACATACCCCCACCGCCCGTTTTATCTACAGGACCACCTTGAACTTAAATGGCTGTAAAGCTAGATACCAACAGGGTGGATCCGCGCATTGGCTCCTCATGC